>OZ030395.1:37012108-37612108 GCA_964023965.1 Melinopterus prodromus
TGCGTGCGTGCGTGCGTGCGTGCGTGCGTGCGTGCGTGCGTGCGTGCGTGCGTGCGTGCGTGCGTGCGTGCGTGCGTGCGTGCGTGCGTGCGTGCGTGCGTGCGTGCGTGCGTGCGTGCGTGCGTGCGTGCGTGCGTGCGTGCGTGCGTGCGTGCGTGCGTGCGTGCGTGCGTGCGTGCGTGCGTGCGTGCGTGCGTGCGTGCGTGCGTGCGTGCGTGCGTGCGTGCGTGCGTGCGTGCGTGCGTGCGTGCGTGCGTGCGTGCGTGCGTGCGTGCGTGCGTGCGTGCGTGCGTGCGTGCGTGCGTGCGTGCGTGCGTGCGTGCGTGCGTGCGTGCGTGCGTGCGTGCGTGCGTGCGTGCGTGCGTGCGTGCGTGCGTGCGTGCGTGCGTGCGTGCGTGCGTGCGTGCGTGCGTGCGTGCGTGCGTGCGTGCGTGCGTGCGTGCGTGCGTGCGTGCGTGCGTGCGTGCGTGCGTGCGTGCGTGCGTGCGTGCGTGCGTGCGTGCGTGCGTGCGTGCGTGCGTGCGTGCGTGCGTGCGTGCGTGCGTGCGTGCGTGCGTGCGTGCGTGCGTGCGTGCGTGCGTGCGTGCGTGCGTGCGTGCGTGCGTGCGTGCGTGCGTGCGTGCGTGCGTGCGTGCGTGCGTGCGTGCGTGCGTGCGTGCGTGCGTGCGTGCGTGCGTGCGTGCGTGCGTGCGTGCGTGCGTGCGTGCGTGCGTGCGTGCGTGCGTGCGTGCGTGCGTGCGTGCGTGCGTGCGTGCGTGCGTGCGTGCGTGCGTGCGTGCGTGCGTGCGTGCGTGCGTGCGTGCGTGCGTGCGTGCGTGCGTGCGTGCGTGCGTGCGTGCGTGCGTGCGTGCGTGCGTGCGTGCGTGCGTGCGTGCGTGCGTGCGTGCGTGCGTGCGTGCGTGCGTGCGTGCGTGCGTGCGTGCGTGCGTGCGTGCGTGCGTGCGTGCGTGCGTGCGTGCGTGCGTGCGTGCGTGCGTGCGTGCGTGCGTGCGTGCGTGCGTGCGTGCGTGCGTGCGTGCGTGCGTGCGTGCGTGCGTGCGTGCGTGCGTGCGTGCGTGCGTGCGTGCGTGCGTGCGTGCGTGCGTGCGTGCGTGCGTGCGTGCGTGCGTGCGTGCGTGCGTGCGTGCGTGCGTGCGTGCGTGCGTGCGTGCGTGCGTGCGTGCGTGCGTGCGTGCGTGCGTGCGTGCGTGCGTGCGTGCGTGCGTGCGTGCGTGCGTGCGTGCGTGCGTGCGTGCGTGCGTGCGTGCGTGCGTGCGTGCGTGCGTGCGTGCGTGCGTGCGTGCGTGCGTGCGTGCGTGCGTGCGTGCGTGCGTGCGTGCGTGCGTGCGTGCGTGCGTGCGTGCGTGCGTGCGTGCGTGCGTGCGTGCGTGCGTGCGTGCGTGCGTGCGTGCGTGCGTGCGTGCGTGCGTGCGTGCGTGCGTGCGTGCGTGCGTGCGTGCGTGCGTGCGTGCGTGCGTGCGTGCGTGCGTGCGTGCGTGCGTGCGTGCGTGCGTGCGTGCGTGCGTGCGTGCGTGCGTGCGTGCGTGCGTGCGTGCGTGCGTGCGTGCGTGCGTGCGTGCGTGCGTGCGTGCGTGCGTGCGTGCGTGCGTGCGTGCGTGCGTGCGTGCGTGCGTGCGTGCGTGCGTGCGTGCGTGCGTGCGTGCGTGCGTGCGTGCGTGCGTGCGTGCGTGCGTGCGTGCGTGCGTGCGTGCGTGCGTGCGTGCGTGCGTGCGTGCGTGCGTGCGTGCGTGCGTGCGTGCGTGCGTGCGTGCGTGCGTGCGTGCGTGCGTGCGTGCGTGCGTGCGTGCGTGCGTGCGTGCGTGCGTGCGTGCGTGCGTGCGTGCGTGCGTGCGTGCGTGCGTGCGTGCGTGCGTGCGTGCGTGCGTGCGTGCGTGCGTGCGTGCGTGCGTGCGTGCGTGCGTGCGTGCGTGCGTGCGTGCGTGCGTGCGTGCGTGCGTGCGTGCGTGCGTGCGTGCGTGCGTGGGTGTGTGTGTGTGTGTGTGTGTGTGTGTGTGTGTGTGTGTGTGTGTGTGTGTGTGTGTGTGTGTGTGTGTGTGTGTGTGTGTGTGTGTGTGTGTGTGTGTGTGTGTGTATGTATGTATGTATGTATGTATGTCTGTGTGTAAACGATTTTTGTGACGACGAAATAGAGTTTTTAGCGGAAATAGGTCTTTTGAACATTTTTGAACAAGGTACAAAAAAATGTCTGTGTGTGTGTGTGTCTGTACGTATGTATGTCTGTGTGTAAACGATTTTTGTGGCGACGATTCCGTAGAAACTACTAAAGGTATCGGAACGAAAGTTCATATTTAGAACTTTTGTTACCAAACTTAGAGCTGAAAACCTTTTGGTTGAAAGGGGTCCAAAGGAACTGGTAGTTTATTCTAAGCCTTTTTCAAGGATTTTGCAAATGAGCCGCCATTTCTATAATTTCGTCAAAATAGTTAAATAATAAATTAAAGTAGAGGAAATTTTGAATAATTTATGCCCATATCATTTTTTGGTAAAATTAATAGTTTAGCTGCAAGAGCAAATTCTATTCGATCGAGATCGGTCGCATCTGCTTTGATATGAAATTACATAGTCGCCAGGATTTGACAAATATTTTTTTGTACTGTCACACTCAAAAACAGCTGATTTCATCAGAGGTCGGAGAACCGCTATGGAACGTTGCCGCTCTAGTGCAGCAAAGTACAATATACAAATTTCAAATAAAATAAGATCATTAATTTCATTGTTTGTTGATAAGAAATTTCAACCCGTTGTTATATCTACTTCTAAAAACTATAAATTGAGAAAATTGTAAATAAAGTATAACGATGAGAGTAGTTTTATTTTAGTATGTTGGTACGGATGTGACATCTACAGTGTCATGAACAAATATAAATCTGTCAGAATTTGAAGTAGCTTTTTAAACTTGATGTTTCGTCAAAGTGGTACCGACCTAACATTTCCTATACAGAAATATTACCATCTTTTAATTATTTTTTTAGAAATACATATTTCTCAAAAAGCAACACAAAAAAGGTTGATGTCACTCCTGCCGAAAACTACATAGCGCGACTCGCTTACATGTGACGGTGACGCTCCGCCTTCGGTGACGCACCGCATCACCGCTCGTCGCGCGATTCCGTACTTTCGGCACTTGTGACATAAATAACTATTATTCTAATAACTAGTATCAAAATATCTGTCAAATCCTGGCTAACTAGTTTAATTGTAATGCAGACTCGATTTATTTTAATCAAATAGATTCACATGCAGCAAAATGGCCACATCAGATTTTTCTTATAAATGTCTATTTTGATCATTAAAAATCAAAGACTGTTTTAATTTACATGAATTTATTTCATACTTTTACGCTCGCTGCCCAATAACATTTTACAATTTAGATAAAAAAAAATTAAAAAAATTCTTTGTGTATTCCCTAAAAGGTACAACTAATAGGTACGTTTGAAATATTATTTAAAACATGAAAATAAAGCTGACACAAGAATTCAGCTTGTTTGAAGATCAGTTTGGACTATTTTTTTCTTATTTTACAATTTATATATTTGTTTGTCCTGGAATTTTTATTGCGAATTTAATTCTTGGACCTGGCACCATTAGGTTTGTCGTTTATGTGTATTAGTCGGGGAGGTAATAACAGAAATTTCCGATTCATTTTCGCAAGCTTCATTTTTTATGTATGAGTTAAGTCTGAAATGTATACTAGTAATCTGAACGTCTGCCAGCGCACCTCTGCGACAGTGGGTTACAGGAGGGTTACAACCTCAGCAAAAAAATATTTAAAAAAAATTATAGCTGCATACGCGAAACTGATTGCATGTATCAGTTGAAACACAAGAAGCTTAGAAAATTTCGTCTGCCACTTAAATTCCTCACCAAAACTCGTAAAAACTCGCCACCCATATAAGTAAGAACAAAATAAAAAGTTATGTCCGCAAGGATGAAATTGATTGAAATTTTTTTTTAAAATTCTGGCCAAATGATCGCCATGTATAAATGGAATGTGAAGTTTATATTATTGATCCGAGAGTATTGACCTTGACAAACTAATAAATATTAACTTATTATATTAATTTATAACTTATAATTATTATGGTATGTAATTACTATCGTGGCTATATATTACGTCGCTCTTCTCAAAAATCTAGGCGCAAAAAAATTTGATAAAATTCTGATGCTGTCCTTGATTAATAATATGCTACAACTCACAAATAACTAAAAAGTTGTATATGGTGGCGTTTACCCGATTTTTCCAAATTAAGAAGAAATTGCGCTATTTTTGCTCCGTAAATTTCATTCGTTTAAGTGTAGCAATTTATTACTCCGGAAATAATCCATAGATTTCAACTAATTAAAAAGTAAAATCATTGAATTTTTGTAAAATGACCGAATTAGTTGTTGACCCACATAAAGCTATACTATCCAATGCGAGCAATTCCGTTATTAGAAGAGCTAGAATAATAAAATATAGACTGTAGGATACCCAATAATTCATCTGTTTAAAGCTTATTACATAATCATTGCATTTTCCATAAATAAGATCGTGCTGAAGCACCGGGTGAATTTCAACGCTCTTCGGTCTTTCGTGTGGTGCGGGTGTAATAAGACAGATTTCGCGCGTAAGTTTGAAAAGGGGATTTGAATATGCACGCTAGAGTATTTGGTTTAAGATGGATTCCAGGTTGGTATTAGCCACGACGATTAGCGCGTGATATTACACCGCGAAAGTTTAATGCTTTGGCGCTAGAATCTATAGGAGACCGAAAATAGACGCCGAGAGATTCACCCTGTTGGCTTTGGGGTTTGAAAGGGAACGGTTACGTGATGTGAGGGGCTCATCCCCCCAGTGTCTCTAGTTGTATTCTCCGTCTCGGCCATTGTTTCAAAAACGCGTAAGTTGTTTGTTAGAGTTTATTGATTTATATTGTGACCACTTCTGCCAAAGAATATTATTGTTTTAGAATTACCGTTAATCTCTTTTTGTAAGGAGTTCTGCATTGTTCATGTTTTGTTTAATAGATTTTAAGCGTGCTTTGGATTTGCGTTTTTATTATAGAATAATATATACTGGTCCTTTTTGTGGAGGTCTTTGTTTGGTAAATTATGAGGAATTTAAATTGAATTAAAAGCTTGAAACAAGTTAAGTTTTATGTAAGCATTTTTGAAAATGGCGGCTTTGAGGGGAGAAGCACGAGAGAGACACGCGTTAATTAATTAATAATTAATCAAAGTTAAGGGGTATACTCTGCAACTGTATTTTGTAAGTTAAAATAAAGCAGTATTAAGGGAATTAATTATTAAGCAAAGTTGCGGAGTATCGTTTGATTTTTAATTTTTATTTCGCGTAAACAATGGGTTGTAAGAGGAATTCAACGGCAAAGCAGGTAGCAGCAAGTATTCCGAAGACATAGAGGTCCCAAGCATCCGGCAAGCGGACGTGAATGGAAAACCCCCACGCAGCGCAGGTGGCCGCATCCAGAAGTCCCGATGGTAATACAGCGTGGTACGTGCGAGAACAGCGTGTCGTCCCCGTTACCGTATGAAGCAAGAAATCGTTCTAGAGATGTAGTGGTCGCAAAACCGCACGCGAGAGGCGCAATAGGCCAAGAAAAAATTACAAATTTGCAGGCAAATATACTGCACTTTGTGACGTCGAAATAAGTGCCGGTAGATTTACAAAGACTTGTAATCTACAGCAAAGAAACGAATTCTTTTGGGATTTTATTGTGTCGTACGTGTGTTTTTATTTCAGGAATTGAAAAACGTACAAGTAGAAAAATTTGTATGTCAAACATTGTAATTAGCAATTAAGAGAATTGTTTTGTAAGGGGAGATGGTACAATCAGTAATTTGTTTGTTTGGCTTTGTTTTGTTGTGAGATAAATAATTGGTCAAATACATGTTTATCTTAACGTCGGAGGGATGTAATAAGTCAGATTTCGCGCGTAAGTTTGAAGAGGGGGTTTGAATATGCACGCTGGAGTATTTTGTTTTAAGATGGATTCGAGGTTGGTATTAGCCACGAGGATTAGCGCGTGATATTAGAGCGCAAGCGTCTAATGCTTTGGCGCGAGAATCTATAGGAGGCCGAAAATAGACGCCGCGATTCACCCTGTTGGCTTTGGGGTTTGAAAGGGAAAGATTGCGTGATGTGAGGGGTTGACTGTTTTAGAATTAACGTTCATCTCTTTTTGTAAGCCGTTCTGCATTGTTCATGTTTTGTTTAATAGACTTTAAGTGTGGTTTGGATTTGCGTTTTTATTATAGAATAATGTAAACTTGTCCTTCTTGTGGAGAAGCATTTTTGGCTTCCAAATAGTTTTGATTGATAATTAGTAAGAGTTCAGTCTCCAACAAAGTCTTAGAGAAAGAACTCACAGGTTTTAAGCATCCGGAAGAGTTAGATAACTAGTTCACGCTACCGTAAGTGAAAGTCAGGTTAGATTTCGAGCATTTTCAGAATGGCGGGTAAGCGTCTCCTTCAGTTCAGAGTCATTAAATAAATAATAAATAAGTAGGGACGTCGCCCCCATAACACGGGTAAGGGAGTCGTTAGCGGTGCTGTCGATAGTGACAGAACCGCTGACAACTGATTATATCAATACACAAAAAGAACGATAACTTGTTAAGGTAGTAATTTTAACTAACTAAGTTCGTAATGTTTGCAGAACTTTGATTATAATATGTGACCATCCGGTACGAGAGAAATGCCCCAACTGCCCTTTTCGTTTCGATAGTATTCACTCCTGTGTTTGACGGCTCATAAGTCTAAAACTACCGAACGAAACAAAAATTATTCTGTCAGTGGCCGTGGCATTTGTAAAGGATCCAAATCTCTTATTTCCACAAAAATAATAAGTTTTATTAGTGCATTAACATTAAGTCTGACAGGTAAAAGTTCCACAGTATCTCGTTTGACAGTAAAATAATTGCAGAATATTTAAACTGCCTATGCTGGTAGACACATTCATCCATAAAAATCTGATGTGGCCAGGCACATGACTTTATCATACATAATATAAAATTAATTGTTTAGCTGCATGAGAATCTATTTGATTGAGATCAGTCGTGTCTGCATTAAAATAAAACTAGTTAGCCAGGATTTAACAGATAAATAAGTAATTAAATAAATAAATAATTCCTTTATTAAAATAAGACAATATTAATTGCAACAAAATATTATTTATGTTTAGGGCGCAGTTCAGCTCACTTCTTTCCAAATTGCCTTACTCTTCCACTCAAGCCCTTACGCAAACTAGAACTAAGCAATAATTGTAGCAATAATATAAAAATAATTCCGAGAACTTATCAAAACAAAAACAAACAACAAAATTACTCTAGAGTCTAATTACACGTAATTGCAGCAAATCCAACTCAACTAAACATCGCACCTGCCCATAAAAAATAAAAATTAAAAAGCCTCCAATGTGCGCTCGATGCCTAAAGTCCCCCCTGTTGAGCAAACAGCCAACGCTTCACCTTTCCCCCAAAACTGTTTCCACGATAAATTTTTCATATCTTCCCTGAGACCATTGTATATGTGACTGACCTGGTAAGAGAATGACCATTTATACAGCTCAGTGCGATGGACAGGTGGAGCAAACAAACCCCCGAATCTTAAATTAAAGTTATGGACATACGTTCTACACTACAGCATATCTTCCGCATGAGGTATTGTGGGATCCTAGTGGATAGCAACTTATGATACTATATTGCTGCATGCAACACCCTAGTGTTATCCATGTTCAACCACCGCAAGTCGCCCAGCCCATTCGATGCATGATCATACTTCGTCAAACCAAAAACAAACAGAACACATGCATTTTGGACACGCTCAACACGCTGCCTATCCGACGCCATCAGGCAAGGACTGTACATGGTACAATATGAGAGGTACTGTCAGCATTTGACACTACCGGTACTGTCATTAGACTGAAAAATTTGCAAATCCTGGGTCACTATATAGTATTAAATCAATGCAGATACGACCGATCTCGATCAAATAGAATTTGCTCTTGCAGCTAAACTATTAATTTTACCAAAAAATGTCATAGGCATAAATTATTCAAAAATTCCTCTGCTTTAATTTATTATTTAACTATTTTGACGAAATTATAGAAATGGCGGCTCATTTCTAAAATCCTTGAAAAAGGCTTAGAGTAAACACCCAGTTCCTTTGGATCCTTTTGAACCAAAAGCTTTTCAACTCTAAGTTTTGTCATGAAACTTCTAAATATGAAGTTCCGTGCCGATACCTTTAGTAGTTTCTCCGGAAATGAATTAACAAAAATTGGGTACACACACACACACACATACACACACACACACATACACACACACAGACATTTTTTTGTACCTTGGTTAAATATGTTCAGGGGACCCATATTTCCGCTAAAATCTCAAAAAAAAATTTCGGCACGATTACAATACTTTACATACTGCGTATGATAAAGTAAAAATGTATATTGTATAGGAGTAACTCTAATAAAACATCTTAATTATTTATAGTGATGCAGTATATTGAAAAAACGCAATTAACAAATATCATTTGAATTTTAAAACAATATTGAATTAAGACGCAACAGCGTTATTGATCCAGCTGATGTAAGAAGATACTCTGGCGAATACATCAGGGAATCCACGAGCGCATGGAATGCCCCAGGATACAATACCAACTTGGGTTCTGCTTCCACGCAAGACCAATGGGCCGCCAGAATCACCTTGGCAGGCACCTTGGTTAGTGGGCATGAGGGTACAGATGTTGGTACTGGCGACTGGATTTGGACTAAGTCTGTTCTGGCAATCAGCAACGGTGATGGTGTTCATGAACAGGAATTGGAGGTTGTTGGGAATGCTGCCTCCAGTTGAAGTTCTACCCCAACCAGCCAAAGTTACAGCAACGCCACCGCCAGTAGTGCCAGTAGACAAGGCAACTGTTTGAATGGCTGTAGTAAGAGTAATGGTGCTGGCAAGTTGGACTACACCAACATCATTGGCGATCGTATTTGGATTGTATGAACCGTGGATGATACGTCTGCTGACAGAGAACCTGACACCACCGCTGGTAAGTTGGTTAGAGCCGGCTACAAAGGTGATGGTACCAGTACTAAAACACAAAATCAAAGCTTGTTAAATATTTAATAATGGCTAACGTAAGGATCCACATCTATCAGGGTGTTTGTAATTCGTTGGTAGGTCGATTTAAAATTATTAGAGTTTTAGAGGTGGTCATTTAGAACCTATAGAAGAAAAATATCACATTATGTAGAGTATGACTGTTATCTAGATATGGACAATTTTCAATCGTTTTATACGAGCGGCTTGCTATCTTTGTAAATGCGTAGCTGACGAACCCGATGATCTAGAATCTAAACTGAAGATGTCAAATTAAACCTTAAAACTTTTACATATTTTTTAAATCTTTTTATCTGTTTTATTCACTAGAGAAAAGTTTCTTTACTGTGGTATAGCCATCAGTCCTATTTTCTGGAGATACATTTGAAAATTAGTAAACAATGGAATTATAAATGGAAATGAGTAGGTGTTTTTGACAGATTTTTGTTAAATTTAAGAGTTTTTTTAAATTATTGCTGGTATGGTCACACCACCACAAAGGTGGTGTAGAATTTTGTCTAGTGGCGTAACGTACAGAGCAGCTAATAAACATTTGAGATTGAAACTTTAATGTTAGACCATTTTGAAGTTTCTAGCTCATCTGGATAGAAAGCTAAGCAACCAAAAAGGTGGCCAGTCATACGTATAAAATTGAATCAGCAATTGTCAATATCTTGATAACCGTCATGCTTTATATGATGGTTTATTTGCTACAATTGGTGCTAAATGATCTCGACTGTCATCCCTTAAAACTTTGCAATCGAACTACCAACACTCTGTATAAGGTTCTTACCCAGTGATACAATGAGCAGCGGTCAAGATCCATCTGGTGTTCAAGATTGAACCACCGCACTGGTGGCTAGTAGTAGATCCGGCTCTTTGGGAGACGATGAAGGGAAATTGGCCAGCAGTGGCAGTAGATCCACCGACAATACGCCAGTCACCATCAGGGTCAATTCTGACCGTGGGTACAGCTGAAAAAAAATAGCATTAAACAAGTTTCTGTACTGGGTACAGCACACTTATGTCTTACCGGCAGTGCATGCCAACAAAGCTGCGAGAACGATGAATGCTTTCATTGTATCAACTGTGAAGGTTTACAAGATCGCCTCTTTTTATAGCTGATCATGAAGGGGTTATTTATATATTATGGATAAGAACCTTGATAATAATATTAAGATAAGTGACTTTTCTTATCATACACCATTTATTTTTATTTCTGGTTGCGGCATTGGTGCAATTATGAATGCTCTCAGCATGGATAGTATATGCGACCAAGGACATCATAATATCTTTTCCTTCACTATCGGGGTGGCTAAAGGAACTTAAACCTGTGAAAAAAAGACAATGTTTGAAATGATGGGTCCCCGAAATGATCATAACAAAATCATAAAGTGAAATTTTATATCTGGTAAGCCTACCCATAGCAATGTCGCAAACATAGCGTATGTATCAGTCATCATTATAGTTTGATGGTAATAAGTAGTGTATGATAATTGTTAATAAAATAAAGTACACTAATCAATATTTTAGTTTAAACCTAAGGTAATGAATACAAAACATTTAAGAATTAAAATGCAAATAGAATTTTGAATTGCTTTATGCATTTTTAGATTAGGTTTTCTGCTACCGTAATAGGACGTTTATTTTGACATATCTAAATTGAAGATCAGTTATTCCAGCTTTAAGAAAGTTGCCAACTAAATACACAAAATCACAGGCACCTACAATATACAATAATTCTTATTTAGAAAATAAACTGTTTCCGTTATGCCGTGTGTCAAGATTTGTTAATGCTGACGTTTCTCGAACCATGTAGCTCGCTTCTTCAAAGCTAATTGAATACTGAAGACCTACCATGAAACTCTCCCTTATATACCTGTATTTACACCTCACTGCGCACATCTGGAGCTACCGCTCCCATGTGCCTTTCCACCTGACCGCGTTAGGATCGACTTTCAGACCCTACTGTCAGTACCATCCTCGCGATTGATGTTGTTAGGACGTTTCTAAATTTCGATGGCTTCGCTAATAAGCCTTCGATGATAATTACCAACCCTTGCCAACATCTTCACGTCATCATTGGGTGTCCCGACTTGTGGCAGTGTTGAGCAACAGTGGACTGTTGAACCTTGCGTAGCCGGGTATCTCTACTGTGCTGCTTGACTCGACATTCGATACTTCGTCCTGTCTGTCCTACATAGCATGTTCATCACTCACATGTTATCTTGTAGACCCCTTCGTTCTTCAGGAGGGGTGTGATATTCTTTGGGTTAGGCAAAAGATGCTTTGCCTTTGCTGGTGCTCTGTACCTTACCGTGATACCCGATGTCTTTTTCTTCTACCGATTCTTTCTGATACCCCACTGACGTAAGGTAAGCAAGCCAACCCCTTTGATTCCTGCCGCTCCTCTGAGACTTGCGGTTTTCTTTGTGTGACACCTCGTATGTCAGACTTGGTCTATGCATTCTGACGTAGAGCCCACTCCAAGTGTTTACGTTCGTCGTCCAAGGTGCTGGAGTCGCACATCTTCTCGGCGCTGTTGAAGAGTGTTAATAACTCCTCTCTTCTGTTGGGGATGGTGGTGTGATTTGGCGTTCAAGTACCGATCGGTATGTGTCTTCTTATGGTAGACTGTATGTCCAAGCGTGCCCGTTGACGTTCTGTATACCAGCACATCCAAAAATGGCAGCTGATTATGCTCTTCTATTTCCAAAGGATTACGATTTAGGATTAGGATTACGAAGGATTGATACACAAACTAAAGAGTATACTACCTTTACAATAAGTCGAACTGCTAGCATCCTATGTATCTGATAGAATGATGGGGCCGACGTCCCTTCTTGACATTTATTATTACTTAAAAACCTCGAAATCTAACCTGACTTTATAGCTCTCTAATTTATTCGATCTTTCACTTACAGCAGTGTGAACTAATTATCTATCTCTTCCGGAGGCTTAAACACTGTGAGTTCTTTCTCTGAAACTTTGTCAGAAAAGTTTCAACTCATTAACAAATTAATCATGACTATTTAGAAGCCAAAAATGTTTCTCCACCAAAAGGACAAGTTTATATTATTCTATAATAAAAACGCAAATCCAAACCACACTTAAAGTCTATTAAACAAAACATGAACAATGCAGTACTGCTTACAAAAAGAGATGAACGTTAATTCTAAAACAATAATAATATTCTTTTATTTTTGAAACAATGGCCGAGACGGAGAACACAACTAGAGACACTGGGGGCTGAGCCCCTCACATCACGCAACATTTCCCTTTCAAACCCCAAAGCAAGCAGAGTGAAAATGTAGGCATCTATTTTCGGCTTCCTAGATTCTCGCGCCAAAGCATTAGACGCTTGCGCTCTAAAATCACCAGCTAATCCTCGTGGCTAATACCAACCCCGATTCCGTCTTAAAACAAAATACACCAGCGTGCAAATTCAAATCCCTTCTTGAAAATTACGCGCGAAATCTGACTTATTACAATAGACTATTCACAATAAAACAGATCGATCAATGCTCGGAACTAAAAGAAGTAAAAGCTGGGGTACGCCAGGGTAGTGTATTGGAACCAATTCTCTGTCTACTATATACAAGTGACCTACCACAGCTGGAAAATGTAACAGTCGCCACATTCGCAGATGACACGGCTCTAATGGCAGTGGGATCAACTATTGGAGAATCTACTAGGAATCTTCAAGAAGCTAGTAATAAAGTATATAAATGGACCAAAAAATGGAAGACCAAGCTCAACGAACTAAAATCTGTCCACATTAACTATACAAACAAAACAATCGAGGACATACCTCATGTCAAGGTTAACAACGCCATACTTCCATATGCGAACACTGCAAAGTATTTGTGTATGACTCTGGATACAAAACTAAAGTGGAAAGAACACGTTAAGAAGAAAAGAGTAGAGCTTGGCCTCAAATACAGAGAACTGTACTGGCTTATGGGAAGAAACTCTCAGTTGTCAGTACAGAACAATCTACAAGTTTACAACAAAATACTAAAACCGATTTAGTTATACGTCATCCAGCTTTGGGGTTGCGCGGAAACCTCCAATATACAAGGAATCCAGACTTTGCAAAATAAAGTACGAAGGAATATGGTTAACGCTCCTTGCTACATACGGCATAGTGACCTGCATCGTGATCTTGGTGTCCCTGAAGTCATCCAAGAGATAACAAAGATTCGCCACTAAGCACGAATCTTTACTAAGCCATTACGCCAACGTAGAGGCCGTGCCGCTACAGGACAACCAGAATCTAGTGAGAAGACAAAAAAAGAACTAAACCCTTCGAACTAGTGAATCAGTGTAATGTGTAAAAAGCAGAACACAGTGATTGAAGTGTTAGTGCTTCCTGTTTAGGACAAAGTAAATATAGGACATCAGTGGATAGCCTATTAGAGACAAGTACCCAGTTTTAAGAATTCGGATTTAAATTGATGGTTAATCTTTTAGATTAGTTTCCATATGTTAAGCACCTTATGCTTATTAATAAAAAAAATATTTGACAGTGTGACACCTTTATCTGATTACGCAATACGAGGAATGAACTTAAATAAATAAAAGAGTATAATAAGTAAAGAATTAGATACAAAGTTTAACCCACTATTTTTTACTATTAAACTATTAATTTTACCAAAAAATGTCATAGGCATAAATTATTCAAAAATTCCTCTGCTTTAATTTATTATTTAATAAGCCATGTGTTGTCTCTAAAGAATTGGATGTTCATATATAACATATATCTTATCTATTTTTTATGAACATCCAATTCTTTAGAGACAAAAACACATGGCTGATTGCTATAGTAGGTATTGTTAAGTTTAAGCATTGTTTAATTGTACTGATTGTTTTTCCTCTTCGTTGTAGACGGCTCTAATGTAAGGCGAAAGTACTCACAATAATAGGTATGCAACAAAAGCTAATAATAAGCTTTTTTAATTATATTTTACTTTAAAACTACTGTATTTGTGATTTGTTTTCCTCGAATTATTTCTTATGTAAACTGATGAATAGGGCTTAAAAACTTTAAATCGCAATACTGCTTTTAGACATTTGTTCTAGCACTGATATTAGGGATGTGCAAATGGTATCTACCTATTTGTTACTTCGTATTCATTACTTTCAAATATTGCAAATAACGAATACTTATTTAAAAAATCTGATGTGGCCAGGCACATGTATTCTTTTAGAAGTTGGCGGCTTGTATGAAACCAATACAGCAACAGTAAAATATGTAAATTTCGGTACCCTATACCAAGCGATTCAGAATATATGTATTTGTGATAAGAGTAAAGTACCTTTATTTTCATTATTATCGATAAACATTATTTGGAAATCTTGTTTAGATTTAAAAATTATATTCCAATATGACATCACAGCCACCTATCTTGAAATTTTTCGTTTTTTGATTTTTTATTCTTGGTTTTATGACAATTATTAGTCAATGCCAGTGATACTAAAAGTACTGTAACTGTACTTGAGATTTTCTACACACCCAGTCTGCTTGAATTTTATGATTATCCTAGAAATGGTTGAATGAGCAATTTGGTTGTCCGGGTGTTTTCATTGAAATATCAGCAACATCGAGATAATCGCTATTCTGTAGATAGTGTAGATGGTTAACTACTATTATAAACATATCCCAAAGTCATTAATATTAATTGAATTAAAAGTAAGTCGCGCTCATCTATTAGTTATTGTATGATCTATTATTATCTACAAGGTGAAATATCAACTTTGCATCAAGAAAATGAGTAATTTTGCGCTAGTACTAAATAAACATTAGTATCATACTAAAATAATCAAAAATGTATTAAAATTTCTAAAAAATAGATTAGAACGAACATTTGAGTATCACTGGCATTGACTAATATTAGTCATACAAGTTTTTCCTGGACACACTGTGTATTAGGGTGGGTCAATTTTTTTTTAAATTTTCAAGTTCGGGAACGTGTAATCATGGAAAAGGTGTGAGTTAATGAATTAAATAAAACATAAATTTTTTTAATTATTATTTGAACTGCCGCAAAAGCATTTAAAATTATTTTAGCTTTTGATATTTTTTTATTTTATATATTTTTTCATATGATATAATAGTAATAATAATAATAATAACCCACTCCTTAACATCCCCCTTTCGCCACTACTGGGGCATCGGCATGAATATAAAGTTCACGTTCCATTTGTAAGTGAACACGCTTCCGTTGTAAAGCCAGGCGTACCAACTTGGTTTTATTTAAACAAACCAAAATTAGCTAAAATAACTAAACAAAGCTGTAATAATACAACACATACAGTATTCCAAGAATATACAATTTCGGGTTTACAATTGCGGTTTACAATTTTTAATTTAACATTATAATTCGTACAAATTGTTTCTTTTTGCAATTTGCGCACTGTTTTTTCTTATCTCAGCAAAAAACACATGCGACTGCGTTGCTTTTCGCTGCTTTTCTTTGATAGTAGGTATTTATGAAATAGATAGCGGTCATAGGTAAATAAATTTCTCATTCTAGCTACCATAATTTTTTGTCAATTTTCTTGATGTATTAAGTTGAAGAAAATCTACGGTTGTAATATTGTACCCATGAACCAACAATTTATTGAATTATTTTTATAGTTTTCCTCTCGTGGATCAAATTCTAATTAAAATTGCAGTGATATGTAGAATTTTCTCTAGACGCGTTGATATTTTAATTTTAATTTTGTTTTTTCTTGTCTGTAATGCTCACTGAAAAAAATAATTACGGTTGTTTGTTAGACCGTTCCTCTCAACTCGACATATTATTAATTACTAAATACTTAGGGTTATTGCTTCTTTTCATTAAAAGTTATGAATTAAAAGTTAGTATTTAGTAATATATTATGATAATTTTACATAATATTATATAGATATTATGATGTCGTTGGTCGCATATACTATCGATGCAGAGTGTATTCACATAGAGTTTACGAATGCCGCAACCAGAAAAAATAGTGTATGATAAGGATCATCACTTATCTTAACTATTATTATCAAAGTTTTTATCCATCATATTTAAATAACCCCTTCATGATCAGCTATAAAAAGAGGCGATCTTGTAAGCCTTCACAGTTACAGTCGATACAATGAAAGCATTCGTCGTTCTCGCAGCTTTGGTGGCATGCACTGCCGGTAAGATATAATTGTGCTGTACCCAGTACAAAAGTTTATTTAATACTTTTTTTCAGCTGTACCCACGGTCAGAATTGACCCTGATGGTGACTGGCGTATTGTTGGTGGATCTACTGCCACTGCTGGCCAATTTCCCTTCATTGTGTCCCAAAGAGCCGGATCTACTACTAGCCACCAGTGCGGTGGTTCAATCTTGAACACCAGATGGATCTTGACCGCTGCTCATTGTATCACTGGGTAAAAACCTTATACAGAGTGTTGGTAGTTCGATGTAAAGTTTTAAGGGATGACAGCCAAAATTACTTAGCACCAATTGTACCAAATAAACCATCATATAAAGTATGACGGCTATCAAGATATTGATAATTGTTGATGCAATCTTATACGTATGACTTGCCACCTTTTTGATTGCTTAGTTCTCCAAACCGAAGAGCTAGAAACTTCAATGTGATCTCACATTAAAATTTCAATCTGATATGTTTCTTAGCTGCTCTGTACGTTACGTCACTAAGCAAAATTTTACACCACCTTTGTGGTGGTGTGACCATCCCTGCAATAATTATAAAAAACTATAAAATTTAACAAAAAATCTATCAAAAACACCTACTATTTACCATTTATAATCTAAAGCCTTTGTTTACTAATTTTCAAATGCATCTCCAGAAAATAGGACTGATGGCTATACCACCGTAAAGAAACTTTTCTCTAGTGAATAAAACAGATAGAAAGATTTAAAAAAAAAACCGGTAAAAGTTTTAAGGTTTTATTTGACATCTTCTACCTAGATTCTAGATCATCGGGTTCGTCAGCTACGCATTTACAAAGACAGCAAGACGCACGTATAAAATGATCGAAAATTGTCCATATCTAGATAACAATCATACTCTACATAATGTTGTATTTTTGTTCTATAGGTACTAAATAACCACCTCTAAAACTCGTTACCAATTCTAAATCGATCTACGAACGAATTACGAACACCCTGATAGATGTGAGATCCTTACTTTAGCCATTATTGAATATTTAATAAATTTCAACAATTGCATTAAGGCTTTGATTTTATGTTCTAGAACTGGTACCATCACCTTTGTAGCTGGCTCTAACCAACTTACCAGCGGTGGTGTCAGGTTCGCTGTCAGTAGACGTATCCTCCACGGTTCATACAACCCAAATACCATCGCCAATGATATTGGTGTAGTCCAACTTGCCAGCACCATTACTCTTACTACAGCCATTCAAACAGTTGCGTTGTCTACTGGCACTACTGGCGGTGGCGTTGCTGTAACTTTGGCTGGTTGGGGTAGAACTTCAACTGGGGGCAGCATTCCCAACAACCTCCAATTCCTTTTCATGAACACCATCACCGTTGCTGATTGCCAGAACAGATTAAGTCCAAATCCAGTCGCCAGTACCAACATCTGTACCCTCATGCCCACTGGTCAAGGTGCCTGCCAAGGTGATTCTGGTGGCCCATTGGTCTTGCGTGGAAGCAGAACCCAAGTTGGTGTTGTATCCTGGGGCATTCCATGCGCTCGTGGATTCCCTGATGTATTCGCCAGAGTATCTTCTTACATCAGCTGGATCAATAGCGCTATTGCGTCTTAATTCTACATTGTATTAAAAATCACATGATATTTGTAAATGCGTTTATTCAATAAACTGTGTAACTATAAATAATTGTGATCTTTTATTAAGTTACTCCTATACAATATACATTTTTATTGACGAATGTGTCTACCAGCATAGACAGTTTAAATATTCTGCAATTATTTTACGAGATTATTAAACGAGATACTGTGGAACTTTTACCGATAGTCAGACTTAATGCACTAATGAAACTCGTTATTTTTTGTGTGAATAAGAGATTTGGATGCCATACAAATGCCACAGCAACTGATGTTGATGTTGATGTTGAATGTTGACATACGGGTGGTTAAAAAACAAGATCTTTTTTACAATTAAACAGAAATGTAAGAAGAAAGTTTTCTTTTCTAAATTTAATACTCATTTACCAAATTTGAACGTTGTATTTTTAGTATTACAACGACAATAATAAACAACAAATTGATTTGAAGTTCGATTGACAACTTGATACAATTTGATAATGTGGCATTGCTACGGATCTGGGAGTTATGATAAAAAATTCGCATGCTAAGGTATCTAATCTCGAGTGTCTCTAAAACAGTGATGGAGATCTGAAATATCAGTGACTAGAATAGACAGACTACAAGGCTATTCATAAAAGTTACATTTGTATTTCACACGTGACGCAGAAGCTGTCAACTTGTTTTGCTTTAGAACTCAATAATATTCAATTAATTTAAGTGGCTTTCAAATTACTATTTTCTATGTTTTGTTTATTTTTTTCTTGTTTGTTGACTAGAAATCCGAGATTAAAATAATCTAGTAAAATCATCTTGCATATCTATTACAAAGTTGAAAGCAAAATACGATTAATTCACTTTAGAGCCTTTACTGTTTTCCAGAATTTCTTTTTTAGAGCAATTTTATTATTAATTTAGCCAAACAAGGCACTATTGGTAAGTAAATTTTATAAGTTGAAGTCTGTATCTCCAATTTAATAGCATTTTAGCATTTGTTTCTGATGTAGCTAAGCTAGCCGTTCCGATACTACTACAGCCTCTGATGTACCAAATTATTCAAATATTGAGAAATAGATAAGTGCAGTTAAAATACTAGGACTACAAATTTAATCTTTGATTTAAAATAATTTAGGACCGCGTACTGTACCTTTCATTCAAATTTCAGATCACGTCAATTACGCATATACAGTAGGGTAGGCCGATTTTTTAAATTATCAAATTCCGGAATGTGCAGTCATGGAAAAGTTGTGGATTAATGATTTAAAGAAAACACATATTTTTTTCCGTGTTTTGAACTGCCGCAAAGAAAAAAAATTATTTTAATTTTTGATATTTTTTTTTATTTTTTGTTTGTTTTTTAAGTAGGTATGATATAATTCGGGAATGTGCAATCATGGAAAAGGTGTGAGTTAATGAATTATATAAGACGCCTAATTTATTTTTTTTATTTTTCATTTTAAGCAAAGGTTTTAAAGTTATTTTAATTTTTGATATTTTTTATTTTATTTTATTTTAAATGATATAATAGTAATAATAATAATAATCCAAGCCTTAACATCCTCCAACAGCTTTCGCCACTACGGGGGCATGGGCAGGCCAGAATTATCATTATTATGGCCCGCGAACTACCTAATGACCGACGTACTCTTGTTCTGTCTTTCTTCTGCGCACTAGTGTACATATAAGCATCCGAGATCGTGTGTTTTAGCCAGCCGAGACATACGTCCAACGTTAGTATCAACAGTTTAGCATGCCGTAGAAAGAGTGCGAATGCATTTAATCATGTCGTAACTACCGCATGTCACTTTTGACAACACGCAAAGTTAAATTGATTCAACTATAAACACGTTTAATCAGTATTAAAATGTATATATGTATAATAAATAGTGATATATAGGCGGGATGTAAATTTCTAAATAAATTAAAAATTACAGCCACAACCAGGATTTGAACCAGGGACCTTTGTGTCGCTAGCACAATACTCTACCAACTGACCTATTGAGGTTTATGACATCTGTTAGGGAAAATTGTCATATCAAGAAAAGGAAGTAACCAACGCTACCAAACTTGACCTATCATGACACCTATCAAATGCCATCTACATGACGTAGGGTTCACACCAGAAATGGAATTTAATGTCAATTACTGGACGTCTGTTATCTACGGTGGACGCCCGGGATCGAATCCCGGCTCGGGCTAAAATCGACTGTCCTGGTATTGTTACAAAGGACTTATTATTAAAGTTATTAGTGTGTAAAATTGCATACAAATATAATGTTAACAACCCGAATTCCTCAATGATTGCGGTGTCTAGTATAGATACCAAACGCCGAGTTTGCACAAAAGGCAAGTGAACAACCTCGACGTTTGGTAACCTAATTAACGGTAATGACATATTTGGGCAATTGATATTAATACAGTAAAGCGGAGTATCAAGGAGGATTGTTATTTGTCTGGATTTACGAGCGAGACATCCGACACCTGTACGAGAAGGCAGGGACCTGCCTTCTCAGCTGGTTTCTTATCAGTATAGCTGGAACATTATACAGTAAGTAAAACCAGTGTGAGTTTTATATTTACATCCACCCTGGCCTGTCCTCATCAAGAGCTACGTAAAATGGTGGAGGCGCAAAGTGATCCCAAAGGAGAACAACAATGGCTCATTCAGGTCAGAGTTGCAAGCAACAAGAGCAGTAATAGAAGAAACGAAGGAAAAGGATAATTACAAATTACAATGAAGAAAGTGTAGAATTGACTAAGAAGAAGATTATGATGAGTCCAGCTGCAGATTCCAGTACAATTTTTCCGCCCCGCCCCCAAGGAGAAATTTGCTGAAATGAACACTATCCCGCTCAAGTAGACGAACATTCGCAGATGCCGATTTAAATAAAGAAGCAGAAGAAGATGACGCTGACGTGAGAAAATATGTTATTTTCCGTATGGAAGCAGTGATCCGCCCCTGGTTCTCGAAGAGAGGAGGAATGAAAATTAGATCCCACAAACGAAGCGGATGGGTGGTCATCTACAAAAACCTGCCGACAGGTGACGCACCGTTGTACAAGCAAGGGAAAGTCTGTGTACACAGTCGAAGTCGTCTTTAAAGATGTCGATTAGGTAGATGATCATCGCAGTCCTAGAAGAAGGCAGAAGGTGGGAGGATTCGACAACCAGGGCGGACGTATAAGAATGGAACAAACCACCGACGATGGCGAAAATTGGATCTTCAATACGGATGGGTGGTCATCTACAGAAAGCTGCCGACACGTGACGCACCGCTGTACAAGCATATGAGAGTCTGTGTACACGGTCGAAGTCGTCTTCAAAGATGTCCCTTAGGTAGATGACCATCGCAATTCTAGAAGGAGGAAGATGGTGAGATGGTTCAATAGGCAGTCCGGTGAACGAGAGCGTGGCAAGCCGCATACATACGTGGGCAATTAGTTACCGATTTTTTGTGTGTGTATTTTTTCTTGTTTTTTAAAATTGTTTTGTATGTACAAAAAATTATTTGTTGGCTTGTGTTTTGCTACCCCGCTTTGTGGCTGTAGATTTTGTTCAAATGATGGCATTGCTCTGGGACGAGCAATTATTAGCGAGGAGGTTGTTACAAAGGAGTTATTATTAAAGATATTATTGTGTAAAATTGCATACAAATATAATGTTAACAACCCGAATTCCTCAACGACTGCGGTGTCTAGTATAGCTGTATAGATACCAAACGCCGAGTTTGCACAACAGGCAATACATACAGTAAAGCGGCGTATCAAGGAGGATTGGTATTTGTCTGAATTTACGAGCGAGATATCCGATACCTGTACGAGAAGCTGGTTTCTTATCTGTATAGCTGGAACAATTATACAGTATGTAAAACCAGTGCGAGTTTTATACTTACATCCACCCTGGCCTAGACCCATCCCATTAAGAGCTACGTAATTGCTTTAGGCATGGAACAAATACCTTTGCATGCCGCCTTCCATCGGTTGAGGAAGTAAAGCCGGTGGCCCGTGAGCTGTCATGATGCGACGTGCACGTTAAAGAACTCTTACTGGAGGTTGGAATTCCTTCAGTAGGACAAAATTCCTGCGTGTGTCTAGCCTGCCCTCAGCGTCGGTGATTGGCCTAAGTTGCGGAAATAAACTGACGTAAAAGTAAAAAAATATATATACTGGACGTGAAATATACTGATATGATATGAATATGGATGAGATATGAATATAGGCAAAACTAAGAGAGCTGAAGGTGATTCATCGCTTAAAATCGTATGAACCAAGATATGAACGTACCGCGTGAATTGGTTATTAGCTGTGTATATTAAGTTGCCTACTAGGTAGTTCGTTCAAGATTAATATTTAATTATTAAAAATACTGTCATTTAATTGTGATAATTGTCCTATCTAATTTATATATCCATCATTAGCATGTTTAACAGAAGCAAAGTGAAAACATACCAAAGAAAACATCTTGTTCAAATCACACGTTCGCGCTCGAATTGGAGGTTAGGTTGCTACCGCTGTCATTCGTTCTTATGGTTCTAAGAACAGACGCACTTTTTGTCTTGCCCATTTAAATTATACAGCAGACGTATGAAAAGTATGCTATTTCGTTTTAACACGCGTCAATATTTAGAAATATTCTGTAACGTATGTCTAAAATAACAGCTGCAATCTATGAGTAATCTTCAGCTCTCTCAGTTTTGCCTATATACGGACATTACGGGAAGTCCGAAAAGATACGGGATGTCCGTATATTCATATCTGGTTATCATTTGTAATACAATATCACTACACAATGAATGTAATAAAATATATAGTTTGTAGATATAATAATTTGTCTCGTAAATATAATATAGAAATCAATCCTGACACCAAGCTATAACAATAACCTGTAAAACGGTTACGGTACGTGCTGACGTGTAATTTTTAATTGTGCGACAGATATGCTCCAAGAGTGGTTAACATGGTGTAAATTTAGACCTCACAGTTGTATATATCTGTACGCCGTAAATTTTAAAATAAAACACTTGAAAACTTAATTTGTAATTGACGTGATCTGAAATTTGAATGCAAGTTACGTACGAATCAAAGACATAACTCTGTCTACGAGCGGTCCTAGATTATGTTAAATCAAAGATTAAATTTGTAGTCCTAGTATTTAAACTGCACTTATCTATTTCTCGATATCTGAATAATTTCGTAAATCGGAGACTGTAGTAGTATCGTAACGGCAAGCTCTGCTACATCAGAAACAAATGCTAAAACATGTTATTAAATTCGAGATACAGACTTCAACTTATAAAGTTTACTTACCAATTTTGTCTTGTTTTGGCTAAATTCATAATAAATTTATTCTACAAAAGTAATTCTGGAAAACAGTAAACACTCTAAAGTGAATTAATCGTATTTTGTTTTCAGCTTTGTAAAGATATGAAAGAATGTTAAATGCATTTCTAGTTAACAAATAACAAAAAATAAACAAAACATAACAAATAGTAATTTGAAAACCACTTTAATTCCTTAACACTGTTTGAGTTTTAAAAGAAAACAAGTTGACAGCTTCTGCGTCACGTGTGAAATACAAATATAACTTTTATGAATTGCCTGTAGTCTGTCTATTCTAATCACTGAGATTTCAGATCTCCATCACGTGTTTTACAGATACTCGAGATTAGAAACCTTAGCTTGCGAATTTTTTATCATAACTCCCACATCCGTGGCATTACCACATTATGAAATTGTATCAAGTTGTCAATCTAACATCAAAACAATTTGTTGTTAATTATTGTCGTTGTAATACTAAAAATACAACGTTCAAATTTAGTAAATGAGGATTAAAGTAAAAAAAAACTCTTCTTCTTACATTTCTATTTAATTGTAAAAAATCTTGTTTTGTAACCACCTGTATGTCAGCATTCTATCAGTTGCTGTGGTGTTTGTAAGGCATCAAATCTCCTATTTACACAAAGAAACAAGTTTCATTAGTGCATTAAGTCTGAGAATCGGTAAAAGATCCACAGTATCTCGTTTAAGACAGTAAAATAATTGCAGAATATTTAAACTGCCTATGCTGGTAGACACATTCGTCAATACAAATGTATATTGTATTTGTATACGAGTAATTTTAATAAAAGATCATAATTATTTACAGTTACACAGTTTATTGAATAAACGCATTTAACAGATATCATGTGAATTTTAAAACAATGTACAATTAAGACGCAATAGCGTTGTTGATCCAGCTGATGTAAGAAGATACTCTGGCGAATACGTCAGGGAATCCACGAGCGCATGGGATGCCCCAGGATACAACACCAACTTGGGTTCTGCTTCCACGCAAGACCAATGGGCCGCCAGAATCTCCTTGGCAGGCACCTTGACCAGTGGGCATGAGGGTACAGATGTTGGTGCTGGCGACTGGATTTGGACTAAGTCTGTTCTGGCAATCAGCAACAGTGATGGTGTTCATGAAAAGGAATTGGAGGTTGTTGGGAACGCTGCCCCCAGTTGAAGTTCTACCCCAACCAGCCAAAGTTACAGCAACACCACCGCCAGTAGTGCCAGTAGACAAGGCAACTGTTTGAATGGCTGTAGTAAGAGTAATGGTGCTGGCAAGTTGGACTACACCAATATCATTGGCGATGGTATTTGGATTGTATGAACCGTGGAGGATACGTCTGCTGACAGCGAACCTGACACCACCGCTGGTGAGTTGGTTAGAGCCAGCTACAAAGGTGATGGTACCAGTTCTAGAACACAAAATCAAAGCTTTAATGTAATTGTTGAAATTTGTTAAATATTTAATAATGGCTAACGTAAGGATCTCACATCTATCAGGGTATTCGTAATTCGTTGGTAGTTCGATTTAGAATTGTTAAAGAGTTTTAGAGGTGGTCATTTACTACCTATAGAACAAAAATATAACATTATGTAGAGTATGATGGTTATCTAGATACGGACAATTTTCAATCATTTTATACCTGCAATCTTTGTAAATGCTGACAAACCGATGATCTAGAATCTACGTAATCTATGTAAAATAAAACCTTAAAACTTTTACAAGTTTTTATCTGCTTTATTCACTAGAGAAAAGTTTCTTTATGGTCGTATAGCCATCAGTCCTATTTTCTGGAGACGCATTTGAAAATTAGTAAACGATGGGATTATAAATGGAAATGGTAGGTGTTTTTGATAGAATTTTTGTTAAATTTTAGAGTTTCATAAATTATTGCTGGGATGGTCACACCACCACAAAGGTGATGTAAAATTTTGTCTAGTGACGTAACGTACAGAGCAGCTAATAAACATGTGAGATTGAGACGTTAATGTGAGACGACATTGAAGTTTCTAGCTCATCGGTTTGGAGAACTGAGCAGTCAGAAAGGTGGCAAGTCATACGTATAAAATTGCATCAACAATAGTCAATATCTTGACAACCGTAATACTTTATATGATGGTTTATTTGGTACAATTGGTGGTAAATGATTTCGACTGTCATCCCTTGAAAGTTTACATCGAACTACCAACACTCTGTATAAGGTTCTCACCCAGTGATACAATGAGCAGCGGTCAAGATCCATCTGGTGTTCAAGATTGAACCACCGCACTGGTGACTAGTGGTAGATCCGGCTCTTTGGGACACAATGAAGGGGAATTGGCCAGCAGTGGCAGTAGATCCACCAACAATACGCCAGTCACCATCAGGGTCAATTCTGACCGTGGGTACAGCTGAAAAAAGTGTTAAATAAACGTTTGTACTGGGTACAGCACAATTATATCTTACCGGCTGTGCATGCCACCAAAGCTGCGAGAACGACGAATGCTTTCATTGTATCGACTGTAACTGTGAAAGCTTACAAGAGCGCCTCTTTTTATACCTGAGCATGAAGGTGTTATTTAAATATGATGGATAACAACTTTGATAATAATAGTTAAGATAAGTGATGATGCTTATCATACACTATTTTTTTCTGGTTGCGGCATTGGTAAACTCTATGTGAATAGACTCTGCATGGATAGTATATGCGACCAAGCACATCATAATATCTATAATATTATGTAAAATTATCATAATATATTACTAAATTCTAACTTTTAATTCATAACTTTTCATTAAAAGAAGCAATAACTCAGGGAATTTAGTAATTAAAAATATGTCGAGTTGAGAGGAACGGTCTAAAAAAATTTTTCAGTGTGCATTACCGACAAGACAAAACAAAATAAAAATTAAAATATCAAAGCTTCTAGAAAAAAAGTCAAAAAATTCTACATATCACTCCAATTTTAATTGGAATTTGGTCCACGAGAGGAAAACTATAAAAATAAATCAATAATTTGTTGTTTCATGGGTACAATATTACAACCGTAGATTTTCTTCAACTTAATCAACTTAATACATTGGCGAAATTGGCGAAAAATTATGGTACCTAAAATGAGAAATTTATTTACCTATGGCCGCTATCTATTTCATAAATACTATCAAAGCAAAGCCGTTGAAAGCAACGCAGTCGGATGTGTTTTTGTGAGATTACAAAAAGAAACAAGTTGAAGGAATTATAGTGTTAAACTAAAAATTGTAAACCGCATTCTTGGAATACTGTATGTGTTGTATTATTACAGTTTACTTTAGTTATTTTAGCTAATTTTAATTTTAAGTAAAAACCAAGTTGGTACGCCTGGCTTTACAACTGAAGCGCCTTCACTTACAAATGGATCGTGAACTTTATATTCGTTCAGCCGAAGTATTTATGTTGATAAACTAACTAATATTAACTTACTGTTATTATTAATACTAACTTATTATTATAACTTATAATTATTATGGTATGTAAATATCTATTATGAGTAATTTAAGATTTTGTTTGGGAAATACTTTAACTACTTACATCAATAAAAATACTGTTACTGCTATCATCCAACGCTTTGTAAAAGAATGTTTGGACCAAAAAAGAACAAAAAATGTACTAATAGACATGGTATAGCGTAACTATAAAAATTTTAAAATCTTTCTATATCGCGCGACCGTGACAAAATGTGAAGAAGCGAGACTGTCCAGCCAAAAGCGGGAACCATGCTTTTTTGGCAAAACAGTTATTTAGAACTTCCTTTCCATAGATTTTTATATTTTTCTGAAATTAAAAATACCAATTGGCATCTTGTGATGTCACAATATCTACATATAATTAGGAAAATGTTTGTGTGACATTGTCAGGTAGTATTTTGATTTTAACTCCCATAATTGTTATTAATGTCTTTGACAAGACTAGTGGCTTATTTATATTCTTATTCTAGTTACTACACATAATGCAATCAATATAATAGTAGCTAGCCGAAATTTCACATAAAAACTAGAATTATTTATTAACTTTATTACAATAGAAACTTAATGCTAGGGTCATTCCGCAATTTTTTTATTTTAGGTTACCAAAACCAAGAGATCACTGTGCTGGTAACGACAGTCACTGCTACTTAAAAAGTTTTATCATAAAACTTATCGGTTTGAACATCTATCTACAACAATTCTAAAAGATGAGTCGTCTATTTGTTATAATAGTAAAGAAACACCTCTTTTTTTGCAATTTAAATTTATTTATATCAGACCGGTTTCGCCCTTTCAATCAAGGGTATCATCAGTGAAAAGTTTCTGTACTAACGTCATTAGCAACGTTGTTAACATAAAAGTCAAAACACAAAATATAACTAAGACTACATGTATACATAGATATGAAGACACTTTAGACATACATTCAAATTATTGACGTCAAACTAATCCATTCAAAAATCTTTCCCATGAAAGACGTGGTTACGTGTATATGGTCGGCGGAAGAATTTAAATTTAAAATTTACTTTAATAATAATAATAATAATAATAATAATACTTTATTGTCATACGATCTTTACAGACATCGACATTGTCATATATTATGCTAAATTTAAAAGATCATAGAATTTAACCAAATTACAAAAAAATATACATATCGAAATATAATCTTGTGCAACGAAAAGAATAAACAATAATAAAAAAGAGGCGAATGAACACATAAATTAGTCACATTAATAAATCAGTAGAACATAACAGTTACAAATTTCACATCAAAATGTGCATTCTAGTCGCGGCCCCCGCCATGACTTAAAAATTCCTCCACTGAATAAAACTCCCTATCCATCAAAAACAACTTTGCTCGCGATCTAAATGCGGCAAACGAAGCGGCATCAACTATTCGCGCGGGTAAGGCATTGTAGGCCCGTATCATCATATAGTATGCCCCGTGTTCGAAGGCCGATGATACATGCCCGGGGGTGGCGAGGCGAGACGCACCTCGTGTGCGCATCGAATGCGAGATGTCCCCATTTCTTACAAAATCTGAAATATTATTTCTGCAATGACAAACCAGCTTTAAAATGTAGACACTTGGTAGGGTAAGGATATCATGTGCTTTGAAATGGGTTCTACAAGTCTCACGATATCCCAGTCGCGGCATAGATCTTATGCACCTCTTCTGGAGCACAAATAATGCAGCCATGCCGCGCGTCGAAGAGCCCCACAGTATTATTCCGTAGCTCAAAACGGACTCAGGCAAGATAGTACGTTCTCAGTACCTGGAATTCTACAATATGTCGCAGCTTGTATATTGTATAGTGCAGTTGAGCTACCCTTTCCCGGACCCTGTTTACGTGAGTGTCCCACTTAAGAGTGAATTGTAAGTGCACCCCGAGAAACTTAACGTGCTCATTCAATGGTATCGATAGTCCACCCGATCTTACAAGAATTGACTCACTTGGTGTACCTAGGGCGAACTGGAGCAAACCAGTCTTATCCTCATTCAGAACCATAATGTTCGACTGGCACCATGATTTCATGTTCTCCATTGCCCTTCCCGCTAACGTGGCCAACTATGATATGTCTCTGTGCCTAATTATCAATGTCGTGTCGTCGGCGTACTGGTACAGGTCACCGAATGACAAATGCGCCGACAGATCATTCATAAACATTAAAAAGAGCAATGGCCCCAGCACCGAACCTTGAGGGACACCCACCGTCATCAACGACTCCCGCGAAGAAAACGTTCCTGCAACGCACACGGTCTGTTTCCGACCCCCCAAGATAAGACCGCAAAAGATTCCACGGGTTACCCCTAACACCCAGCGCCCCCATCTTCGACAATAACATAGCATGATTTATCGTGTCAAAAGCTGCCGACAAATCGAAGAACATTGCCGCGACGTGATAGCGCTGATCAAGATGTGAAAGCACTGTTGTAACTGCGTCAAACAGAGCCACATCGCAGGATAGTTCTGGCAAGAAACCAAACTGACTCGACGAGATAACCGAATTGGCTGACCAAAATTCATACAATCTGTTATACAAGATTCGCTCGAACACTTTTGAGAATGCCGGTAAAATGGATATTGGACGGTAGTTATCGACATTATAGCGGGACCCACGTTTATGGACAGGGAGCAGAATCGCCGGTTTCAGTCCGTCGGGGAAGATACCTTGTTGGAACATCAAGTTTATCAAGTGACTGAGCACAGGTGAGACAAATTCGGCTGATATTTTAACAATGTAAGGTGGAATTCCGTCAACACCACATGAAAACTTTGGCGACATAGAATGCAGCACATCCATCACTTCTTCGCGAGTGGCCGGGTAGAGAAAAATGGTCGCTGCAACCCCACGAACCTGCGGAAAAGCATACGGCAGCCCATCCCCACAGCCGGTTCCCGATTCAAAAAATTTGTCATGGAACGTTTCCACAACCATTTGCGGATCATCGACACTAACCCCATCACCAAAATTGGTAAGCCGGATGGCTCCCCCCGGTTTGCGCGCGATACTTGCCCCCCTTATTATGCCCCACACGGTACGACTTTTGTTTCCTGACTGCATTACTTTAGACTCATTTTAAAGTCGTTTTGCATCTCTAATTGCTTGCTTCAGAGCTCTCTTTCTTAACTTATATTCAGCCCAGAGCAGCGGCTCATTAGCACGCTTACATATCGCAAAAAAATCTCTAACCATTAGCTGACAGAGCACGTATAGTCCCATTGTACCACGGATAACTGCACGCCTTTCGGGGGCGAACCCTAGTCAGCGGAAAATTATTATTGAAATGATAGGAATAAATGTCTAGAAATATATCGTACACTTTGTTAACTTGTTCGTTTTCTCCCGAGTTGAACACGTATGCCCAATCTTCCCCCGCCAGATCACTCCTAAATGACTCGATCGCATCTGCCCAATAGCGTCGGTCGCCACGGTCGGCCGCTCTGCCTCGAAACCACACAGTAGGGCAACGTGGTCAGAGAAACCCGGGTCCTCAGTCCAAGAACGCATTTCATCTCCCCCAAAGTTTGTAAAAACATTGTCCAAACAATTATTCTTTCTTGTAGGCTCACTAAAACAGGTCGATAAATTAAAAGACGTAAACATCGCCATGACATCACCGCACATGCGTGACTCGCGACCAAAATGCACATTAAAATCTCCACAAACAATAATACAATCAAATCTTTCACATACAATTTCCAGGAGATTGGTCAAACCATTTAAAAATACATCAATGTTACCTGTAGGAGCTCTATATACACATACACACAGGAATCGTCTAACTTCACATTTAAAACTAACACAGCAAAATTCAAAGTGGCTCTCAATCGATTCTATCTGAAACTGTTCACTCTGCATATTAAAAGATGTATGCGAATATATTGAGCAGCCTCCTCCTCTGCTATCAGAGCGGCAGAAATAGTTAATTAGCTCATAGTTTATTAATTTTTCTATCATGATAGAATTCCCTGAAAGCCAATGTTCAGTAATACACAAAAACATAAACTCTCGTTCCATTAGGTACATATCCATTAGTTCCGTCTTGTTGCGTAAACTCCTGACGTTATAACACATGAAACAAACAAGATCAGAAAAAATGGGCTTTGATAATTCGCGGTGATCATGATTGGGATCATTGGGATTTACTATAGTAATAATTTGCAATATGGATCTCCACTTAATTAATTTAATTTTTGTTATAATGTTACATCAAAATAATAATAAAAGCCCTTCTTGCTCGTTAAGGGGTAATGCCACTCTAGCGCAAGAAAAAATAGCCGCTTTTGTAGATATATTTTTTACAATATAGTAAATGACTTACAAAATCTCTTTAAAGCACTTTATTGATAATATTTTGAGGAACATCCACAATAGAAAAAAATAAATAAAAATTTGAAGCGTTAGACTGTCAGATGACATCAAAGGAAACCTGTTCCGGCGGACAGGGTTGCACGGTCGGAAATATTTTGCACGCAGTTGTCCACTTAGCCATAAAAACAAAAAGAAATTGATTTTATATAAGATTATCTCGGGAAGTACATACGGAAATTACAAAATTTCGCTTTAAAACAAAATAACGCATGTTTGAACACAAATTATCACTTTTAGGACCAAATTAGATTAAAAATTGTTTATAACAATAAAGTTTCGAACTTATTGTAAAATCCGTATGTACTTGTCTAGATAATGTTGTTCTGAAGCTGCATATAAAATTTCAAGTGTGTTCACGGATATCAGTTGAAGTTATCTTTCCGGTCAGTTTGAAAAATGCGGTTTAAAATATTGTGTAACTTTGATGTATAGAATTGTTATATTTTACTATAGTCGGCCATGCCTGTACCATATAATTATCATTTCAAATTAATATTTTTCTCCTCATGTTTCTTTCTGTTTGATTTTGACGACAGACGGGCCTGTTTTGCAGCATTAGTTAGCGATGGCGCTGAAAACATGATGCGACGTGCGTCAGCCTTCGCGCAGAAATTATTGCAGTTTGGCCCGAAGCTCATACATTATACCTCCATAATCTTCATAAGGCTAGATAATGCATCATTTCCAACACATATGGCGATACTTGCTGCGATATCGACAATTACTTTGCTACAAGTAGCAGTTTCTTATTTCCTTTTTTTATTCCAAAATTTGTAAGCGTTGCAGTATTTAGAGTTTATGAGAATATCAACAACATATCTCCAGCTGATAAGCACCACCAATCATCCAGAGAAGAAAAGGTATGTTTTCTCCATGATCCATCGTCCGAGAGAGTTACACCATTATTTTTTTACTGTTTTCAATTGACTTGTAGCCCTTTCTTCCGCGGCTGCTTCCTGCATACTGTGTTGGCAAACTGCTTCTGTTGCGCCAAAAATGGTGCGAACACCTTTATCGTAAAATGAGTGAAAAATCTGACGAGGAAGGTCCCTGAATGCGCAAAACTTTTCAATTCCATCTACACCTATTCTTATGCTCATGGCAAGGATATTTCCGCTATTCATTTCATATCCTTTTTGAACAGATGGGCAACTCGGAATGAAATTTTGTTCAAAATTCTCACAGGAAATCACGATTTGAAATCCTAAGTCGCGGTTGCCACTTTCGGCCAATTTCGCATTTGATTTGCACGTTTTACACACTAGAACTTGTGAACTAGCAGAAAACACAGCAATAAAGTTCAAAACATGATAATTAAACGTCATCCACATCAACGTTGTAATAATCTTCAACCGACCTTACTTTTTGCAGGTGTGGACTGATACCTTATCAGGTAGAGGCGACTCTAGTTCCAAACGATTCAATGCTTGTCATATTAGTTCTATTTGAAAATCTGCAGCTTCCTTTCAACTCCTTTCGACCACGATATACTCCGGGAATGTCACTAATTATTTCTTGTATTTTTACCAACTAATCAAGAACAACACACGTTACATCAGACAGCTATAACATTGTGCGGTTAGCGTCAGTTCAACGAACGTACCATGGATATTTCCGAAAAATCTTGTGTTTTATATTATTTTATGTTATATTTTACACCACGGATGTAATTCCTCCAAATAAGATATAGACCAGTGCTGATGCCTTTGAAAATATTAAAAAGTGAAATAAAATAAAAGTAGAATGAAAGCCATCGGAAAAGGAAGAGAGTATAACAGAAATGAAAGGAAAAATAATTTACGGGCGATCTGAGGTCGGGAAGTGGGAGAGGGTGAGTTTTTAAGGGTAAGAAACGGTTTATCTGGATTTCCGGCAAAACTACAAGTCCTATGGAAAGAACTTAAATGGCAAAGTTGTAGGTAATAAAAAGATCTACAACTTTTGTATTTACACTTTTTTCACATAACCTCAAAATTTATGTGAAAAATTCAAATAACCAAGTTTTCGTTTTTTTATTTTTATCTCCTACAAAAAAAAATTTTTCTTTCACGAAATTTGGTGAAAACTTGTCTTGTTATGTCCCAAACACACTGTAATTTTTTTGATTTAAAATATTTATTTTTTCATCTTATTTTGACTTAATATCGAAAAAGCAGCCTAATTTTCAATCGAAAAATCTCACGTCAAAATATCTCCTTTTTTTAAAAACTCGGTGGGCTTTTTGTTCGTTGAAATCTCTACTTTCTGACGGTGTAAAAAAAAGTATACATTACTATGGTAAATGTTCTCCAAAAATGCAAAGAAATGGAAAAAATTAGAATCTGAATTTTTTTTAATCGTTGTGTATAATTTTGGGCTATTTATTAAAATTTATACTTTAATTACTCGAAAAACGTAAGATTCCATGTTACATTGATAAACAGAAAAATTACAAATCCATAAAACACGAATATTGGAAAAAATATGCAAAAATAGTTGTTCTAAATATAATTAAAGCTAGGATTTAAAGGTACTTCATCTAAAAAATGTGATTGCTGCTCTTTTTTTCAGTAAAAAAGTTAATTTATTAAATTTTATTTCCATTTGTTAGTATCCATTACTTTTTGTCTCTTTGATATCATGTCTTCATCGTTAGATTCGAGTAGATCTTCGAAGTCTTCAAGATAATCACCGTCTTCGCCTCCAATATTAGTTCCAGTCTGCATTGGTTCTTCATCCACAATTTCATCTGAATCACTAAGTTCTTCGTAGCTTTTTTCTTCTACATTGGAGCATTTTTCAAAACAATGACAATTTAAGCATACATTTGTGCATTTGAAACCATGTTTTCGGCAGGCACATTTTAAACTTCTACATCCAGTTGCACAGCTGCAGCAAATCGTTTTAAGCAATAGTTCCTGAATTAATTCCTTTTCTGTAAATTTGGGCATAATGCCACGTTGATGCCCAGCTCCACTCCGTTGTTGTCAGTTCGTTACCCAGCCAAGTTTGAAGCTGATAATATGCCCTGTAACAATGTTGTTCTGCTGCACCTTCTGTGGGTGGGAGATTTGCCAATATGAAAGATGATTTAATTTTTGCCAATTCATATTTTCGTAAATTCATTATTAGAAGATAAAGATTTGTCAAATTTGGCCAATATTTTTTTGAAAAAAGATGCAAACAAAGAAGATATCGAAAAAAATTGAATACTAATAATATTAATCAAATCTATTTATAAATGTAAAAATGATAATATAACACTGAATCAATTCAGATTTCGAAAATATCAATTGGCAAAAATTAAATCTTCTTTCATATTGGCAAATCTCCCACCCACAGAAGGTGCAGCAGAACAACATTGTTACAGGGCATATTATCAGCTTCAAACTTGGCTAGGTAACGAACTGACAGCAAACGGATTGGGGCTGGAAGCAGCATCAACGTGGCATTATGCCCCAATTTACAGAAAAGGAATTAATTCCGGAACTATTGCTTAAAACGATTTGCTGCAGCTGTGCAACTGGATGTAGAAGTTTAAAATGTGGCTGCCGAAAAAATGGTTTCAAATGCACAAATTTAAGCTTAAATTGTCATTGTTTTGAAAAATGCTCCAATGTAGAAGAAAAAAGCTACGAAGAACTTAGTGATTCAGATGAAATTGTGGATGAAGGACCAACGCAGACTGGAACTAATATTGGAGACGAAGACGGTGATAGTCTTGAAGACTTCGAAGATCTACTCGAATCTAACGATGAAGACATGCCGTCAAAGAAGGGACAAAAAGTAATGGATACTAACAAATGTAAATAGAATTTAATAAACTAACTTTTCTACTGAAAAAGGAGCAGCAGTCACATTTTTTAGATGAAGTACCTTTAAATCCTAGCTTTAATTATATTTAGAACAACTATTTTCGCATACTTTTTGCAATCTTCGTGTTTTATGGATTTGCAAATTTTCTGCTTATCAATGTAACATGGAATCTTACGTTTTTCGAGTAATTAAAGTATTAATTTTAATAAATAGCTCAAAATTGTACACAACGATTAAAAAAAATCAGATTCTAATTTTTTCCATTTCTTTGCATTTTTTGAGAACATTTACGATAGTAATGTATACTTTTTTTACACCATCACAAATTAGAGATTTCAACGAACAAAAAGCCCACGGAGTTTTTTAAAAAAGGAGATATTTTGACGTGAGATTTTTCGATTGAAAATTAGGCTGCTTTTTCGATATTAAGTCAAAATAAGATGAAAAAATAAATATTTTAAATCAAAAAAATTACAGTGTGTTTGGGACATAACAAGACAAGTTTTCACAAAATTTCGTGAAAGCAAAATTTTTTTTTGTATGAGATAAAAGTAGAAACCAAAAACTTGGTTATTTGAATTTTTCACATAAATTTTGAGGTTATGTGAAAAAAGTGTAAATACAAAAGTTGTAGATCTTTTTATTACCTACAACTTTGACATTTAAGTTTTTTCTATAGGACTTGTAGTTTTGCCGGCAATCGAGATAAACCGTTTCTTACCCTTAAAAACTCACCCTCTCCCACTTCCCGACCTCAGATCGCCCGTAAATTATTTTTCTTTTCATTTTTGTTATATTCTCTTCCTTCTCCAATAGCTTTCATCTACTTTTATTTTTTTTTTTTGTTTCAAAAATTATCGACCCTGGTCTAATAAGAGTGTATCGGTCTATAGGCTGTAAAGTGTCTGTCCTAGACACTTGGCCGTATGTTCACTAAATAAGCATTTAAACAGTCTTTTCCAATATGAAACGTATTGTACCTAATTTCTAAGATCTCGAGACACCGTGTAAGAAAAAAAATGCGGAATAACCCACAAGTAGGAGTTTGGTATCTTTGAAAAATCACCATAAAAATGTGTTATCTCTGTATACCTCAATCAGTGGAGATATACTGTATATTTATTTGTAATGAACACATCCAACTTAAATTTAAAAAATTTCTCTGGTCGTTTGTCTTTTTTATTTGACTGGGCTATCACCTTTTCAACGAAAATCCATTGGATTTTCGTCGTTAAGCTTATTTCCCTTTTTACCATTCGTTGCTTATTGGTGAGGACGTGTTATATTTACATGTACCTAATTCCGACACCTCTAAATTTATAAAATAATAATGGTTAAAACAGTAGTACACCGCACCGTATTATTATGAAAATATAAAGTATTTTTAGTCAGTCTAAATAGATATTATTAGAATTTTCTTAATTACTGTTATCCTGTAGCGTTGTAAAAAAAAGTCTAATTGCAGTTACCTTATAAGGAAAAAATCAACTTTTCGCATTACACTCAATAATCAAGATCAGTCAAACTTTTAGGTTATATTCTAACCGTTAGAACATTGGTAGAATAAGAAACGATTGTGGGTTGATAAGTGTAATGTCAAATCAACTAATCGGATATCCTAAAATAAATTTCCATATTGTAGATTTCTTATTTTATCTAACTAAACAGAAATATGTCGGAATTTAGGACAGTGTCTGAATTTAACATGCCTGTTATCACTGATAGAATGCTTGATGCTAATAAGCCAGATATCGTGGTAAAGGATTTCCAGAGGAAGGTGTGCACGTTCATAGAAATCTCGGTACCTGCTGATGCGAATGTTGTCAGGAAGGAGCTTGAAAAACAACTAAAATATAAGGATCTCGCAATAGAAGTTGGACGTATGTGGGGAATGAAAGTGAACATTGTTCCGGTGATTGTAGGTTCATTGGGAGCAGTTAGTCTAAATTATAGTAAACATGTTAAAGAGTTGCCGTGCAAAATTTCGCCCTGGGAAATTCAAGAAATTGCGGTTTTGGGAAGCGCGAATATTTTGAGGAGTGTTTTATCATAAAGAACCCTAAATTTGCTGCTTAATATTTCATCTCTACCTTCTTTTAATGTATATTGTCTATTAATAAATGTGTGTGTGTGTTTTAATTACCTTTGCACAAGGCTGCAAGGGTTTTCTGGCCTTGTATTTTTCAAAATTGGGTAGAGCTGCAGTGATACCCGCAAAGGGAGTACCCTAGGCTTCAGCGAAGCTCGGTACTACCAATTTGCCCTGATCCTCTTTATTACCTTTCAAAATTCTTAGTGTAATTTTAGTATTTATATGTTGTATCTAAATTGTATTATCTAGTTTTCAAATATTTAATGAGATGTATCAGAGATTTTCAATAAATAATAATAATAATAATAAACCATGTATTTATTGTATGTTTTTTTTATATCACAACATCTTTGTATTGCTTTTTGAATGTTCCACAAATAAAATAAAATAAATCAACCCACTGAGCCTATCACGGTTGCACTTTTGCCCCGTGATATGGTAAATATTTCCCGGCCCATAAGGCTGTGAAAGTGCATAAGTCATAATAATAATAATAATAATAATAATATTGGAAGTATCCCAATATAGACCTATTACTTGTTTAAATTGTAGTTATAAATTATTAACTAAAATTTTAGGTACCAAGATTTATGAACATCTGAATATTTTCTTTCAGATGTTCATAAATAATAAAATGAACATCTGAAAGAAAATAATGTATTGCCCTCTGAGCAGAAAAGCATTTTAAAGGACAGTTATGGGTCAAAGGAACTGTTAATAATCGACAAGAAGATTGTTGAAAAGATCAAGAAGACTCGAGGAAACCTATCCATGGCCTGGATTGATTATAAGAAGGCGTACGATAGTATCCCGCATGAATGGATTGTAAAAGCCTTGGAGATATATAGGGTAAACCAAAAAATTATTTTTTTGGTAAACTCATGTATGTCTTTATGGTCTACTAAATTATGTTTGCGGGGAGAAGACTCGTGTGTTTTCTCAGAGCCGATTAATATTAATTGTGGCATATTTCAAGGTGATAGTTTATCTCCATTGCTGTTTTGCATAGGCCTGTTTGCGCTGTCTAGGGAATTGAACGAGGATAAAGTTGGTGTTCAGTTATTACCTGGCGAAAAGTTAATTGGTCATTCATTTTATATGGATGATTTGAAACTTTATGCCAAAAATGATGAGCAGTTGAAGAGGAGCCTCAGCATTGTTAAACAATTCTCTGACGATATTGGGATGCAATTTGGCTTAGAGAAGTGTGCCAAAATTAGTATTGTCAAAGGCAAAATTGAGAAAACCGCTGACATATGCCTGAATGATCATACTAGTATTAACGAACTAACAGATAATACTAGATATAAGTATCTGGGAATGGATGAAGCCTTTGGTATTGATGATGAAGGCATGAAGGTGAAGGTTATAGGCGAATACATTAAGCGTGTGAGGAAAATTTTAAAGTCTGGTTTAAATGGAAAGTATAAAATGCAAGCGATAAATGCATATGCTATTCCTATATTTCGATACAGTGTTGGTGTTTTAAACTGGACGAAGAAGGAAATACGCGATTTGGACATTAAAACTAGAAAACAGTTAACATTAAATTTTATGTTTCACCCTAGGTCCGATGTTTGCAGGCTATACCTGCATCGTTTAGATGGAGGTCGTGGTTTGCAGCAATTGGAAAATATTTATGATTTGGAAATGTTAAATTTAGGAAATTTTATAAAGGCCAACAAGGAAGATAAAGTTATTAAACAATTAATTAGGGATACTTCTGGTAAGTCAATAATTAGTAAACATAAACTAATTTTAGAAAAATTTCAGGTCGAAGAACTAGAAAATTACGGAAATAAAACTTCGGTGGCGAGTTTAAAGCGGGAGATTAAGTTAAGAATGAATCGGAAAATGAGGGAGGATTATGTTAGTAAGCCAATGCATGGTCAATTTTTAAGAATTGTGGAGGGTGATGGTATTTCAAAATCTGGGTCTTTATCTTGGCTTTGTCATGGGAACATTAAGGCTGAAACGGAATCCTCTATTGTTGCGGCGCAAGATCAGGCAATTCGTACCAGATATCATGAACAGAAGATTATGAAAGTTGCTCATGATGGGAGCTGTAGATTGTGTCATCAGGCTCCGGAACATGTCTACCACTTATTGGCGGCTTGTCCAGTCTTAGCTGAGTCGCATTACATTGCTAGGCATGATAGGGTGGGAACATATATACATTATAATTTATGTTCCCAACTAGGTTTAGCAATGGATGTGTCTCGGTGGTATGACCACATCCCATCTCCTGTTGTGAGTAATGATCATATTACCATATTATGGAACATGCCTGTTGTCACTGATAGAATGCTTGATGCTAATAAGCCAGATATCGTGGTAAAGGATTTCCAGAGGAAGGTGTGCACGTTTATTGAAATCTCGGTACCTGCTGATGCGAATGTTGTAAGGAAGGAGCTTGAAAAACAACTTAAATATAAGGATCTCGCAATAGAAGTTGGACGTATGTGGGGAATGAAAGTGAACATTGTTCCGGTGATTGTAGGTGCATTGGGAGCAGTTAGTCTAAATTATAGTAAACATGTTAAAGAGTTGCCGTGCAAAATTTCGCCCTGGGAAATTCAAGAAATTGCGGTTTTGGGAAGCGCAAATATTTTGAGGAGAGTGTTATCATAAAGAACCCTAAATTTGCTGCTTAATATTTCATCTTTACCTTCTTTTAATGTATATTGTCTATTAATAAATGTGCGTCTGTGTGTGTGTGTGTGAGTGTGTGTGTGTGTTTTTAATGACCTTTGCACGAGGCTGCAAGGGTTTTCTGCAGTTTTCCTTTGCTTTGCAAAGAAAAATGAAATTTTTCTTTGCAAAGCATAAATGGCCTTGTGTTTTTCAAAATTGGGTAGAGCTGCAGTGATACCCGCAAAGGGAGTACCCTAGGCTTCAGCGAAGCTCGGTACTACCAATTTGCCCTGATCCTCTTTATTACTTTTCAAAATTATTAGTGTAAGTTTAGTATTTATATGTTATATCTAAATTATATTATCTAGGTTTCAAATATTTAATGAGATGTATCAGAGATTTTCAATAAATAATAATAATAATAATAGCCGTGCCTTGGCACGCAGTGTCAAATCTGACCTCCTGAAAGAAATAGAATTATCTCATAAACGAAGCAGTTTAAAATCATTTATTGATTTGAATTGCTTTTATAAGTGGACGCCCACCATTTGGAATAGAAGGAGTATATTGGGAGGTAGTAACATATCTTTTAGTATATTTTATGTTTCAGTTTGGTGACAGTGTCAATTTTGACAATTCTAATTGTTCAGGAAGTTTTCAGTAATACGTAATATTTCTACGTTTCTTTGTAGTAAGTGTTATTGTGATACCTAATTATCCTTTGAATTTCAGTTGTAAATAAAGAGGTTACTCATAATATTTATTGTTATTGAGCCCACTTTAGTTTTTTAACAAATGGATCTAAATAACTCAAGAACATTGCGTAATAAATGGTCCATAAATGAATATAAGGAGGTGATTTGGTGTCACTTTTGTTCATTGTTAAAGTTTGGATGTGCCAATCAACGGGAATGCTTTAGATTATGGCGAGAAAGAAACCCAGGTAAAAGAATGGAGTTGACTGCTAATACTTTGGCTTCCCAGAGACGGTGCATTCTAAATAGGAATAAGTTATCAAATATAGAGATAGATAGTATAAGAAGGGAGGTAGAGATTTTTCTAAATCTTGAAAATGATGAAGTGGTTGGAGTTGAAGAATTAGAACCGAACAGCCGTATTGCTGACGATGAGGCGACTGTTATTGTGGATATTGAGGTAAATGGGATGTCAAATCTTGATAATGATATTGGCAATGACGTGCAGCAAAGTCAGTTTTTAATATTGGTACAGGAAGAGTTGCTTACTGCAGGTAATTTTCATAGCCGGGTTAAGCTGCCTTTCATAAGGGAGACTATCAGGGTTAGGGAGTTGATTGCGCAAGCTAATTCTGATCTGGAAATATTTCTCAGAAATAAGCCAGAATTATCCATTATTGAAATAAATAATTTGTTGTATGCATCTGCCTATGTTATTACTAAGATGGTGAATCCAAAATTTACATCAATACACAATAATAGAATTCGGGAGAACCGTTGGAAACGTAGACTCCAAAATAATATTGCTAATTGGAGAAAGGACGTTTCCAGGATTTCTGAAATTAGAAGATCAGTTCATTTAACTGAGAGGTTACAACGGTTACGGCAAAACATAATACTAAAATATAGTGTTTTAGGCGAAGAGAAGGATATAGTAGTTATTGAAGAAGAGTTAAAACAGAAAATTCAAGCTAAGGCCCAACGTATCAGAAGATTTGAGAAAAGAATTCGGACTTACAATGATAACAAAAATTTTGAAGAAAATCCTAAAAAATTTTATAGGGGTCTAGGCAAGGACAATATCTGTATCCAGAATTTTCCAAACATGCAGGATGTTACCAACTTTTGGACAGGCATTTGGGGGTAATCTGGCAAGTATAATTCTGAAGCGGAATGGATTAAACGCGAGGAGAGGCGTAATAACCATTATCCAGCAATGGAAGATGTACTTCTCTCCAAAGATGACATCTCAAATGCTTGCAAAAGTTTAGCACTTTGGAAAGCTCCTGGTCCAGATAAAATTCCTAATTTTTGGCTTAAAAGGATAACCATTTTGCATGAACATTTGGTAAAATGTTTTAACAATATGGTTAATAATCCGGAACTGATACCGTCGTGGCTGACTGAAGGTGTTACTGTTTTGATTCCCAAAACGGAGAATACAATGGAAGTATCCCAATATAGACCTATTACTTGTTTAAATTGTAGTTATAAATTATTAACTAAAATTTTAGGTACCAAGATTTATGAACATCTAAAAGAAAATAATGTATTGCCCTCTGAGCAGAAAGGTATTTTAAAGGACAGTTATGGGTCAAAGGAACTGTTAATAATCAACAAGAAGATTGTTGAAAAGATCAAGAAGTCTCGAGGAAACCTATCCATGGCCTGGATTGATTATAAGAAGGCGTACGATAGTATCCCGCATGAATGGATTGTAAAATCCTTGAAGATATATAGGGTAAACCAAAAAATTATTTTTTTGGTAAACTCATGTATGTCTTTATGGTCTACTAAATTATGCTTGCGGGGAGAAGACTCGTGTGTTTTCTCAGAGCCGATTAATATTAATTGTGGCATATTTCAAGGTGATAGTTTATCTCCATTGCTGTTTTGCATAGGCCTGTTTGCGCTGTCTAGGGAATTGAACGAGGATAAAGTTGGTGTTCAGTTATTACCTGGCGAAAAGTTAATTGGTCATTCATTTTATATGGATGATTTGAAACTTTATGCCAAAAATGATGAGCAGTTGAAGAGGAGCCTCAGCATTGTTAAACAATTCTCTGACGATATTGGGATGCAATTTGGCTTAGAGAAGTGTGCCAAAATTAGTATTGTCAAAGGCAAAATTGAGAAAACCGCTGACATATGCCTGAATGATCATACTAGTATTAACGAACTAACAGATAATACTAGATATAAGTATCTGGGAATGGATGAAGCCTTTGGTATTGATGATGAAGGCATGAAGGTGAAGGTTATAGGCGAATACATTAAGCGTGTGAGGAAAATTTTAAAGACTGGTTTAAATGGAAAGTATAAAATGCAAGCGATAAATGCATATGCTATTCCTATATTTCGATACAGTGTTGGTGTTTTAAACTGGACGAAGAAGGAAATACGCGATTTAGACATTAAAACTAGAAAACAGTTAACATTAAATTTTATGTTTCACCCTAGGTCCGATGTTTGCAGGCTATACCTGCATCGTTTAGATGGAGGTCGTGGTTTGCAGCAATTGGAAAATATTTATGATTTGGAAATGTTAAATTTAGGAAATTTTATAAAGGCCAACAAGGAAGATAAAGTTATTAAACAATTAATTAGGGATACTTCTGGTAAGTCAATAATTAGTAAACATAAACTAATTTTAGAAAAATTTCAGGTCGAAGAACTAGAAAATTACGGAAATAAAACTTCGGTGGCGACTTTAAAGCGGGAGATTAAGTTAAGAATGAATCGGAAAATGAGGGAGGATTATGTTAGTAAGCCAATGCATGGTCAATTTTTAAGAATTGTGGAGGGTGATGGTATTTCAAAATCTGGGTCTTTATCTTGGCTTTGTCATGGGAACATTAAGGCTGAAACGGAATCCTCTATTGTTGCGGCGCAAGATCAGGCAATTCGTACCAGATATCATGAACAGAAGATTATGAAAGTTGCTCATGATGGGAGCTGTAGATTGTGTCATCAGGCTCCGGAACATGTCTACCACTTATTGGCGGCTTGTCCAGTCTTAGCTGAGTCGCATTACATTGCTAGGCATGATAGGGTGGGAACATATATACATTATAATTTATGTTCCCAACTAGGTTTAGCAATGGATGTGTCTCGGTGGTATGACCACATCCCATCTCCTGTTGTGAGTAATGATCATATTACCATATTATGGAACATGCCTGTTGTCACTGATAGAATGCTTGATGCTAATAAGCCAGATATCGTGGTAAAGGATTTCCAGAGGAAGGTGTGCACGTTTATAGAAATCTCGGTACCTGCTGATGCGAATGTTGTAAGGAAGGAGCTTGAAAAACAACTTAAATATAAGGATCTCGCAATAGAAGTTGGACGTATGTGGGGAATGAAAGTGAACATTGTTCCGGTGATTGTAGGTGCATTGGGAGCAGTTAGTCTAAATTATAGTAAACATGTTAAAGAGTTGCCGTGCAAAATTTCGCCCTGGGAAATTCAAGAAATTGCGGTTTTGGGAAGCGCAAATATTTTGAGGAGAGTTTTATCATAAAGAACCCTAAATTTGTTGCTTAATATTTCATCTTTACCTTCTTTGAATGTATATTGTCTATTAATAAATGTGTGTCTGTGTGTGTGTGTGTGTGTGTGTGTGTGTGTGTGTGTGTGTGTGTGTGTGTGTGTGTGTGTGTGTGTGTGTGTGTGTGTGTGTGTGTGTGTGTGTGTGTGTGTGTGTGTGTGTGTGTTTTTAATGACCTTTGCACAAGGCTGCAAGGGTTTTCTGCAGTTTTCCTTTGCTTTGCAAAGAAAAATGAAATTTTTCTTTGCAAAGCATAAATTGCCTTGTGTTTTTCAAAATTGGGTAGAGCTGCAGTGATACCCGCAAAGGGAGTACCCTAGGCTTCAGCGAAGCTCGGTACTACCAATTTGCCCTGATCCTCTTTATTACTTTTCAAAATTATTAGTGTAAGTTTAGTATTTATATGTTATATCTAAATTATATTATCTAGGTTTCAAATATTTAATGAGATGTATCAGAGATTTTCAATAAATAATAATAATAATAATAAATAAATAAAAAAAATAAATAAATAAATAAAAAATAAATTATAGTAAGCATGTTAAAGAGTTGCCGTGCAAAATTTCTAGGCATGAAGGTGAAGGTTATAGGCGAATACATTAAGCGTGTGAGGGAAATTTTAAAGTCTGGTTTAAATGGAAAGTATAAAATGCAAGCGATAAATGCATATGCAATTCCTATATTTCGATACAGTGTTGGTGTTTTAAACTGGACGAAGAAGGAAATACGCGATTTGGACATTAAAACTAGAAAACAGTTAACATTAAATTTTATGTTTCACCCTAGGTCCGATGTTTGTAGGCTATACCTGCATCGTTTAGATGGAGGTCGTGGTTTGCAGCAATTGGAAAATATTTATGATTTGGAAATGTTAAATTTAGGAAATTTTATAAAGGCCAACAAGGAAGATAAAGTTATTAAACAATTAATTAGGGATACTTCTGGTAAGTCAATAATTAGTAAACATAAACTAATTTTAGAAAAATTTCAGGTCGAAGAACTAGAAAATTACGGAAATAAAACTTCGGTGGCGAGTTTAAAGCGGGAAATTAAGTTACGAATGAATCGGAAAATGAGGGAGGATTATGTTAGTAAGCCAATGCATGGTCAATTTTTAAGAATTGTGGAGGCTGATGGCATTTCAAAGTCTGGGTCTTTATCTTGGCTTTGTCATGGGAACATTAAGGCTGAAACGGAATCCTCTATTGTTGCGGCGCAAGATCAGGCAATTCGTACCAGATATCATGAACAGAAGATTATGAAAGTTGCTCATGATGGGAGTTGTAGATTATGTCATCAGGCTCCGGAACATGTCTACCACTTATTGGCGGCTTGTCCAGTCTTAGCTGAGTCGCATTACATTGCTAGGCATGATAGGGTGGGAACATATATACATTATAATTTATGTTCCCAACTAGGTTTAGCAATGGATGTGTCTCGGTGGTATGACCACATCCCATCTCCTGTTGTGAGTAATGATCATATTACCATATTATGGAACATGCCTGTTGTCACTGATAGAATGCTTGATGCTAATAAGCCAGATATCGTGGTAAAGGATTTCCAGAGGAAGGTGTGCACGTTCATAGAAATCTCGGTACCTGCTGATGCGAATGTTGTAAGGAAGGAGCTTGAAAAACAACTTAAATATAAGGATCTTGCAATAGAAGTTGGACGTATGTGGGGAATGAAAGTGAACATTGTTCCGGTGATTGTAGGTGCATTGGGAGCAGTTAGTCTAAATTATAGTAAGCATGTTAAAGAGTTGCCGTGCAAAATTTCGCCCTGGGAAATTCAAGAAATTGCGGTTTTGGGAAGCGCGAATATTTTGAGGAGAGTTTTATCATAAAGAACCCTAAATTTGCTGCTTAATATTTCATCTTTACCTTCTTTTAATGTATATTGTCTATTAATAAATGTGTGTCTGTGTGTGTGTGTACGTATTTGTGTGTGTGTGTGTTTTTAATGACCTTTGCACAAGGCTGCAAGGGTTTTCTGCAGTTTTCCTTTGCTTTGCAAAGAAAAATGAAATTTTTCTTTGCAAATCATAAATGGCCTTGTGTTTTTCCAAATTGGGTAGAGCTGCAGTGATACCCGCAAAGGGAGTACCCTAGGCTTCAGCGAAGCTCGGTACTACCAACTTGCCCTGATCCTCTTTATTACTTTTCAAAATTATTAGTGTAATTTTAGTATTTATATGTTGTATCTAAATTATATTATCTAGGTTTCCAATATTTAATGAGATGTATCAGAGATTTTCAATAAATAATAATAATAATAAATAATACCACACCTAAAAAAGTGTCTGCCTGACCTGACACGCCACCATTGATATCGGGGTGATGGTTTGTGGTATTGGTGGAAGCAATTATTACAAATTAGGTAAAAAAATCCACACAAAATTTAAGATTAATTCGCAAAAAGTTGCTTGCGGACGCATAGTATACTTATATTTACACTCTATTTACACTATCAGTACAGATAATCGAATTCTGGAATAAGTAAACATAATCAATTACTATATTATCTTTTTTGCGAATTACGTAAATAAACGCGAATGTATGTAGAACATATTCCGTCTTGTCTTTTACGCACTACATGATTATAGATTGTGAATAATCTGTGTCTATTAATGTCTAATAATCTGGTGTGACGCAATTTTGTTTGTACTGTACCATTTCTTGTTTTGGATATTATCTATATAATTGATATTTGTGATGTCGAGATATTAATCCCTGATGGACTGTCGCCAAATTAAATAGATTTCGGTTTCCATTGTTTGACGGCCTTTCAACGACTTATCTCAACAGGTTCTTTTTTTATATCTCGAAGATGAAGTATTACAGATATTATCCCAGTTTAAGAGATCACTCCATTAAGCGTCTTTATTTAGCCGCTCCTTTGATATGTCGTAGAATATTGGAGAGAGTAGCCGGTAATTTTTGCAAAAAAAAGTACAGCTAAAAATATTAGGTTAAGTTCTAATCTACAAAATAATAATAATATAATAATAGCATTTATTAATCATAAATTAAATTACATGTTAACAATAAGATAATTTATATATTTATGATCAATAGGACCGGGTCAGACTGGTTTAAAACCGTCTGGTCTTCCCCCAAGCCCTTAGCACATTCTTCTAATTACACAATAATCATGACGAATCAAAATAGAGGTTTAGCCAACGACTGAGAACAAAACACGCACATAAACAAAATACATTTCAAAAGATTTTGCAGAGACACACACATCCATAATTACTTAAGTAGGCTGCTGAAGCTCATAAATGTGACGCTTATACTTTAATTTGAAGCTGCTGCTACTTAGAGACCTGAGTGATTCCGGCAGACTATTCCAAAATGATGCAACTCGATAGGTGAACGACTTGGTATAAGCAACCGATCTATGCTTTGGTATCGTTAGCTGATCTTTTCGACGAACATTAACATTGCGTTATGTAATTTTGTTGCACAAATACGCGGGCTGTCTCTCAGTAAGCACTCTATAAAACAATGATCTCGTGTGCACCATCACTCTTCCAACCATATTCAGCCATCCGCAGTCACCTAATTTATATGAAACTCTTTGGAATTTACGAATTCCACAAGAAAAGCGCAAACACGAATTTTGTACTAATTGAATTCTACGCTGATTTCTCTTGGTTATACAGGCATCATAAACCATATCGCAATAACTAAAAGCGGATAGTATCAGTGAATCCGTTAACAATAGTTTACTATTCTGGCAAAGAACATGACGATAGGAATAAAGAGACCCCAAGATTCCATATGATCTGGTCAATAGCTTAGCGACATGACGGTCAAAACTGAGATCGCTATCAATCCACAAACCCAAATTCCTCACACAGTCAACATAATCCAAGGGCTTTCCATCAATTACGATGCGAAGTTGTGCCTTGATCGATTGCAACTTGCTCTTATTTCAAAAAAGAATTACGTTTGTTTTGCTAGAATTGATCTGAAGACCATGCGCAGTTGAAGCATTAACTAGGGCCTCAAGGTCGGCACTCATTCGCAAACCAGCAAAGTGCAATGCATCACATCTAAAACTGTATGATAGCTGGCTGTCGTCCGCATATGCATGGAAATTACAATAATTCAGGCACCGATACATATTACTCGTATAGACAATAAACAGTAATGGTCCACATATACTTCCCTGAGGGACACCACAAGTCAGTGACAATGCTGACGAGTACGAGTTTTTAATCCGTACACGTTGCTGCTGATCAACCAAATACCATTCAAAAAAACACACCACCTGTTCGCCCAACCCAGAATATTTCAATATGCTCAACAACAGCTTGTGATTTATCAAATCAAATGCTTTCGAGTAATCTAAAAGTATTGATGCATGGAAATTACCCCCATCAATACTGCTGAGCACATCATCAACAACATCCAACAATGCTGTGTTGCAACTGTGTTGAGGCCTGAAACCAGACTGTCTCTCAGGCAACACATTGTGAACGCAAAGATACTCTCTTAACTGGTGACTAACTATCTTTTCTAAAACTTTAGAAAGTGCTGGCAAGATGCTTATTGGACGAAAATTACTGTATGAGGTTGGGCTTTTAATTTTCGGAATGGGAGTGACGAGGGATTCTTTCCAACAGTCGGGAAATACACTTTCTGTTAGGCAAAAATTTACGATGTAAGCAATTATCTTGATTAAATACTGTCCGTATTTAATCAAGATAATTGCTTACATCGTAAATTTTTGCTGTCCGCAAAGCTTAATTGTATTCACGCTAATCAAATCAATCCCAAGTGCGTCCGAGTGAATTGTTGAAACAGCTTTTAATATCTCATCCCCAGATACAGCATGAAAAGAGAACAAATCGCCCGCGCCAACTATGCGGTTGTTATTATAAAAATTCAGAAGATCATCATCTATTCCATTATTCGGTACTGAATTTACAAAAAAGTCGTTAAAGGATTCTACATTATTTAAATATAAATCCAATCTATAAAATAAATGTAGTTTCGATAACCAGAATCTACAAATATATTAATAAAAAGCGTGAATATAATAGAATAAAGAGCATACAACAAATAATGTATAACACGGAGCTAAACGATAGTATGAACGAAACGATCTTAACAAACGAAAATCCAAAGCATATTTTTTTATTAATTAGCAGCACCCCACAGGTACTTGTGTATAACACCTAGTCTGATGACTAACTAGCTGCACACACACTGCACGTTGCTGTGCTTTGTTCGCCTATCACTCACATAACACTGTGCTCTGCTTTTTTAACATCACTTCACCAACTCAAAAGGTTTAGTTCTTTTTAGTCCTCGCACACTGTCACAATTGTCAAGCAGCTGGATTGCCTCGACATTCGTGTGCTGGAGGAGTCTGTTCTGGTGATTCTCTGCAAAAATTCCAATTTCGTTCGTTACTAATTCCATGTCAAGATCCCTGTGGAGATTTCTGTTTCTTATGTTTCTTATGCACCTACGATGTTTCTTAGCACCTTATTTTGGAAGCGTTGAATGATGATATTGCTTGGATTAGTGCAGCCCCATAGTTGGATACCATAGGTCCACACAGGTTTAAGTATCTGCTTGTAAACTAAGAGTTTATTATATGTCGACAAAACGACTTCCTACCAATAAGCCAGTACATTTTTTGTCTCTTGTGCTCAAGTCTTCTCGTTTCTTTTTAACATGTGGTTTCCAGCGGAGCTTGGTGTCTAGTGTCATACCGAGGTATTTTGCCGTGTTCGAGTAGGGTACGGTGGTGATACTTATTGTAACTGGAACGTATCGTATTCGCGTGTTGGTAAAATTTATGTGAACAGATTTGGTTTCGTTCAATGTAATTAGGCATAGTTGCATCCAATCACTAATATCGTTGACAGCATTCTGCAGTTTTAGTGTTGCTCCTTCAACATATGTATCTACTGCGATGATAGCAGCGGCATCAGCAAACGTGGCAACGGTAACACCATCTGGTTGCGGAAGATCATCTGTATATAGAAGGTACACAATTGGGCCTAGTACACTACCTTGTGATACTCCAGCTTTAATACATTTGAGGGTTGAGTACTCATTATCTTGCATTATGCGGATTATCTGTCAGAAAGATATGATCCTAATACTTGGCTATACCCGAAGGGTAGTAGCCGATCCAGCTTATAGAGTAGACCTTCGTGCTAAACTTTGTCGAAGGCTTTTTTTGTCTTCTAAAGTTCTTTCAATGATCATTGATATTCTGTGCACCTGATCAATTGTGGAATGTTTGTTTCTGAATCCAAACTGATGAGTGGGTATGATGTTTCTTTCATCTAAGATTGGCTTCATCCGTTCTCTTTAGGAGTAACGGGAGATATTCGATTTCCTTGGATTATTGTCGAATTAGTAAATTCTTCTAAAGTTGTGTCTTCATTTGGAGTGAAGGATAGTTCCAAGTAGTCGGCAAAGACTATGGCTTTGTCTTTGTCATTTCTAGCCCAGGTTCCATCCGGTTTTTATATAGGTGGAATTTGGGTGCTTGGTTTCTTAAGTCCTTTAGTCGCCTTCCAGAGAGAATAATCTGTGTTTACGTCACTTGTCATTTCTCGTAGGCTTTTGTTTATTGACTGTTGCTTAATCTCTTCAATCGTTCTACGAAATTCCTGAGTTAAACAATTTAATTTAGTTTTGACATAATGTTTACATTTCATTTGGACGTGAAGATGGTTTAGTTGTAAAGCCAGGCGTACCAACTTGGTTTTTTAGTTAAACAAAGCCAAATTAGCTTTGCATTCCAAGAATGCGGTTTACAATTTTTAATTTAACATTATTATTCGTACAACTTAGCAGATTTTAATACATCACGTTTAATAAAAATAGTAACATGATTGTTTTTACAATTTGCACAATGTTTTTTTTTTATCTCACAAAAAAAAACCCGTTCGACTGCGTTGTTTTTCACTGCTTTGCTTCGATAGTATTTATGAAATAGATAGCAATCATAGGTAAATAAATTTCTCATTCTAGCTACCATAATTTTTCGTCAATTTTCTTGTAGTATTAATTTAAAGAAAATCTATGGCTGTAATATTGTACCCATGAACAAACAATTTATTCATTTCTTTTAATAGTTTTCCCCTCCTGGATCAAATTCCAATTAAAATTGCAGTAATATGTAAACAATTTTGACTTTGTTCCAGAAGCTTTGATAGTTTCATTTTTGTTTTGTTCTTCTTGTCTGTAATGCATACTGAAAAAATAAATTAGCGTTGTTTTTTAGACCGTTACTCTCAACTTGACATATTTTTAATTACTAAACTTGCTGGGTTATTGCTTCTTTTAATTAAAAGTTATGAATTAAAACTTGAATTAAAAGTTAGAATTTAGTATATATTTATGATGATACTATTATATAATATTAATGATGTCCTTGGTCGCATATACTATCCATGCAGAGTGTACTCATAATTGAATTTACCAATGCCAAGAAAAAAAATAGTGTTGATAAGGATCATCACTTATCTTAACTATATTATCAAACTTGTTATCCATTATATTTAAATAACCCCTTCATGATCAGCTATAAAAAGAGGCGATCTTGTAAACCTTCACAGTTGATACAATGAAAGCATTCATCGTTCTCGCAGCTTTGTTGGCATGCACTGCCGGTAAGATATAAATGTGATTTATCCAGTACAGAAGATTGTTTAATACTATTTTTTTTTTCAGCTGTACCCACGGTCAGAATTGACCCTGATGGTGACTGGCGTATTGTTGGTGGATCTACTGCCACTGCTGGCCAATTCCCTTTCATCGTCTCCCAAAGAGCCGGATCTACCACTAGCCACCAGTGCGGTGGTTCAATCTTGAACACCAGATGGATCTTGACCGCTGCTCATTGTATCACTGGGTGAGAACCTTATACAGAGTGTTGGTAATTCGATGTAAACTTTCAAGGGATGACAGTCGAAATCATTTAGCACCAATTGTACCAAATAAACCATCATATAAAGTATGACGGTTCTCATGGTATTGACAATTGTTGATGCATGCTTATACGTATGACTTGCCACCTTTTTGACTGCTTAATTCTCCAAACCAATGAGCTAGAAATTTCAATGTAGTCTCACATTAAAGTGTCAATCTCACATGCTTAGCTGCTATGTACGTTACGTCACTAGACAAAATTTTACAAAATTTTACTCTGCGGTGGTGTGACCATACCAGCAATAATTTTAAAAAACTCTAAAATTTCACAAAAATTCTATCAAAAACACCTGCTATTTTCCATTTATAATCCCATTGTTTACTAATTTTCAAATGCATATCCAGAAAATAGGACTGATGGCTATACCACCGTAACGAAACTATTCTCTAGTTGAATAAAACAGACAGAAAGATTTTAAAAAAACATGTAAAAGTTTTAATATTTTATTTGACATCTACGTAGATTCTAGATCATCGGGTTCGTCAGCTACGCATTTACAAAGATAGCCAGCCGCACGTATAAAATGATTGAAAATTGTCCATATCTAGATAACAGTCATACTCTACAACATAATGTTATATTTTTGTTCTATAGGTTCTAAATGACCACCTCTAAAACTCTTTAACAATTTAAAATCAAACTACCAACGAATTACGAACACCATGATAGATGTGAGATCCTTACGTTAGCCATTATTAAATATTTAACAAATTTTAATAATTACATTAACACTTTGATTTTGTGTTCTAGAACTGGTACCATCACCTTTGTAGCTGGCTCTAACCAACTCACCAGCGGTGGTGTCAGGTTCGCTGTCAGCAGACGTATCCTCCACGGTTCATACAACCCAAATACCATTGCCAATGATATTGGTGTAGTCCAACTTGCCAGCACCATTACTCTTACTACAGCCATTCAAACAGTTGCCTTGTCTACTGGCACTACTGGCGGTGGCGTTGCTGTAACTTTGGCTGGTTGGGGTAGAACTTCAACTGGGGGCAGCATTCCCAACAACCTCCAATTCCTTTTCATGAACACCATCACCGTTGCTGATTGCCAGAACAGACTTAGTCCAAATCCAGTCGCCAGCACCAACATCTGTACCCTCATGCCCACTGGTCAAGGTGCCTGCCAAGGAGATTCTGGCGGCCCATTGGTCTTGCGTGGAAGCAGAACCCAAGTTGGTGTTGTATCCTGGGGCATTCCATGCGCTCGTGGATTCCCTGATGTATTCGCAAGAGTATCTTCTTACATCAGCTGGATCAATAGCGCTATTGCTTCTTAAATCTACATTGTTTTGCAATTCACAAGATATTTGTTAAATAAGTTTTCTCAATATACTGTGTAGCTATAAATAATGTTGATCTTTTATTAAAGTTACTCCTATACAATATATACATTTTTATTGACGCATGTGTCTACCAGCACAGGCAGTTTAAATATTCTGCAATTACTTTACTGTCAATCGATATATTGTGGGACTTTTACCGATTCTCAGACTTAATGCACTAATGAAACTTGTAATTTTTTGTAAAAAATAAGAGATTTGGGTGCATTACAAATGCCACAGCAACTGATAGAATGTTGACATGACATACGGGTGGTTACAAAATAAGATTTTTTTTTCAATTAAATATAAGTGTAAAAAGATTTTTTTTTTTTTAATTTAATACTCATTTTTAGTATTATAGCGACAATAATTAACAACAAATTGATTTGATGTTAGATTGACAACTTGATACTATTTGATAACGTGGTATTGCTACGGATGTGGGAGTTATGATAAAAAATTCGCATGCTAAGGTTTCTAATCTCGAGTCTGTAAAACAAGTGATGGAGATCTGCAATCTCAGTGATTAGAATAGACATACTACAAGGCTATTCATAAAAGTTACATTTGTATTTCACACGTGACGCAGAAGCTGTCAACTTCTTTTCTTTTATAACTCAAACATTGTTAACGAATTAAAGTGGCTTTCAAATTACTATTTGTTATGTTTTGTTTACTTTTTGTTGTTTGTTGACTAGAAATTCAATATTAAAAAAGATTTTTTTGGAAGTTTTTTAATTTATAATTCTTGCATATCTTTTACAAATTTGAAAACAAAATACGATTATTTCACTTTAGAGTCTTTACTGTTTTCCAGAACTCCTTTTTTAGAACAATTTTATTATGAATTAAGCAAAAACAAGAAAAAATTGGTAAGTAAATTTTATAATAATTGTTTGATCCATTTGCAAAATTAATTGATTAGTAAGGTTAGAATAGAACAAAAGCCCTTCCTCTATGTTATTATTTTATTTGCTTGGGGACATGTTTCGACTCACAAAGTCATCTTTTGCCCAAATCTACAAAACAATTTCAACAATATAAAATCAATTACAATAAAAGATAATCACAAAAAGTTTTCGGATAAGTATTTAACACTCACTGTCGTTTTCAGAGTCATCCAACAAACATAATCACGGTCTCGCAGTTCATCAACGTGTGCAAATCAATTTCGTGTGGTTGTTAATTATTTTCAATGATTAATATTTATATTTCTGATGCAAAACGCGTGCTTGCTGTAATGGCTGTCGGTTGGAAGACGGAGGTAAACGTCACGTTGTTGTTTATATTTACTCTTTCCGTTCGTATATGCAACCAGTTTGTCACAGACGTGTATTTGGAGGTATAAACAAGTGTTCTCTAAATTGAATTAAGGTACAATGGTGGCCATATATTATGTCCCCTCTTTTGAAGTCCATTTTCTCGCAAACCTATGGCCGAAAAAATTTGAAAACATTCTGATGTCCTTGATTAATATGCTACAACTCATAAAGATTAGAAAGCTGAATATGTTGGCGTTTTGCCGATTTTTCCAAATTAAGACGAATTGGCGATGTTTTTGCCCCATAAATTCTATTCGTTTAACTTTAGCAATTAATTACTCCGGAAATAATATATAGATTTCAACGAAGTAGAAAGTAAAATCACCTGCGGAATGCTAGCATTCAATGTGCATTTTTGTAAAATCATTGGATTAGTGCTGGACCTACAAAAAGCTATATTATGCAATGCCAGCAATTCCTTTATTAGAAGAGCTAGAATAATGAAATATAGACTATAGACTACCCACTAATTCATAGGTTTAAAGCTTATTACATAATCATTGTTTATCTTGCATTTTTCCTACAAAAGATCGAGTTGAAGCATCTCATGATTGCTCCAATTGACACGACTTCGGTCTTTCGGGCGAGCGGGGGAAGGGCTCGACAGCGACGCTGCAAGTAGTGGCGGATCGCACGTGCATTAGTTACTAGGAGAACAGTGTTTACGGACACAATACATATAACGACACGGCGATTATGCCTCGCCAAAGAAATTTGGATATCCGGCGACAGATTACCAAATTAAAAATAATGGCAAAATGAGTCAATACGATAACAGAACCACGAACAGGCATTTGGAAGTCCCATGGAAATTCATGGCAATTTATATCGGGTTTCGGGATTAGCATTTAAAATTAATGAACGATCTGCAAAATAATCTATGTGTCTAAAAATTTACGATGCTAAATTTGTAAAAGTTTTTTGATATTTCTAAGTTTTATACGCTCAGAGCTGACGTTTGTAATATACGTAATATATCAAGAGTTGTATTTATTTTATATTGTTTGTGCATGTATTTAAATATTATTAATAAATAAACTGTTGAAACTGTTATAATAGTTTAAATATTTATATAACAAAATCGGGCATACTTTTTAAATATTTTTTGGGTTTATCAAGCAAACTTAATTTAGTATTCACCACTAATCGGAATATCTGCTAACTCCATATTATTAGATCTATCCGCTTCCATCAAAATCTTGTTTACAACCTTATTGTATAAAACTGAAGAAAACATAAACGCCAATCGATAGAAGAGATTTCTCTCGTACCAGGTCACATATTGGAATCAAAATTATGCAAAAATTAAGAATTTAATGGTTAGTTAAAATTACTACCTTGACAAGTTGCCCCGGTTCTGTCAGCTGTGTCGGTTCTCTCCGACATGACAGCACCGCTAACGCCTCCCTTCCCCGCAGCACCCCGAAGACCGCAAATTCTTTTTTTGTAAATGTCTTCCCGTCTGTCCTATGTAGGTTGAGGAGCAATGTGAACAATTTAGTTTGTATATTCCAGATTTGTCCAATTGCGAACTTTCTGCATATTTATGTCTCGATAGGAGTTTGATAATTTGGTTAGGGTTGCTGTATGCTGGTGTTATGTCATATTTTTTTAATATTTTAATTATTTTCGTATTAATATTGTCATATGTGAAAGTCTGTAAAAAACTACATTGTTATTATGTATGTCATTGTTATATAATGGGTCTTGTTTCTCAATATTGTTTCAACAGTTTTTCTTTCGAAGTTGTTGTGTTCTGCAATCTTAAAAATGACTCTTAATTCCCTCTCATATCATTCTTGTGTAATGGGATATGTTAGAAGTCGATTTATGTAGTGGTGGAAAGCTGCAAGACGATGATTAGTAGGGTGAGATGAGTCAAAGGGACTCGCAGTATTCATGGATGTAGCCTTTCTATATATTTCTATGTTAATTTTGTTGTCATTGTTGATGGCTGTAATGTCAAGGAAGTTTATTTTATTGTGTTTTTGTATTTCGATAGTAAATTTTAATTTGGGATGTATATTGTGTGCCACAATTATGTGCCACAAAACGTTTTTAGAAAAGATGGAGCACTACGGATTCCGTGGAACTCCGCTTGATCTCCTACGCAGTTATCTCTCGAACCGATTCCAATATGTTTCATGTGATGGAAAACGGAGCGCCATGAGGGAAATCACGAGTGGTGTACCACAAGGAAGTTTGACAGGGGCCCTATTTTTCATAATTTATTTAACGATCTGCCTAAAAGCATTAATGCAGATGTTGTACTGTATGCCGATGACACTACCATGCTGCTTCACGGCCACGAGCCCCAGATAATAGATGACTCTGAGAAGGCAAAGAAGGAAGCTGCGGCCTGGTTCACAGACAATCGTATGGTACTAAACCTCGGCAAAACATCTGAGCTCACAATAACAGCCAGCAGAAGGGACCACCTAGAGACTAAGAGCGTAAAGTTTCTGGGACTCTTTATCGACACACGTCTTACGTGGGCTGCGCACGTAGAAGGCTTGTTGCCTGCCTTGTCCACAGCTACCTATGCAATTAGAAGGATACGAAACACAATAAATGAAATTGCAACGAGAACTGCATATTACGCATTATTTCATAGCAGAATGACCTATGGGCTAAAGGTATGGGGAAGCTCTTCGCACGCCAGCAAAATATTCATCCTTCAAAAGAAAGCTGTAAGAGCGGTGGAAGGCGCGACAAACACTGAATCATGCAGACCTTTATTCCAAAAGCACAAAATCTTGACCCTCCACGGGGCATACGTACTACAACACCTGCTACATACGAGAAAACATATGCATACACACAGACAAAGAGAAGACATCCACGAGTATGAAACACGTCAACGTTCTCATCTACAGGTACCCTTTGGAAGACTTCACACTACCGACTTTACCAGGGAGGGTGTGATGCTCTACAATCTCCTCCCAGACCATTGGAAGCATCTTCCTAACAGAGCATTTATACGCAAACTTACCACAACGCTAACAGAAGTCCCACCATACTCTGTAGGAGAATTCATCGAGTCACTACAAGTCTAGAAGAGTGTCCTTATTATTAATGTACAATGTTTTACATGTTTACCATATATTTTTTGACTTATTGGCAACAATCAATAAACATCTATCTATCTATCTATCTATTATTCTAGTAGTTTAGCGTGTCATTTATTTCTCCCACACTACCCCTCCATATGGTGAAAATATCGTCCACATATCTTATCCATTTAACTATTTTAGTGAAGTGTGGATTATTAGTATTCATGATGTACATTTTTTTCTATATGATCTAAACATATTTCAACGTTAACCGTTAACTTTTTATAAAAAAATAGGTTATGTTGAGTATAACCTAATAACAGATCTTTCGGTTGCATAAGTTAAAATTGCCTTAGGAATTTTTCAAACTACCCACAGTGGTAACTAAAGTAACTACTTTGCGAGATGTAAGACATTGAAAAGCCCGAATTAAGGTGGTTGCAGTTAGAAGAAATGCATTTTCAGAAGGTTACTTTTTAAGTTTAGATTTATATTTTGAAACAATTGGTATTTATTAAAAAGTAACAATATTAAAAAATAGTTAAATATTTACTATTACATAATAAATAGGTATACTCGCGGAAAATGGTACCCAGATAACAATCGTGAGAGTCACGCAATCATCATAACTTGAGATCGCAGACAATGTAGTAAGAAACGCAGGAAAATGTCTACATATTCTGGGTTTCTATGTATTACGCAGACTGTGCTTACACTATCTGCCTCTAAATTTAACATTATATGACCGTTATATAAGGCTATTCTCCACATGTTAAGAAGACAGTGTATGATTCAGTTCGACGTTGACGCATGCTCAAAGTTAATAATATAGTTATATTTTATAATGCCAATCGCTAACATTGAATACTACTAATTTGAAGAAACTTATTTAAACTGACAAGTTACAATAAAATTATAACAGTTAAACCTCCATATGAGCGAAGAGCAACAAGTTATCAGTATATTTTACATTAAAAGTAATCTAGTTTGCAAATATTTACTGTTTTTCTTTTGGTAATTTCATTCCCAAAAGTAATGTGGTAACACTGCAAAGTGCACATGCGCACGGGCGTACGAGTCGGCGGTTCCCGGACGAAGGAGGCACGCCATTTCGCCATCTTGTGTTGGAGTGTTTTGCAAGTGCAACGTACGTTTTCGTCTAATAGTTGTATCTATTTACCGAGTTTGTTCCTGTTTATTTTGTGTTTTGTTTTGTGTGGATGAATATAGTATAGTTTGACATTTTATTATTAGTTTATTAGTGTTGTTATTAGTTTTCGTGTACAGGAAGTAAGAAGAAACGCACACCAGAGTCACTCAAACTGGAGGACTCGACAGGAAACCAAGACGCTTCGGTGGATATTCCACAAGAGCACTCTGAGGTTGACATTCCAGACGACGAAGCGGCCTTTATGGAGAAAATTAACCTGCTGTCTGCTTACACGTAGCAGTACTCAGAAACTGATTAGGCAGACAAATGATGTCGACGCAGAAGATTATTATTTTTTTTTTTATATTTATTTGACTTTATTCTTTTTGTTTGTTGTATTAAATATGTTGTTTTGAATATAAATAAATGTGTTAAATAAAAAATATATGAAAATTGTCTAGTGTCTCTTATTTTGCATCTAAAACTTAAAAAATACGTATATATAAATATAATCCAGATTTTGTCAATGTCTGCAGGCACCATGAACCGAGATTGTAGTATTAATGCGGCGTTATTCACTATTTTTATTTATTTATTTGTGACGGCTGCAGCGTATTACCCGACTTTTATCCGCGACACCGTGAATGCTGGCAGCAGCATTCACAGCAAACGCAGCTTAAAATGCGAAAAATATAAGCGTTCGCGTGCGACTCGCACCATCTGTCGATAATTGAGTCGCAATTGAGGACGCAGCGGTCGGCGTATTTGCAGTCACAAGGCGCATAAAATGTTTCACGTCTGCAGTCATTTTGCGGGTAGGATTGTTATCTGGGTACGTACACATCATAAAATTTCTGGATAAAAGTTGGATCCAATTCCGTTTGGTAGTTACCGAGTTATATGGAAACAAGAAATTTACGATGTGAACATATTTTTTTCCGCGACTGTACATACAAAAAGCAACAAAAAACTAAACAATTCACGCACATGCTTTATGTACGGACGCCGTGTCGCACAAAGTAGTACGTCATACAAAACCAAGTCCGAACATGCACCGAATGTCAATAGCAGCTTGAAATGTTTAATTACGATATGTATTTTCGATTTAGCGGAATTGAATAGACGCTTCTACTTCTGACCCAAACGCTAGACCGCATGCCCAGAAGACTTGCCGCCGCTGTTAGATCTAGTAACATAATATTGCTTAAAATCCCCAGAAAAACGCGTTCCAAGTAAAATTGTCAATTTCCGCTTCAATCATGAAGTGTGCTGTACCCAAGTACCTAAAGGCGCGGGCCTGGTCATATTGGACCACGACAAGTATATCGAAAAAACTGACCAATTCTTTGAAGATAACAATATCAAGCCTTCCAAGAACATCAACATACAGAACAGCTATACAAACAAATTCCACAAAACACTAAAGGAATCTACAGACATTCTCCTACAAGTAGGAATTAAATCAGATAGCTGCAAAGAAATGAATCCGATCACACCACGACTGTATAGTTTGATCAAACTACACAAACAAGGACATCCAATAAGACCCATAGTGACTTCCATAAACACCACTGCAAATAAATTATCGAGGCACCTTAACCGACTCATTCTTAACGACTTTGGGTACAAATCGAAATACACCATCAGGAATTCGCTAGATTTAATAACTCACACCAAAGACCTAACACTGACTAACACAACTAAATTGATATCCTTTGATATTGTAAGTCTCTATACCAACATACCGGTGAATGATGCAGTACGATCACTCAACAGGTTCCTCAAAAGACAAAATTTGACCGACACTCAGATAGACACCCTAACTGACCTAACCAAGATGTGTTTACAACAGAACTTTTTCCTGTTCAATAATACGATATATACACAACCCGATGGTCTAACTATGGGTTGCCCACTTAGTGGCCTTATAGCTGATCTTTACGTAGAGGAGATTGAGGACCGAATTTTCGAGTTGAGAGATAGTGAATATATTAAATACTGGGGGAGGTATGTCGATGATGTGTTCATAGTGTGGGATGGTGATGACCAAACGTTAACACATTTATTTACAATGGTCAACACACTGTCTAAGCTTGAATTCACCATGGAGGGAGAGATTGAGGGTGCCTTGAATTTTTTGGATCTGACCATAGAACGAAATAATGGACGTCTACAGTATTCAATATATAGGAAACCAACGGCGACAGATATCGTAATACCCAACGGCTCTCAACACCCATACAACTCGAAGATGGCGGCCTTCCGTTTTTACTTTAACAGACTAACATTGACCCCACTGACACCTGATAACCACAGACGTGAATACGACACCATCATGATGGTCGCCAAGAACAACGGATACAGGGAGGAGGAAATAGATAAACTTCATGAGAAGATTAGGACGAACAACACCCTACGACAAATATATCCCCACACAACGGCACGAAGCCAGTACAGAAGACTAACGTATCACCCTGTGCTACACAGGAAAATCAACAAGATAATGTTACACAATGACATCACAATTGCTAACCCATCAAGAGGAAAAATAGAGAGCTTATTACTGAACAACAAGGACAAAATACCATCCTTCCAAAAAAATGGTGTTTATGAGCTCAAATGTTCAAACTGTACAGGAGTGTACATCGGACAATCAGGCAGAAACATCAAAAAGAGATTCCAAGAACACACCACAAGGAATACTTCAGCGGTGTACCAACACATGATCGAAGAGGGCCATCATTTCCATCCCAACAACATGAAACTTCTCAAAAATCTCCCAAAATCCATATTAATGGATTATACAGAGATGTACCACATATGGAAGAGAAAGAAAAACAATGATGAGATATTGCTCAACAATATCACCGACTTCCCTGGTAATTTCCTGTTCGCCACTAAAATATAAAGTGCCCAAACCCACACATCGCCATTTCTCTTGTATTTTGAATTTTTTGAATGTAATTTTAATTGTAATTGTTTCACCCTGTATACGTTTATACTAGTGCCCCTGACTTCATGTTGTTCTGCGTGCGCCGCTCTGTTTGGACCGTTCCTCTTATAATACTCGCATGTGACTCGTATATTCTTTGGTTAGAACGCAATATTTGTCAATTAATCTCTAAAAGCGTTAAACAATAACTGTTTTGTCTTCTGAACATTCGAGACTGTGTATTGGCGTGTTTCGAAATCTAACCTCACTTTCTACAGGTGGTGTTTACTTTGACTACTTTTTAAAGCGTACGAATTGACTTTTCGCTCGACTTGGATGATATTACCCTCAGAAACCTATTCTTCACACCAGTTACCTCATGCCCGGACTTGGCAACTACAAACCTGTGCCCAGGAATATTATTATTTTAACGATTGCATCGTAACCAATCACATGTTTTTTGATTCAGCTATTAGACTGTAAGACCACCTACATACATGAAATGTATTAGTTTAATAAATTATATTATTATCGTAGATTTGATCCGAAGATGGGGACAAGTGCCCCGAAATCGATTATCAAGCATTAACGTTTTGAATAAAACGACAATTCCATATTGATATCCTTTTATTTTATCTCTAACAAACCTAAATATGGACGAGGTTGCAAATTTCATCCATCAAATTAAGTGTCCCAACTCAAGGAAGCTTGCCGCGGGTGTACCTGTTTTTATGTAGTTTGGAAAATTTGCTGAACTGTCCTAACCTAAAAACACAGTGGGTATTTTGGTTTTCATGTTCACTTGCATAGAATTATTCAGTTTTCAATGAATGCATATCATTCTCACACCTATCTTTTATCAATTACATTTAATTTGATACTAATTAGGCGTTTAACTAAACAGTTGCCAACTTAATTTCGTTCTGGGGGGAAATGCGCGCGCACACCGTGACCATCAAAAACCAGAAGTAGAAGCGTCTATTAACGGATGACAACTGTAGCGGAAGTTAATGAGTCCGTTAATGGTTTTGAAAGTTAACTTAAAAGTTAATTTGTTAACGAAAAATATAACTTCGTTAATTAGCGATTAACGGATTAAAGCTTTTGTGCCCAGCTTTGGTATTATAATATTGTTGCGTGTTTCAGGTTCTTTATTTTAAAAGACTAAATACAACGTTATAACTTCAAAAACGTCACACAATCTGTTATTTATTGTCCCGTTGTCCCGGTTGTTCCCGTTGTCTGGCGACCACGTTGCCAGGATGGGTATTTCGCAACACTGCTCCCCTCTTAGGACTGTTCGTCCCGAACTGTAGCAACACTATAGTCTGCCGGAGGTAATAGGTATGGAGCCAATCTATCGTGATGAACTATTTTTAGTTTGCCTCTTGCACATCGCTGGATCCTGTATACCACATCATGAATCCTAGTCACGACGGTGTAGGGTCCTTCCCACTGTTGCTGCAATTTTGCACAATATCCTTTCTTCCGCAACGGATTAAACAACCATACGAGTTCACCTTTCTGAAAGACTGTAGAGTTGGCCGATAAGTCATAGCGCGATTTCATCCGCTCATAGTTAATGTTTAGTCTTTTTCTTGTAAGGTGATGAATGTCGATTAGTTTCTGGCGCAGTTCCATTGCATAGGCATTAATTGTCGTCAATTTTCCAGGAGGTACACGAAATTTAAGGTCGATTGGCAAGCGCAATTCTCTTCCAAATACCAGGTTAGCGGGAGAATATCCAGTACTGTCATGAGAAGCGCTACGGTACGCCATTAAAAATATTGGGATACGCTTATCCCAATCATGTTGGTAGTTTTCTACAACTTTCCTTAAGTGTTCAATTAACGTGCGGTTAAACCGTTCCACCATTCCATCAGATTGGGGGTGCAAAGGAGTAGTCCTCGTTTTGTTAATTCCAAGCAGCTTACAAAGTTCTTGGAAGATTATGGATTCAAAGTTCCTTCCTTGATCACTGTGCAACTCATGGGGAATTTCAAACCTGCTAATCCACTCGTTTACTAACTGCTCCGCAATAGTTATGGCTTCCTGATTGGGTATTGCATATGCCTCTGACCACTTGCTAAAGTAATCCATTACCACCAACACATAACGATTTCGTCTATCGGTAATTGGAAATGGCCCTGCTATATCCATTGCAATTCTTTCGAAAGGTGCTCCTACAATATATTTTTGGAGTTTAGCACGACCTCTAGTGCGAGGTCCTTTACTTGCTGCGCAATCAACGCAGCAACGGCACCAGTCTTCAACATCCTGTCGCATATGCATCCAATAAAATCTTTCCCGAAGTTTATTAATGGTTTTGTTTACACCTAAATGTCCACCTGAAGACCCATTATGAATCTCTTTCAAAACTTCTTTTATTTTTGACCTTGGTACTATCAATTGCATCTTGTGGTATCTTCCATCTGCTATTCCCACTTCCGTTTAAGTACACCACAGTCAACCACGAGCGAATTCTACTGAGCCCAATAACCTTTTGTGGTTTCGCTGCGGTCTGCAATATCTTTCCACATAGGTGTCTTCCCCTCTTCCATATAAATGAGAATTGGTGCGATGTCACCATCTTCTATTTGAGCAGTCCGTACGGCATCGTTTCTCCATCCAAGTGCTGGTTCCATGCTTACTCTCTGTAGTAAGACCATGTTCTCCTTTCGTTCTTCCCGTTGACAATGCTTGCATTCTGGCTTGCAAGGTCGGCGTGACAGAGCATCAGCATTCTCGTGCATGCGTCCCCTTCTGTGCTGGATTTGAAAATCATACACCTGCAATTGCTCAAGCCATCTTGCAAGTTGTCCTTCCGGATTCTTAAACCGCAATAACCATTTGAGCGATGCATGATCTGTCCGGAGGATAAATCTTTGCCCAAAAAGATATTTATGAAAATGCTTCACTGACTGCACCAAAGCCAATAACTCCTTTCTAGTGACACAGTAATTCCTTTCTGTCTTATTTAGAGTTTTACTGAAGTATGCCACGGGTGCTTCTTGGCCGTCGTACTCCTGGGAAAGTACTGCACCTATCCCCACGTTGCTAGCGTCCGTATCCAGCATGAAAATACTTCCAGGTTTTGGATAATGCAGCAGAGGTGCTTGGCACAGTTTCTGTTTTAATGTTTCGAAGCTGTTATTACATTCTTCGGTCCAAATGAATTGTTTCCTCTTCTCTGTAAGCTGATGTAGGCTTCGGGCAATATCAGCAAAATTCTGAACAAACCGCCGATAGTAGGTTGCTAGTCCAAGAAAACTTTGCAACTGGCGTTTGTCCTTTGGAATCGGCCAATTCAGGACTGTTTCAGTTTTTTCGGGGTCCGTGCTTACTCCATGAGTTGATACAATATGACCTAAGTATTTTACTCTAGTGCGGAAAAGGTGACATTTCTTGGTGCTAAGTTTCAGGTTTGTGTTTCTCAACCTCATAAAAATGCTTCTCAAATTCTCCAGATGTTCCTCGAAGGTTTTACCAATTACGATAATGTCATCCAGGTACACCAAGCAAGTTTTCCATGTGAGCCCACGCAGTACACACTCCATTAATCGCTCGAATGTTGCTGGTGCATTGCAGAGACCAAACGGCATTACCTTAAATTGCCAAAGACCACTACCAACAGAGAAAGCTGTTTTCTCTCTATCGTCCTTATGAAGTTCGACCTGCCAGTACCCGCTTTTTAAATCTAGTGTTGAAAACCATTTTGCTTCAGCAAGCGTGTCCAAGGTATCATCAATCCTGGGCAAAAGATAACTGTCCTTTCTCGTGAATCATTCAGCCGACGATAGTCAACGCAAAACCGAGTACTGCCGTCTTTTTTCCTTACCAGAACTACTGGAGACGTCCATGGACTTGATGATTCTTCTATAACTCCTTGGTCGGACATACAGTTTATCATGTCTTCAACCTCCGCTTGTTTTGCTAAAGGGAGTCTCCTAGGCGATTGACGAATGGGCCTTACATCTCCTGTATCAATGCGATGTTGTACTAGACTCGTTCTACCGCAGTCTTTATCATCGATGGCAAAAATATCGGAGAATTCCGTTATCAGAAGCATGGCTCGATGGGATTGTTCATTATCCATTTGGCAGCCTGATAGGAGTTGGGCTATTACTTTAGAATTCTTGTGGATAACTTCATTTTCAGGGTTTATCTCTTCCAAAGAAGTTACCTGGTGGACGAGTTCGCAACTTCCAATAATATCGCCGTGTTTTAATTTGATTGCCTTTTGGAATGTATTCAACAACCTTACCGGAATTTTCCTGTTTCCATCGGCCTTGACTAACGCCTTTCCGACTAAAATACCTGGTACGTTCACCTCCCTCGGTTCTACAATGTAGATTTTTCCATTATCTGCACGGCCATTAAGTCGGCACCAAACTATTGTTTCAGATAGTGGTGAGAGGGTTATATCACTCTCAATTTCTGTTCGAAGTAAAGAATGATTATCTGCACCCAACATCATCTGAATCTCAACGTTGTGGCATTTTAGAATCCGTTCTCCGACATCGAGTGTGATTCTATGAGTCATCATAAAATCTATCCCAAGTATACACTCATCTACAATGTCTGCAATTAAAAAGATATGAGGAAATATCATTGTGCCCAGACTAATGTTTGTTCTGAATTCTCCATACACGCGAGCTGTTTCCCCTGTTGCAGTCTTTAACGAATATTTCGAGAAATTGGTAAGCCATTTCTTTTTAACTAAATCTCTCCTAAGTATAGATCTCGAAGCTCCAGTATCTACCGTCATGATGCAATTGGTCCGCCCTACTTTACCATATAGAAAAAGACTCTTTTCACTTCGTTGTAATTGATCTACTTGAACAATGTTTTTGGGACTAAAACACTTATCAACCAACCGTCGTCCCGCCAGGTTAGTTGTCCTTAGTTTTCCGATGCTGGGGCTTCAATTTGTCGTTCATCTGAACGGCAATGATCCTCCACATCCTGGCCACATTTGTCGCACACTACAACTTGTCTTTCAGTCTTTCGAACTTTACAGTCTCTCTGCAAATGGCCCTTGCGATTAGAATTCCAGCAACGTACAAGTTCTTGTTTCTGTTTCCTCCAGAATACCTGGGCTTTATTGCAAACACATTTCTCCACATCTAATTCTCTTACCCCTACAGCACTACAAGAAGCTGTTTTAGCAGACTCAAACATAAGAGCAAACGCAAGTGCTTCGGCTGTAGATCTCTTTCCTGTCATACGTCACGCTTGCTGTAATTCACGGTCGCTGATGGCATTGATAAATGTCTCGCTTGAAATTTCATTTAGAAAATCAGGATTGGCATTTGAGTATGAGAGATGAGCTAGTCTCTCGATATCCGCCTGAAGTTGTTGTAAAGATTCTCCAGTCTTTTGACTTCTATTGCGCAACTGGATACGATAAACTTGCTGCAGATGTTCATCTCCATATCGTAATTCAATCAATACCTTGAACTAATGCATTATAATCTTGGTGCTGATTTTCTGGAATAGTGAGTAAAATTTCCGCTGCTGGTCCTCGAAGCGCCAGTATCAAAGCTGTAGCTTTTTCTCCCATCGACCAGTTGTTCGATGCTGCTGCAGCTTCAAATTGGCGTTTAAAGATACCCCACGAAGAGTCACCGTCAAAGTTAGGAGGCTTCAATTTACTTCCCCCAGATTGGTCTGCTGTAGGGTTTGAAACACGGCGGCCTCCGATCTTTGCATTCAGCTCCATCCTTAGGTTTTCTATTTCATCTTTCAACCGACATTCCAATGAACTTTGTTGTTCGTCAAATAACTTCTGTTGTTCGCCAAGACGGGCTTCTAGAAAAGTTCGTTGCTGATCAAGAAACGTTTGTAAAGACTTCTGGTGTTCGGTCATTTGAGATACCAGAGATAGTTGCAGTTCTCTCTGGGAGTCCTGAATTGCGTTCATAATCCGCGTCATTGAGTCTTGAACGTCATCTTCAGTAGTTTCTTCAGGACTGCCTTCATCGACATCAAATTCAACTTCTTCTGGATTCAAACCTTCTTCTTCTAAAGCCTTCCTCGATCTTGAAACCAGAGTCGCCTTAATTCCTACAGTCTGTTGATTTCCTTTAGCCAATTCATCTCTCAATTCGGTCATCCGCAGTTCTTGTAGAAACTTCTTACTCGACATCTTTTTACTATCCACTACTTCTGACACCAATTGTTGCGTGTTTCAGGTTCTTTATTTTAAAAGACTAAATACAACGTTATAACTTCAAAAACGTCACACAATCTGTTATTTATTGTCCCGTTGCCCCGGTTGTTCCCGTTGTCTGGCGACCACGTTGCCAGGATGGGTATTTCGCAACAATATGTTGATTTTATAATAGTACAGCTGATTATAGAAATATTCAGTTAATTATTTATGTAGGTATTTATTGACGATAGTTGTAGTGAATTCGGAGGAATCACGGCCCATAGCTGGCGCTGCGATTGTTCAATATGGCGGTTCTGTGATAGATACGTTATTTGTTTACTTATTGTGTTTGTTACGAAAACACTACATTCGGTGGGTTTACTTGATTGTTATATCTGTATAACAAAGTTAACGGTGGTGATGGGCGTTGCTTATATGTAGTTATTATTACCGCCTTAGTTGTAAACAACAAACACAACATAACCTCATTCATCTATCAAAGACAAGTTGAGTTTTCTCCACTGCTGGGCGCCACCGTCGCTGGTTTTGCTGAATACCGGCATAATACAGGTTGCCTGCTGCCGCATCAGTTGAAGTAAAGAGTAAAGTTATACAACATTTCAGTTCTATCTCAAACAAAAGTGTTTACTGCACAAGATACAAGTAGGAAGGTGTGTAATATATTGTGATTTGTCAAATAGGACAATACCGATATAATCTTTTAAAAATACAACTCTAAAAATAATTGAAGAATTTTGTTGAAACTTGCCTTCGATTGAATATTATCATTTAATATGCATATTATTGAATATATTGAAAAAATAAATACGTCATTAAATAAATTGATAAAATTAGGTTCATATATCATTTCTTCCTTTTTGGGAACCATATAATACTTTTCTACCTTGGAAAGTAGAAGGTTTGGAGGCGGAGAAGGTTATGGTAGCCTTAGTTTGTCTCATGCCAGGTGATGTTTCCCAGTAAGGTCGTTTAGCTTTATCTTCCCTGTTTTGTACAATCTTCCTGGTGTGGCTCTTTGTGATACCGCAACAGCGTTCAGGTCCGTATAGGCAAAACTGGGAGAGCTGAAGATTACTCATAGATTTTCGCTGTTATTTTAGACATACGTTACAGAATATTTCTAAATATTGACGCGTGTTAAAACGAAATAGCATACTTTTCATACGTCTGCTGTATAATTTAAATGGGCAAGACAAAAAAGTACGTCTGTTCTTAGAACCATAAGGACGAATGACAGCGGTGGCAACATAACCTCCAATTCGAGCGCGAACGTGTGATGTGAACAAGATGTTTTCGTTGGTATGTTTTCACTTTGCTTCTGTTAAACATGCTAATGATGGATATATAAATTAGATAGGACAATTAGCACAATTAAATGACAGTATTTTTAATAATTAAATATTGATCTTGAACGAACTACCTAGTAGGCAACTTAATATACACAGCTAATAACCTATTCACGCGGTACGTTCATATCTTGGTTCATACGATTTTAAGCGATGAATCACCTTCAGCTCTCCCAGTTTTGCCTATAGAAGGGAATCCTAGAGCGTTCTCTGGCTAGGATGTCGGCTTGTTCGTTGTCTTCGATCCCTGAATGTCCTGGTACCCACATCAGTGAAACCTTGTTCTCTTTTGCAAGTTTTTCCAGAGAAACTGTGCAGTCCCAGACAGTTTGGGATTTGTGGGCTTTTGATTGCAGCGCTTTCTATGTCGCCTGACTGTCTGAGCATATGTAGATGCTTGCCCTTTGTAAGTTCCTATGGGAATATTCCTGGGCACATAAGTCAATTGCGTGAACTTCCGCCAGGAAGATGGTTGGAGGCATGGCTTTGGATAGGGAGAAATCCGGTCCACTAATGCCGACCCAAACACCCTCCTTGGTCTTTGATCCGTCTGTGGATCACATTGATGAGTCGCTGATCTGTCTGAGCCTCTGAGGTGCATTCGCACGGTCATTAATTACACTTCTACTAACCCTGCAGATGATCGAAACTGAACAATATAACTTTGGGGGATGTAATATTCAAAGGTAATTAAAAGAAGAAGAACTTCATTTTTATATATTTATTTTATCTGAAATTTCAGGTTATTGTAATGTATATAAATTAGAATAAAAAATATCATATTGAAGACTATCCCCATAGGGACAGGAATTTGAATAGGCGAAAAATAAATCCCACAAATTTTGGGGTTTTGGAAAGTTTTAAACATTAAACAGTTTTTCTTAAAATTTGTGGAAGTAGAGATGGAATGTTTGTCTGATTAATAATAATAATAATGACAACTGTATTTACTAATTAGATCTATATTTTGATGTACGCTGGTCTTGATGAAGTTTCCCATAAAATTAATTCAAATTACTACCTGGAACAAACAAATAAAAATTTAAACGTTGTTGGCATCTGCCCTGATCTGCCCACGCACAAGCTGGATTGCGAAATGCTCGCTACCATTCGATTCTGAAGGTCCTTATGCAACTGCCATCGGAAAGGAATTTCAATTTTTACGAAAATTATTTTATGCCTATTTTGGTGCGGAAAATATAATAGAAATGCTTTCCGATGGCAGTTGCGTCTGATTATTGTTTGCAGTAATACATTATGTGACAGAAGCCACTAGAGGGCGTACGTAGTCCGCGCGCAGCTATCGGTACAGCGCGCAGCAACAAGGCCAAGCCAGTGAAGCCAGTATTCATCCAGCGCTCGCGAAGTACACACGTCGCTCTCCTAAACGCGGAACCCGCCTTTTATACTTTACAATATTTTGACTACTTGACATGTGACCGTATCTATTTTAATTAAACGTTTTAAGCACAGTCGTTTGTTTAAGTGTTACAATTATCAACTATAATTAAATGTTAACTATAAGAGCACAACTTATTTTGTTCTGAACTTCTCTAGACTAGCACACCGGAGTATTGTAGTGCGTGTTTGTAATAAGTTGGGAACCATGTTTACAATAGCAATGATTGCGAAAGTACTATATCATCGACTAGAAAACTCAAACACAGTCGAGTTTGAATATTTGTACAAATAGAAAGCAATACATTAACTTCTTTAGGTTATACCATACGTCAAATGTAATAAATACGAAATAAAAACAGACATGTTTATAGTAGCGCCATCTACATCAGGTGATTTGTTTTATTTTGGAGCTTTGGAGAGAAGTTTGCTACAGTTTGCTATGTGAATTGAGACCGGAGCCCTAACAGACCATTTGTACCAATTTTCAGTATAATATTATTTTCCCGGGTGTTGGACACACTTGGGCTAAAATACTTGGACTATTTGGAAATAGGTGCGACTTAAGCGTGCATTCTTTAAATAAATAGGTGCATTAAAATAGATACTTTCTGCATTAAAAAAAGAAATAATGTGCATTAAATAAATATGAATATGTTACATACATTTTTTTTATAATGAGCAATATTTAATTCATTTTGTGCCCTAGAATGGCTGACTTGCGCATTAAAATAATACATACTGAGCATTAAATAAATATGAATATGTTACATAAAAAATATTATAGTGATCATGTTTCCCTAAAATTGGTAAAAATTAACTTAAATCATTAACTACACAATCAGGAGAAAAAACATCAAAACTAACTTTGTTTTTGTATTACTAAATTTAACGTCTACATACCTACATAGCCATGTTAAATATAAAATTTTCATTTGTAGGTTCTATCTCTTTTATCGGATTCATAAAATGAAACATGGATAACCCGGTGTGTTATAACCCGAAAAATATAATTTGAATTAAAACAAAATCTGATATGGCCAGCACATTACCTACTTTATCATACTATACAGCAGTGCCTCGTCATGGCAATCTCGACGCATCTGCGTGTTGAATTCGCGTGCAACGCAAACGGCGATGTTCTGACAACACCGTCAAAAGAATCAAAATATCTGTCCAATCCTGGCTAACTAGTTTTAATGCAGACAAGATCTTGACCAAATAGAATTTGCTCATACACTAAAACTATGAATATTAGCAAAACATTTTATATACATAAATTATACAAAATTTCCGATAGTTTAATTTATTATCTAACTATCTTGACAAAATTACTGAAATGGCGGTTCATTTGCAAAATCGTTGAAAAAATGCTAAGACTAAACCTCCATTTTACAACGAAATCCCAACCAATCTTTATGTAATTTAAAAAATCTGATGTGGCCAGACACATGACTTTATCATACAATATATAAAATTAATAGTTTAGCTGCATGAGAATCTATTTTATTGAGATAAATCATAGGTATTGTCAAAGCATCAGCATTTGACACTACCTACACTACGTCATTAGAATAATAGTTATTTATGTTCACTAATGCCGAAAGTATGGAATAGCGCGACGAGCGGTGATGCGGGGCGTCACCGAAGGCGGAGTGTCGCCGTCGCATATGAGCGATTCGCGCTATCTAGTTTTTGGCAGGAGCGACATCAACGTTTATTGCGTCGCTTTTTAAGAAATACGTCTTAAAAAAAATATGTGTATAGTAAATGCTACGTTGGTACCACTTTGACGAAAGGTGCGTTCCGATTGGTAGGTAACGGTAGCTAATGGCGGTGGTAGAATACGAAATTATAGTATTTCTTACATATCGTGATAATGACACATATTAGTTTGCATGTACATAAACATGAGTAACTAACAATTTTCTATTCGAAATACTATAACGGCGTCTGCTACCACTGCCATTATCACTAATGAAAACGCACCTTAAAAAGGTAATTCAAATTCTGACAGATTTATATTTGTTCATGACACATCCCTACCAACATACTAAAATAAAACTACACTCATCGCTATACTTTATTTATAATTTTCTCAATGTATCATTTTTAGAATTAGATATAAAGACGGGTTGATATTTCTTATCAACAAACAATCAAATTGGTGATCTTATTTTATTTGAAATTTATATTTTATAATTTTGCGCACTACAGCGGCACGTTCCATAGTGGTTCTCCAACCTCTGATGAGATCAGCTGTTTTCGAATGTGACAACACAAAAAAATATTTGTCAAAATCCTGGCTACTATGTAATTTCATATCAATGCAGATGCGACCGATCTCGATCAAATAGAATTTGCTCTTGAAGGTAAACTATTAATTTTACCAAAAAATGTTATAGGCATAAATTATTCATAATTTCCTCTGCTTTAATTTATTAATTAACTATTTTGTCGAAATTACAGAAATGGCGGCTCATTTCCAAAATCCTTAAAAAAGGCTTAGATTAAACTAAAAAGCTAAACTATTAATTTTACCAAAAAATGTCATAGGCATAAATTATTCAAAATTTCCTCTGCTTTAATTTATTATTTAACTATTTTGACGAAATTACAGAAATGGCGGCTGATTTCTAAAATCCTTGAAAAAGGCTTAGAGTAAACACCCAGTTCCTTTGGACCCTTTTGAACCAAAAGCTTTTCAACTCTAAGTTTGGTCATGAAACTTCTAAATATGAAGTTCCGTGCCGATACCTTTAGTAGTTTCTCCGGAAATGAATTAACAAAAATTGGGTACACACACACACACACACACACACACATACACACACACACACACACACAGACATTTTTTTGTACCTTGGTCAAAAATGTTCAGGGGACCCATAAAGACCTATTTCAGCTAAAATCTCAAAAATTTTTTTCGGCACGATTACAATACTTTACATACTGCGTATGATAAAGTAAAAAGATTTTTTTTTTCATTAGAAGACAAACGTCTTCATTAATTGTTTATTGTAAAAATTCTACATTGTTTTTGGGTTGTGGATGTATGTTTTGTATGTATAAAAACCCCGCACACGTGTTATGTATATTTCATTTTATAAAACTAATAATTCTTAGATAGCAAGTTAAAATTGTACACGGAATAACCGTATTTAAAACGAAACATACGGCGTAATGGTACTTATCTACTGAAATACAGCGGAAAAGGTACTACTATTAAACAATGTTGATTGCCATAGCCACCAAAAGGAAAAAAATAATGACAAAATTGTACAGCATCTAATTCTACTAAATACGTGTGAAAAAAGAATTTTTATTACATGTCTTATCACAACAGTTTCTTAAACAATAAAAAATAAACAAGTATAACAACAAGCAGTAGAACAAGACGTAGGATACATATGATACAACACATATATTCTTATACATATTATAAGGGTTTAAACTTTAAACTATTACTAAAATCGCCTTTCCTCAAACGCGCGCGATTTGGTATATTTGAGGTTATGATTGTAACTAGAATTATATTTACACTATGTACTGATATATTCAAAGAAAATAACAGTTCACTTCCCTCTCAAACCAATTTTTATGACTCAGTTATAAAGTTTTATTTAGCTGGCACCAAAACCATAGAGCAACGAAAGGACTAAGCTGTATGATACACATAAATGCGCTACAGGTTGCAGAACTTAATGCACACTATAATCTCTCCAGGGCGCATTATAATTTTCTCATGGTACAATTTAGATTATTGAATGCTCTTAAGAAATTTTCAAATGCTGATTTATTTAAACAATTGAACATACCTATAGTTTTTTACTTTATCATACGCAGTATGTAAAGTATTGTAATCGTGCCGAAAAAAATTTTTGAGATTTTAGCGGAAATAGGTCTTTATGGGTCCCCTGAACATTTTTGACCAAGGTACAAAAAAATGTCTGTGTGTGTGTGTGTGTGTGTGTGTATGTGTGTGTGTGTGTGTGTGTGTGTGTACCCAATTTTTGTTAATTCATTTCCGGAGAAACTACTAAAGGTATCGGCACGGAACTTCATATTTAGAAGTTTCATGACCAAACTTAGAGTTGAAAAGCTTTTGGTTCAAAAGGGTCCAAAGGAACTGGGTGTTTACTCTAAGCCTTATTCAAGGATTTTAGAAATCAGCCGCCATTTCTGTAATTTCGTCAAAATAGTTAAATAATAAATTAAAGCAGAGGAAATTTTGAATAATTTATGCCTATGACATTTTTTGGTAAAATTAATAGTTTAGCTTTTTAGTTTAATCTAAGCCTTTTTTAAGGATTTTGGAAATGAGCCGCCATTTCTGTAATTTCGACAAAATAGTTAATTAATAAATTAAAGCAGAGGAAATTATGAATAATTTATGCCTATAACATTTTTTGGTAAAATTAATAGTTTACCTTCAAGAGCAAATTCTATTTGATCGAGATCGGTCGCATCTGCATTGATATGAAATTACATAGTAGCCAGGATTTTGACAAATATTTTTTTGTGTTGTCACATTCGAAAACAGCTGATCTCATCAGAGGTTGGAGAACCACTATGGAACGTGCCGCTGTAGTGCGCAAAATTATAAAATATAAATTTCAAATAAAATAAGATCACCAATTTGATTGTTTGTTGATAAGAAATATCAACCCGTCTTTATATCTAATTCTAAAAATGATACATTGAGAAAATTATAAATAAAGTATAGCGATGAGTGTAGTTTTATTTTAGTATGTTGGTAGGGATGTGTCATGAACAAATATAAATCTGTCAGAATTTGAATTACCTTTTTAAGGTGCGTTTTCATTAGTGATAATGGCAGTGGTAGCAGACGCCGTTATAGTATTTCGAATAGAAAATTGTTAGTTACTCATGTTTATGTACATGCAAACTAATATGTGTCATTATCACGATATGTAAGAAATACTATAATTTCGTATTCTACCACCGCCATTAGCTACCGTTACCTACCAATCGGAACGCACCTTTCGTCAAAGTGGTACCAACGTAGCATTTACTATACACATATTTTTTTTTAAGACGTATTTCTTAAAAAGCAACGCAATAAACGTTGATGTCGCTCCTGCCAAAAACTAGATAGCGCGAATCGCTCATATGCGACGGCGACACTCCGCCTTCGGTGACGCCCCGCATCACCGCTCGTCGCGCTATTCCATACTTTCGGCATTAGTGAACATAAATAACTATTATTCTAATGACGTAGTGTAGGTAGTGTCAAATGCTGATGCTTTGACAATACCTATGATTTATCTCAATAAAATAGATTCTCATGCAGCTAAACTATTAATTTTATATATTGTATGATAAAGTCATGTGTCTGGCCACATCAGATTTTTTAATTAACAATTACTTTTTGAGATGCACATTATATTTTTATAGATGGGACGATTGTATTGCACATTTATTTATTAAGTGCACAAACATATTATGAAAGGAACATTTAAATATATAATTATTATTCAATTATTTATTCCGATGCACATATTAGAAATATATTGCACATTTAGTGTTTTTAATGCACAAGGAATCTTTTGCTTTGCTATTTATTTTTTGTATTGGTCAAATGTTTTTTGTATTGGTCAAATATTTTATCAAATGCTTACAATAAATGCACGTTTCATTTTATATATTGCGCAAATAATTTGTACTGTTTGGAAATGTCTGTTCCTAAACGTATCACCGTTTCCAGGGAAAGCAAGTTTTGCATTTTAATTTACCTTTTTTTTTGGTCCTTTCACCATAGAGCTAATTCTGACCGTAAGACCCAGGAACCGATAACTGACATTACACTTTCTCCTCCTTAGAGTAGCGATGGTCTGATCGTCCACACCGAACACAAACCGTTGTCCTGGCAGTGTCTCTGTCAACTCGTAGCGAATGAGCCGCCATTTTGATATCGCAAGTTCGGGATTCTGTCGCGCTAGGATTTTGATCGTAACATCTCGGTCTGGTTTCTTCTTCTTCCCATGCTCAGGTATCCAAAGGGAAACCTTAGTTAAACTACGACCACTCTTGACCAATGAGACAACTCGAACCAAGTCAAGCTTCGCCCCCATCAAAATCTGGTTGCGGCTCACAGTTTTCTTCAACCAGTCTGCTGTGTTGTCGTCATCACAGTTAACTATGAGTATTTCACCGATGTAGGTTAGAGAGGTGAACCTTGGTGGCGGTGTGGTGTCTCCTGTGGTTAGAAGGAGTCTCTCTAATTCATCGTCTAGGGTTTCTTTTATATTGTCCGCCACTTCCTGTGATAGCTTCCCATGGGGGCTGTTACGGTCCACGATAGCAAGCCTCAGGGGTGACTGCAATGAATTGCTGTAGGCCAATGTGGACGCTAATGGGGCTATTACATCTTCTCTGCCGGTTTCGCACGAGTTAGTCGTAGAGGGGGTTGGGAAGGGATTTAAAGAGCTTGTCGATCCAAGACCTGCAGTACCTTGAATAAAACATCTGAATGAATTTTATTAGGATTAAAAAAAGGGTCAACGAGATACAGCCTATTGAGAATACCGATTTTTGCTAATATAGTCAGTTATTAATTAATTACGGATACTAATTTACATATGTCGGATTGGACTTTTCCACATTTCGATTGGCCGAAGAATGCTCGTTCGTACAGTGTTAGTTTCATTGCGATATCTACTATGGTACTCGAGTAATTAGCATTTTTCTATACACGTAGGTACTTCCCATAAAGGGGCCTTCCATATTAAGAATGCAAACTGTCGCATAACACGCCAACTTTTGTCAACGCCTGCTAGTTCAAGGCTGTATAATCGCCATCAGATTTTTTGACATTCTTATAGTTTAAGAAGAGGGGAATTGAATGGTGTTAGTTTTATTAAGATTGAACAAAGGGTCAACGAGATACAGCCTATTGTTGATTATCCAGATTTTTGCTAATATTTTGTGTCACCTAATCAGTTATTAATTAATTACAGATACTAATTTACATATTTCGGATCGGACTTTTCCACTTTTCGATTGGCCGAAGAATGCTCGTTCGAACAGTGTTAGTTTCATTGGGCTAGCTCTCAGGGTACTCCGGTAATTAACATTTTTCAATACACATAACTTCCCATAAGGGGGCTGAAAGCCCGCTGTGCACACAAACTATCGTATAACACGCCAACCTTTGTCTACGCCTGCTACTTCAAGGCTGTATGATCGCGATCGGAGTTTTTGACATTGCTATAGTTTAAGAGGAGGGGCATCGAATTGTGTTAGTTTTATTAAGATTGAACAAAGGGTCAACGAGATACAGCCTATTGATTATCCAGATTTTTGCCAATATATTGTGTCAGTTATTAATTAATTACGGATACTAATTTCCATATTTCGGATCAGACTTTACCGCTTTTAGATTGACCAAAGAGTGCTCGTGAAAGCCTACATACTACATATAGATTATAAACAAGAAAATCCTTAGAAAATATGTAAAGTAAGATACGAGATCAAGATCAGTCAAACTTTTAGGTTATATTCTAACCGTTAGAACATTGGTAGAATAAAAAACTATTAAGGGTTGAAAAGTGTAATGTTAAATCAATAAACCGGATCTCCTAAAATAAAGTTCCATGTTGTAGATTACTTATTTTATCCAACTAAACAGAAATATGTCGCAATTTAGGACAGTGTCTGAATTTGGGATCTTTACCTTAACCCCATTTGGCCACAAATGCTCGGCACACCTCCGCGAAACATGAGATAAACAGGTCTCAGAACCCTCACGAAACATCATAAAAGAAAATTTAAGCCATTTCAGTTACATTTTTCCCATATGAATAAAATGTAGAGATGTTTTGGCATTTGTCGTGTATTCTCCGTCTATATGATATCTTGTTTGACTCACCACTATTAACATCAGAATCACTATATTCCGACTTAATGACTTCCACAAACTCTATTTCCTGTTGAGGTTTTGTTTCAATATTCTGTTTGTCATTAGATAAATTCTCAATAGATTCTCCACAGCAGAGTTGCAAGTCATCAAAAATTTCAGACTTAACTTGCGTATCTCCAGTCTCCATGTCTGGTTCCTGTTTGATGTCGATATTCCATTGTTTGGAAGCAACACCTTAAAAATAAAAAAATATGTTATTTATTGGTTTCAATAACGTACATATTATATATACATATTATATAACGCGTTTATTTTATTATTTTTCTCAATTACGCACTGGAAGAGTATTGATAGAGGTAAGTAAAATTGTGTTCAAAATATGAATAAAGAAGCACAATACGATATTGAAGAAAAAAATGCACAGAGAGCACAACAGCAACGAGAACGAAATGAGATCTCCTGTCGATAAAACTCCTTCTGGAGTTTTTTTAAAGAATTATGTTCTATATTTTCTTGATTATTCTTTGAGATACAAAGACTGTAATTGGAAGTCTTATCAAAATTAATTAGGTAATACTTTCTTTTTAAAAATTTCGTCAGTCTACGTTTGCGGCAAATACGATATACTGTACTACTTGAACAAAGTAATGGGTAGAAAATAACTGGTACAAAGTAACGAGTAAAAAGTAACTGTAATAAAGTTACGGGTGCAAAGTAACTAACGGGTACTAAGTTACTGGTGCAAAGTAACTAACAGGTACTGTACCTAATAGTAACGGGTAGTTACAAGTACTGGAAAGTAACGAAACTTTACATCACTAGTTAAGATCTTCCATAATATTTCTGGAAATTATTATACTATATACAGTGTGTTCATTTCAAAAGTATCCAGCCTTAATAACTCTTTAACTGATGCGATTAATGCTTTGAGTGGAAACATGTCAATTTAGATAAGGAGGGGGAAGATCAAAAATGGTACCTAGAGAGTTTCATCCCTTCACCCCCTAGCCACCCCACTTTGAAATTTCAAATAGCACCTTATGATATTTCACTTGAAAGGGCATAAAATTCTCTACTCAACCATGATAAAAAATCTGATGTGGCCAGGCACATGACTTTATCATACAATATATAAACTTAATAGTTTAGCTGCATGAGAATCTATTTTATTGAGATAAATCGTAGGTATTGTCAAAGCATCAGCACTTGACACTACCTACACTACCTCATTAGAATAATAGTTATTTATGTCACAAGTGCCGAAAGTACGGAATAGCGCGGCGACCGGTGATGCGGCGCGTCACCGAAGGCGAAGCGTCGCCGTCGCATGTGAGCGAGTCGCGCTATGTAGTTTTCGGCAGGAGTGACGTCAACGTTTTTTGTGTTGCTTTTTGAGAAATACGTACTTACAAAAAATTAAAAATGGTTATATTTCTGGATAGGAAATGTTAGGTTGATACCACTTCTACGAAACGTCAAGTTTAAAAAGCTAAATCAAATTCTGACAGATTTATATTCGTTCATGACACTGTAGATGTCACATCCGTACCAACATACTAAAACGTAACTATACTCATCGCTATACTTTATTTACAATTTTCTCAATTATCGTTTTTACAATTAGATAACAACGGGTTGATATTTCTTATCAACAAACACTCAAATTGGCGATCTTATTTTATTTGAATTTTGTATTTTCTATTTTGCCGCAGTAGAGCGGCAACGTTCCATAGCGGTTCTCCAACCTCTGATGAAATCAGCTGTTTTCGAGTGTGACAGCCATAGACATTTCTGTGGTGACAGCACAAAAAAATATTTGTCAAATCCAGGCTACTTTGAAGTTTCATATCAATGCAGATGCGACCGATCTCGATCAAATAGAATTTGCTCTTAAAGCCAAACTATTAATTTTACCAAAAAATATCATAGGCATAAATTATTCAAAATTTCCTCTACTTTAATTTATTATTTAACTATTTTGTCGAAATTACAGAAATGGCGGCTCATTTGCAAAATCTTTCAAAAAGGCTTAGAATAAACTACCAGTTCCTTTGGACCCCTTTCAACCAAAAGCTTTTCAGCTCTAAGTTTAGTAACAAAACTTCTAAATATGAACTTTCGTTCCGATACCTTTAGTAGTTTCTCCGGAATCGTCGCCACAAAAATCGTTTACACACAGACATACATACGCACAGACACACACACACACACACACACAGACATTTTTTTGTACCTTGGTCAAAAATGTTCAGGGGACCCAAAAAGACCTATTTCCGCTAAAATCTCAATTTTTTTTTTCGGCATGATTACAATACTTTAGCATACAGCGTATGATAAAGTAAAAATTGAATCGATCGATTGGTTCTTAAGATAGACTACACAGAAGATGGAAGGAATGAAATCAATTATTATTAGGGAAACATTGCGGATTCGATACACTGTTGAACTAAATTACAGTATTTACAGTCATAAGATATAAAAAATTAAAATAAATATTAAAATAAGAAATTATTTAAAACATGCTCGAAATGGCCACCATTATTTGCTAGACAAAATACATTCTGTTTTCAAACTCTTTGTGAACGCAAATAATGGTGGCCATTATTCTAGTCTATCTTAAGAACCAATCGATCGATTTAATTTTTTTTGTCATGACTGAGTAGAGAATTTTATGCCCTTTCAAATGTTGCATCACAAGGTAAGGGATGCCATCAAAGTGGGGTGGCTGGGGGCGAAGGGATGAAACCTAAAATTTTCTAGGTACCATTTTTGAACTTTGAACCCTCGATATCTTAATCGACGTGTTTCCACTAAAAGCAATAATCGCATCAGGTCAAGAGTTATTAAGGGTTGAGTTATTCCATACCATCCATCTTCTGTGTAGTCTATCTTAAGAACCAAAGCGATCGATTTCATTTTTTTTATAATAATACTAATAATCCACACCTTAACATCCCCCAACAGCTTTCGCCACTATGGGGGCATCTGCAAGCCCAAATTATCATTATTAAGGCCCGCGTCTGTGGCACGTCTTAAGTTGTTTGGCTTTCAGCATTCGCCGTGAAGTAAAGGAAAACCACAGAAAAACCTTTACTGTAAAATGAAGGATATGAGACTCGAACTCACGCTCCCTAGACTGATAGTTAAGCGGCCACAGTCTGGCTATAATGGTTGAGTAGAGAATTTTGTACCCTTTCAAAGATGTATCACAAGGTAGGGGTGCCATTTGAAATTTCAAAGTGGGGTGGCTGGGGGGTGAAGGGATGAAACCTAAAATTCTCTAGGTACCATTTTTGAACTTCCCCAACGATATCTAAATCGACGTGTTTCCACTCAAAGCAGTAATCGCATCAGGTCAAGAGTTATTAATGGTGGATACTTTTGAAATAAACACACTGTATTTTATAATGTATTACAGCAGACAATAATAATAATAATCAGATGCAACTGCCATCGGAAAGCATTCCTATATTTGTAGTCTACACTAGAATTTCCATAAATATTGAAATTCCTTTCCGATAGCATAAGGACCTTCGGAATCTAACGGTAGCGAGCATTCCACGATTGGCGCAATAACTATAACGTAGGTTATTTTTGCGTTTTGGGGGTCGGTGACGGGAGCCCTAATGCAAATTATTTTTAATGCCAGAACAAAGCTACACACAAACGACTGTGACTGGATTTGAATTTGGAATCCTTATGTGGTGGCTTTGTAAATAGAAAGACAAATATTATTTACCGTTGATAAAAAAAAAAACAATTCTGGTATAAAACAGATAAAACTCATCGGCCACATAAGACACCACCTATGCTTATAATCTAACCTCTTTGATTTGGAATCCTTTCGCTTGTTTCTTCATTATTTAATGCCCTGGTTGTAATTGGTACAGTGGCTACATTATCTTTCTTCCTTCTTTGTTGCATAGAGCGTCTTCGTCTTAGGAAAGCTGAAAAGTCATAAACTTTTGTTGGTTCGTTGATTGGAGCGAATACTGTTGGAACGTAACTAGGACTTGTTTGCGCTTCTGATTTCTTGCCACCAATAAAATGGGCACTGCATATTAAATCATGTGCTTTTGGGACCCATGGTGATTCGTCAAAACTAAAACTAATGGGTGAACAATTTTATTTTTATTTATAAAAAAATATATTTAATTATAGACTCTTATTTTCAACGTAGTCATAGTCAATTCATAGTTATGATCTGCAAGATCAAGTTTGTAATAAATAGAATTATTATGATAAATAATAAATAGTTATTATGCTTACTTTATTCTATTTACCGCAGCTAACCATTTATTCCTTCTTTCCCGTTTCCATGGTTGATTTGCTGCTGGAAATCTATAAAACTTACAGTTACTATTTCGACCAGTATTCTTGCAATTAACAATACAACAATTGTAATGACCTCGACCCATTTCATCGCTACTTAATTTGACATTTTGACATATGGCCGACAACAGTTCTATGTTTACACGCATAAAGCGCTGTGAACAGGGATGCCAACATGTTTGCAGCTGTGCGAGTAGGTCGCCATCTATTGTAATTTTCGACATTTTATAACAATGAATGTTTGACCGCTTGTTTTATCATGTTTGACCATCTCTTTATTTCGTTTACCGTTTACCCACCAACTGTTTTCAAACTATTGCATTGACATTCTTAAGTATCGTTTACATCCACTTAACTTAACGTAACGTACGAAAACTTGAGAATTAGTGAAAGTTCAACTCCATTGAATTATACGTGTTTGTTTACATTCACTTAACGTAGAAAAAATTAACGTAACGTACGGAATTGTTCACTCAACTTCCACTTAGCAGAATCCGCGAGCTAAGTACACCAATCACAGGCTCTTGATTTTGACAATTCGGATGACGGTGACATAAAAATAACCTAAAAATTCACTCAGGTGTCTTTAACTTTATTATCTTTCTGTTGTTTGGCAATATTTTTAGCACGATACACGGATTTTTATCATGCTTGATGGAACCTTAATCCAATTTGTGCGTATATAAACATATTTGTATGATAAAAGCCACAATAAAAGCGACAGATTTCATATGGTGACAATATCAGTCACTGTCAAATGCGCACAAATGCGCATGTCAAGCACTCTACGGTAAGTGAATGTAAATGGAACCGATGAAAGTTTCGTACGTTAATTATAATTTTTCGTACGTTAATTTAATTTAAGTGGATGTAAACGAGGCTTTAAGGCTCCCGTCTTCGATCTTGAAAACACGAAAATAACCTACGTCATAATTATTACGCCAATTGAAAATGCCTGCTACCATAGGGTAATAGATTTTATGCTAGAGTAATAGAACTATTGCAATTGTAATAGGAGTGGCAACACTGTCCGGGAGGTCTGGCAATACGTGTGTACAGCCACATCGGGCGCTAGCCATCGCTAGCTAAGCGGTGCCACAGATTGGGGGCATTCAGCCGTTCCAGCCGAAGTTGCTTGGGCTGCCGGCGCGGTGACTAAGCGGCCGCGGCGGCTGAACGGCCAGATACAAATACATGTATTTACGCTTAGAGCTGAGTTTCCAGCGCTTTCACTCAGCACAAAGCGTAAATACATGTATTTGTATCTAACCGTTCAGCCGCCGCGGGCGCTTAGTCTCGGCGCCGGCAGCGCAAGCAGCTTTGGCTGGAACGGCTGAATGCCCCCATTATATTATAGTCTGTGGCGGTGCTAGCTGGTGCTAGCGCTGACCTAGCGCTGACATTAAGCGGTCGCCATCTTGCGAGCGGAGATAATAGCCTTCTCGTGTAACCGTTCAGCCGGTCCGACGGCGCCGCTAGCGCTAGCGATTTCTGCTAGATGTGGTTGTACAGGCCCAATCCTATGATGCAAATCAAAATTTATTTTTGCTTGAGCTCAGCGCTCTAAGCACGTAACGTGGCTAAACGCAACCAATTTATTTAACCCATAACCTCAATATCTCTGATGGATGCAAGAGTACATTGACCGCATGTAAACTTGATGTATGTATATAAGCTAATATTTGATACAGTAGTCTGTGATTTGATAATTAAATGATCGGAAATCCACTAATCTGTCAGTGACTGTCTGTTAAAGTTGTGAGAAATTAGTGTTCACACCATTTACTAACGAGCCAAGGTAAGCAAATTCTGAATGAGAACGATGCGTTCGTATAGTGCCATACTAAATTTGGATACTATACTATACACAGTTTATACCCTTCAAAATATATCTAGCTCACCTATTTCGTTTTTTTTTGTTTTTCAGAATTGTGGTTTAAAAAAAAACATGACTACGTTTGAACATCTCTCAATGAAACCTGAAGGAAACGCTGAAGTTGAGGACATTCATCCAGTAAAGAAATTTAGTTGCAGATTATGCGGATTTAAGTTTAGCAAGGAGAAGTTTTTGATAAATCACACAAGCTTTTGCAAGGACGTCGAGAACCCCGCAGATAGGTTGGGCGCGGACAGAAGTAAGCTTACGCTTTGATTGACTTTTAAATTGTAACTGGCATTTTGCCTTTTTTGTTTAGTCACCACATCTTACGAGGAGAAGATCCATGCGACAGTCGAACCACCGTAAGTTTTTTGTAATCTTTAAATTTTTTAAAGGCAAACTTAAAAAGCAAAGTCTCTTTTTATGCAAATACATTCTCTCAATTTGCGACCTCTGGGTCTGCGATTGGGTTTCCCTCCAATTCTGTCCACTAATTAAATACGATATTAATTGTTAAAAATGTCGTTGTTTTTAACCAACATTATGCATTTAGTTTTCACAGATGATCACTAGTAATGTTAACAAAATTCCACCCAGGTCCAAGGGTTGATATCTGCACAACATTCATAGCAAACAAAGCCTTAGTTTTCTCTACTATCGATTTTTGAAGTGTAAATGTAAATGAATTCATTACGTTACAGGAATCATTTGAACCGGCTGCACATTTATTCTTAATAAATGTATGTGTCTGGTGTGACTAGATGGTGTGCATAGAAGTTAACAAAAAAAACAAAATTGTGGTGGCACGTTCAATAAAAACGATGGCGCAGTTGTGTATGTGAAAAATGGTATAAAAATGATAAATATTGATAATTATACAAATAGTGCAGGCAAATTAACTGATTAGAAGCCAAAACCGGTATTAATTGTAGACAGGACTTTTATCACTGGAAACGGCAAAGGGGCTCATAGTGAATGTAAAGAAAAGCAATGCAGGTCGAGGGGTGGTATAGTGTTTATTTGGGGGGTTTGAAAGCTGGTGCAAAATATATTACTGTATTTTCCGGCGAAACTTGGCGTTTTATTCGAAAATGTGCTATGCCAAGTTCATTGTCTTTCTGCCCTGCTGCATCTCTTATTTTGGGTGTCTTCTTGTATTATAATATACTATAATTGTTAGTTTTGTTGAAGTTAGAATGTTTTGTACGTTAATAATATACAAATACAATTATTATTATTTCAATCACACACGGTAAATGAGTCAACAATTTCGGCTTTCATAATTTTGCGGAGCACTTGCATCAAGCTCGCGGAGCACCAGTGTTCCGCGGAGCACCGGTTAAGAACCACTGTTTTATATCCTTATTGGGTCCTATGGCAAATAAAGATTATTATTATTAAATAATTTACTTTCCGAAGTTTCGTCAAAAGTAAATTATTTATGAAATAATTAAAATTATAAATACTATAAAAAATCGATTATTCGCATTTTTCTTGGAAGGTTCGAGGTTATAAAACTAAAGTAACCTCTAAAAAAGTTGTAGACTTCTTCATGACCTACAACTTTTGTATAGGATGCTGTTTGATTCTAAGAAAAACTGATTATTTTGTTTACTATTCTTTATTATTCTAATTTAATGGTTATAGCATTAGTGTAGAAAGGAGAGACAGTTTCTGTTATATTTTTTCCGTACAATTTAATGCTGTAACCTGTTTTGCAATTTTCTTAAAAATTTTAACAAATAATGAATAATTACTGAAAAATGCATGGTCGCAAAAGTCGATTTTGATTTTTTTAGATTTTTGAGCATGTTGTTAAATAGGTAGTATTATTTTTATTATTGTATCAATATGTACATGTTAAAGCAGCAAAAATGAGCACATGAAGAATTCTGTACGAAAATTTTTTACCACAGAATTTGTTTAAAAAAACTGATTTTGATTGGATAAACTAAATATCTCAAAAATTGTTTTTTTGTCAAATTAAAAACAGTTAAGCTTATTTAAGGTATAAAAAGGCATGCTTTATAACATTTAATTAAAATTGAATAAGTGCTGCTAGAAAGAAAACTAAAACACAAAAAAAAAACGTTATGGCATTAGCATTCGCATTTTTTCCTGAAATTTTGAGGTCACAGTAAAAAGTGACTAGTATAATTAATATTGTATATTTTTGTATGATCTACAACTTAGACATTTTTGGATAAAACGTTAAGTTTTGCCGAAAAACGCAATAATATATTTTGCACCCGCTTTCAATTAAATACTTTACCACCCCGTGACCTGCATTTATTTTTTTACGTTCACAATAATAAAAGTCATGCCTACATTAATACCCACTCTCAACTTTATTTGGCTGCACTAAAACAACAAATATTCAAATCCAAATAGGCTTTTTTTCTACTTTGCGTTCGTTATAAACTCATAACGAAACCGCTTTCGGTGTCGTTATGAAAACACTTGATCACAAACTTGTAGTAACTTTTAGTTTTCCAAGATTGATGAAATTGACGTCAAATGTCAAATAAAGCTGACTTCTGAATCGCTATCGGCTCGTCTCAATCGTGTTTGTAAATTTTACTACAACTGCCAACTATTGAAGAAAAAGTACTCTGGTTTGTAAGATGACAACCCCAATTTTTGACATGTATGTAAAATTAATGTCGCAAAGTAGAAAAATAGTATATAACACTCGTTTTATAAGACGCATTGACGCACTCGTCCAAAACAATTCGTGCCCCAATTTTTGTCTTATAAAACTTTGTAACGCGGCGAATTGTTCTGCGTGATTTGTTTGATATTCCGTATGGGTAGCGCCATCTATCGCTGTCTAGGGCAACTTGGTGGAGCTCGGCAGGAACTCGGCAGGGTGTGAAACGCTGCTAGCATCGGGTTTCCGCGCGCAAAATTGCCGAGGCCACGCCCCCGTCATTTACATTTAATTAGATCCCACGGTTTTTACTGTTTGGATTCACGGAATTTTGTCTTGCAAAATCGTTGTTTACTTTGTACTATAGTTCGCCGCTGTTACTTGGTTTAACTTTCCCTTGGTTTCCCTATTCCGACAGAAATTCTAGGTTTCCGTTTTTTCTGCGTTTCCGGCCGTTATTTTTCGTGGCCGTAGTGCGGCTTGCAGCGTGCTTTTCCGGCGTCTTGTCTTGTCAATCATCTTGGAGTGTACACGTGTGATAGATTTTTGGAAGCCCGTTGAGAATTATAGGAGAGGATTTTGGTAGTTTGGAGGTCCCCCTTATCGCCGTAGTGCGGATTTATCTCGACCAGGCTTCAACAGGTGTCCAGGTTGTTGATTTAGTGGAAATCTGGCCACCACGCCATTGTGCGGATTTAAACGAACTTCTATCACGTTCACGTAGGCCCAGTGTCCATCTATTTTTGGTCACCTAATACGAGGCCGGAGACCCCTCGAACGTTCGTAGTCACCTAGCACGAAGCGAGAGACCCTTCGTAAGTCAGTAGTCACCTAATACGAGGCCGGAGACCCCTCGAACGTTCGTCGTCACCTAGCACGAAGCGAGAGACCCTTCGTAAGTTCGTAGTCACCTAGCACGAAGCGAGAGACCCTTCGTAAGTCAGTAGTCACCTGGTACGAGGCAAGAGACCCTGCGTAGGTCCTTCGACATCTAGTACGAGACCTTTTCGAAGTATATCGAGTCGGGGTTGGTGGCACCGTGACGGGACCGGCACGTGCGGTGATTATTATCCGTCGTGGAGGATCCAACGCTAGCGTCGGGGCGTCTGTAGGTGGCAAACAGTGTCTCGAAGCTCCGGATAAAGGTCAGAGGTCCTATATTTTTCCGATCAGCTGTGGCGGACGCTCGTTGTCCCTCGAAGGAGCAGGCAGCTCGTATATCTTTTTTTTGGTTGTGCCTTTTGGTTGATTAGTAGTTAGTATCGCTACGATTGTGTAATCGTTACCCGTCGAGGAGCCTTCCGCTCGCACACCTTTTTATGGTGGCGCATTTGATTAGTAGTAGATTAGTGTGGCTACGATTTAGTAATCGTTGTCCATTCCGGAGCCTTCAGCTCAGTGTTATTGATTGTTACGTGTTTAATTATCCGAAGATATCGCTCGGACCATCGGTGCTCAACCCGTATGTGTTATTAATTACCTTTTTCTTTAATTTCGAGTTTGGTTTACGTACTCGTAATTTTGATTACCCGTTACAGTCTTTATCTTTGTGGATTCTGAATTTAATTCGGATAAATGGTATCCTCTGGTATAATTTCCTTTGATCGTTCAAGATTTTTTAACGGAAGCCGTTTGTTAGCCAAGTTGAGTGCCGATGGGAATTTAATTTCCTTTTGGGACGGGTTGCCGTCTTGGTTATTGATTGCCTTTTATATTAATGTTGTTTGTTATCAGCTTTTCAACATAGACGGTTGCGGTAATTGTCTTGGGATTTTACCCAAATCTACAGCGAGTCGCGGCGCGGTTTGGCCAAGCTTCGTGTCGGTCGCTATTATTTCTTTTTTTGGTACGATTTGCGGTTTGGGCTCGAAGCCCTTGAGCGAGTTGAATTGTTTGACATTTATTCCTTTCTTTTGTTATTTTGCTTTGTGTGCATACTAACGTGTATGCAAGGCGTGGGCGTATCCTCGGAGTGGTACTTTTGGCTGTACCAAGATTTATTGTGTACCTGTATACCGATGCAAATTATATTATTGGCGATATCATCGTTGACTTTTGGAGGCTAATAAATTGGTTGAAGATACATTTACTTTGCTTGTTCCCTGTGTTGCCTTTATTTCAGCTGCACTTTCGTAGTCAAGTGCTGTTTCTCCAACGGATTAAGACTGACGTGGCGCCCTAGAACATCGTATTAAGGAACCGTTTGGTTACTGTCCCACGACCACCTCCCTGGTTGGCCGGAGCATCCGGGAGAAACGCATGAGCAGCACAGGTTTGGTAGAAGTCGACGTATTTTGGTGTTTCTTCGGCAACTTTAGGTCTTTGGTATTTTTGCGAAAAAAAAGGCGTTACATTGGCGCCCAACGTGGGGCCATTAATCATTAATTAGGAGGAGCTAATTGGGTGGTGACCTATGCTGGTTGGGTTGTATATTTTTTTTTCCTCTCCTTTTTTTTTTTTCTCCCGCCTTGTTTTCAATCTTGGCCTTGTTTCACGGGTTGGGGACCTGGTCTCATTGGTTCGGGACTTGGTTTCATTTAGCTGGCCAGTGTGTGGTTTGAGTCCGTCACTATGTCCGCTCCCACCCTGAAGTTACACCATCTGAAGAAGGATGAATTAGAATATGAGCTTCGTTCCCGCGGGATGGACCCCACCGAGATGACGGTGGTCGATATGCGGGCAAGCCTGAGGTCGCTGACCAGGTTGGAGCAGGCTCGACGCGCGGTTCGATACTCGGATTACGAGTTTGATGCCAAGAAGGACTTGGATGCCATTGCTGCGAAGTTTGAGGAATTGGATACCTTGGTGACGGGGTTGGGCGATGATCGGGTTAGTCCTGCGCATCAGCGATGTTGTTCGAGAGTGTTGCATTTGCTGGGCCGAGTGGGTGGAATTTCCACGGCGACCGGGGATGCTGAGGTCATCCGGGAGCGTAGTGCGTGGCTGGCGAAGGTGTCCGCGTTGCTGACTCGCTTGCGGAGGAGCCGACATCGTTCTCGGGATCTGGATGTGAGTGAGGGCTTGTTGGATACGGCGCTGGATGGCGAGGAGTCTGGTTCTAGTAGCGGCTCTGAGGTTGTGGAACCCGAGACCGCCGCGCGTGTCACCGGTGCGTCCCAATCGCCATTCCGGTCGAGGGATTACGTTGTCCCTGTCTATAAGTGGAATGTGCATTTCTCGGGTGACCCAAGGTCGATGTCCGTGATGGATTTTTTGGATCGAGTGACCGAGTTGCGGAGAGCGCGAGGATGTACCGAGGCCGATTTGTTTCGATCGTCGTTGGATTTGTTTCAGGGCAAGGCACTATTGTGGTATCGGTCGGCGATACGTAAGTGTAGCACGTGGCGGGAGTTATCAGATCTTCTGATGAAGCATTATTTGCCTCCGGACTATAAGAGTCGTCTGTTCCAGGAGATTATGGGTAGAACCCAGGGACTTCAGGAACCTATCGTCGAGTATCTCGCGTGCATGCAGGCTTTGTTTGACCGCTATGGGCGAATGTCTCGGGAGGTCCAACTGGACATCCTAAAGAAGAATCTGGCACCCTTTTACCTTATGCAGTTGCCGTCAGTCCGTACCGTCGAGGAGTTGGAGACCGAATGCTTGCAGCTGGAGACAAAAAAGTATCGAGCCGATCATTACCATGCACCTCCTAGGAAGAGTCGGGAATGTGTGGAGCCCGAGTTGGCCTGTCTTTATTCCTGTTCGGAGACTGCCGCCGTGTCGTCGCCTGCCGTTCGACCCCCACCGGGGGCGCGACAACTGGAGTGTTTCCGTTGCCGCAAGGTTGGTCATTTCGCCCGGGATTGTCGACTGAAGCAGGGTGGCATTTGGTGTTATCGCTGTGGGCAGCCGGATGTTACGACAAATACTTGCCCGAAGTGTTCGCCGCGGTCGGAAAACCCCGATCGGAGGGCCTGAGTGGTCGTCAGCCACCCTCCCAGCATTCTTCCCGGACCAAGGACCCTGCCCATAAAATACTTATAGACTATATAATTTCCCACGCTTCCGGTGATTGCCGACCGTACTTGAACGTTTCCATTTTGGGGCAGACTATGCTCGGCCTCTTGGATTCTGGAGCAACCCATACGATTGTTGGGGACTCCGGATATCGACTGTTGCTGGCTCTGGGACTGACTTTGGACTGTGCTTCGCGACGGAGTTGCGCTGTGGCGAACGGGGAGATTTGCTCCTCATTGGGCACCGTGGCCGTCCCTTTCACTCTGCTGAATAAAACTCGCCTGTTGAATGTTATGGTGGTTCCTTCCCTTCCCCATAGGCTGATCCTAGGTATGGATTTCTGGCGGGAGATGGGTATTGTCCCGGATCTTCGGCAGGACGTCTGGCGATTCGGCGAGGAGTTGGCCGATCTTTGCGACGTGCAGGCTGGTGACGAGCTAACGCAGGCGCAGCGTACCGCCTTGGATGAGTTGGTCGGTCGGACCTTTCCGTCGGTGGGATCTTGCCCGCTGGGTACGGTTACGTCCGTAGAGCATGAGATTGTCACGGATTCCCCTCCCATAAAGCTTAGATACTATCCTGTTTCGCCCGCCAAGCAGAGGATCATTGATGAGGAGCTGACAAAGTTGCTGGAGCAGGGAGTGGTAGAGCCTTCCAGGAGCGCGTGGTCGTCCCCTGTTCTTCTCGTCCCGAAGAAGGACCGAAGTTACCGTTTCTGCATTGACTTTCGGCGCCTCAATCAGGTTACTAAGAAGGACGCGTATCCTTTGCCCTACATTTCTTCTATTTTAGACCGTCTCCGAAACGCCCGGTACCTGAGCTCATTGGATATTAAGTCGGCCTACTGGCAGGTGCCTGTCGCAGCCTCCTCAAGAGAGTTTACGGCTTTCACGGTTCCCGGACGCGGCCTGTTCCAGTTTCGGCGGATGCCGATGGGGTTGACCAACGCCCCGGCCACTTGGCAGCGGTTGATTGACGGTATTTTGGGAGCAGATTTGGAGCCCCATGTGTTGGTTTACCTGGACGATATTGTGGTGATCTCCCCGGACTTCGACACCCATCTCACGATACTGGAGAAGGTTTTGGATCGGCTACGGACTGCCGGCTTGACAGTTAGCCGGGAGAAGTGCCAATTCTGCCGACCACAACTTAAGTACTTGGGATACATCGTGGACCGGCATGGACTCCGCGTAGATCCGGAGAAGGTAGAGGCCATCTTAAATATTCCCGCCCCGCGAACGGTGTCGGAGGTTCGTCGCTTCGCCGGGATGGCTAGTTGGTACCGACGCTTTGTACCCGATTTCGCTTCCGTAATGGCACCTCTTACCCAGCTTACCCGGAAGGGCGTAAAATTTGACTGGACTCCGGAATGTGATCGGGCTCTGACCTCCGTGAAGCAGTATTTGGTGACGGCGCCTATTTTAACGTGTCCTGATTTCGAGCGGCCTTTTACTTTGCAGACAGACGCCTCCGCATATGGTCTCGGTGCCGTCCTCACACAACGCCTTGAGGGTGAGGAAAAAGTGATTGCCTTTCTGTCACGCTCTCTGACTTCCCAGGAGAGGAATTACTCTACCACTGAACGTGAGTGCCTAGGCGTGATTTGGGCCGTGGAGAAGCTGCGCCACTACCTGGAGGGAGCGAGATTCACGGTGGTTACCGACCATGCTTCGCTCGTTTGGCTGAATCGTCTGAAGGACCCGACTGGTCGTCTGGCAAGATGGGCCGTGAGGCTACAGCCTTTCGACTTTGACATTGTGCATCGTAAGGGACGTGATTTGGTTGTCCCGGACTGTTTGTCTCGAGCGGTGCCCGTGTTGACGGATGCCGTGCACCTCGTCCCCGCTGGATTCGACTTTTCCTCGACAAAGGACCCTTGGTATCTTGGCATGATTGCCCGCGTCGAGAGAGCTTTGCACCGGTATCCGCAGTGGCGAGTCGAGGGGGGCTTGCTGTACAAGCATGTTCGGTCGGCGCATTTGGGTGTGTCGGACGTGGGCGAGGAGTGGAAGTTGGTGGTTCCGGGGGATCGTAGGGCTGCACTGTTGGGTCGGTACCATGATGACCCTCGAGCAGGTCATGTTGGTGGATATAAGGTGTATTGGCGACTTCGAGAGCGCTACACGTGGCCTAAGATGTATGTAGACGTTGCCAAGTATGTCCGGCGTTGTGGAGTATGTGCGGCGCAGAAGCCGGAGCAGCGAGCCCCGGCGGGATTGATGGGTACACGCCCGGACGTGTCCCGGCCCTGGCAGATGGTGAGCCTCGATTTTGTGGGCCCATTGCCCCGATCCTCGCGAGGAAATACCTCGATCCTGGTGGTCAGCGACTACTTTAGTAAGTATGTATTACTGTTTGCGCTTCGGTCCGCTACGGCTAAGAGTTTGACCCGACTTCTGGAGGACCATGTTTTTTTGGTTTACGGAGCCCCCCAGTTTTTGATATGCGACAACGGCGTCCAGATGAGGAGTAAAGAATTTCGATCTTTGTGTGCATCGTATGGCACCCGGATATCCTACACTCCGCTGTATTACCCTCGGGCCGACCCTGTTGAGCGAGTCAATCGTGTAGTCAAGACTATGTTGGGTTGTTATGTCAAAGACAACCAGCGACGATGGGATGACTATTTGGGTCCGATTGGCTGCGCTATTCGAGCCTCGCGAAGTGAGACCACGGGGTACTCGCCCTTTTATGTTAACTTCGGCCGTCATTATGTGGGTTGTGGTCGCACTTTTGAGCAGGTTCTCACTCCAGATGCTGCGCCTCCGGATGTTCCTGCGCGCATCGAAGGGTTTCAGCAGTTGTTTCAGCGAGTTCGCAAGCAGCTTGCGTCGGCGCAGGAGCGACATCGACGGGTTTACAATTTACGCAGGCGCCCCGTCCAGTACGTCGTTGGCCAATCGGTTTGGCGTCGCAATAAGGTCCTGTCCAGTGCGGCAAATTTTGTTAATGCTAAGTTGGCAGCTAAATTCGTTGGACCTTTTCGCGTAAGGAAAAAGTTGGGTTCCTGGACGTATGAGTTGGAGAGTGAGGATGGTGCTTCGAAAGGCGTATGGCATGTCCAAGATCTTAAGCCGGCCTATGAGTTGGATGAGGCTCGGTAAAACACCAGCGCTCTGTGTTCCGGGGCTTACAGAATACGGACACGGCGAACCTGCCACCAGTAAGAGTCTGGTAAAAGGCCACGGAAGACTTCCACCTACCATCATCTCTTGTAGGGATCGGGAAAGGGAGCGTCTCACAATGCGTGAGGACTCCTCATCGTTGCAAAACGATTTCGGCTAGGTTGTTAGCTTTGTCGTCATTTTGACGTTATACTTCGGTTGGCGGTATTTCGGTTGATTGGCCGTCTTCCTTAGTTTTGGGATTTCTCTGTTTGTTAGTACCACCACCCCAGGGGTTTGTTCTGGTGTCCCCTGGGTTTTTCCTTGCTTATCGTAGTTTCTTTTTGTTGTTGGGTGGTACCCTTTTTGTTGAGAGCTGTGGTCAGCTCTATTTTTTGTTTTCGGGGCGCGAGTCGTCGGTGCCTGGTGTTGGGGTTGTGCGGTGGCAGCAGTGGTGAGTTCCTTGGTTCCTGTCCCTATGTGTTATTGCTGGTTTCCAGTGCTGTCGATGGGTACGAACGAGGTTTGATGCACTTTTCCGCATCTTACGCAACTGCCCGTCCCTTCCTTCTTTTGTGTTGTCCTCTCCCCATACCTTTTCCCCTCCCTACTGTTGTCGTTGCACCGCCTTGGCATCTGGTGCTGGCCCCTCAAGCTTTTTTATTGCTTGGTAGTTGAGTTGTTGGTGTGGAGGCATCGTTGGACACACGGGTTTGCAGTTTGATGCGTTCGGTTCGCTCCTTTGGATCTGGGTCGGAAACTTTCGTGGAAATTTTCCTCTGTGAGAGGAGAGGGGGAGTGTAACGCGGCGAATTGTTCTGCGTGATTTGTTTGATATTCCGTATGGGTAGCGCCATCTATCGCTGTCTAGGGCAACTTGGTGGAGCTCGGCAGGAACTCGGCAGGGTGTGAAACGCTGCTAGCATCGGGTTTCCGCGCGCAAAATTGCCGAGGCCACGCCCCCGTCATTTACATTTAATTAGATCCCACGGTTTTTACTGTTTGGATTCACGGAATTTTGTCTTGCAAAATCGTTGTTTACTTTGTACTATAGTTCGCCGCTGTTACTTGGTTTAACTTTCCCTTGGTTTCCCTATTCCGACAGAAATTCTAGGTTTCCGTTTTTTCTGCGTTTCCGGCCGTTATTTTTCGTGGCCGTAGTGCGGCTTGCAGCGTGCTTTTCCGGCGTCTTGTCTTGTCAATCATCTTGGAGTGTACACGTGTGATAGATTTTTGGAAGCCCGTTGAGAATTATAGGAGAGGATTTTGGTAGTTTGGAGGTCCCCCTTATCGCCGTAGTGCGGATTTATCTCGACCAGGCTTCAACAGGTGTCCAGGTTGTTGATTTAGTGGAAATCTGGCCACCACGCCATTGTGCGGATTTAAACGAACTTCTATCACGTTCACGTAGGCCCAGTGTCCATCTATTTTTGGTCACCTAATACGAGGCCGGAGACCCCTCGAACGTTCGTAGTCACCTAGCACGAAGCGAGAGACCCTTCGTAAGTCAGTAGTCACCTAATACGAGGCCGGAGACCCCTCGAACGTTCGTCGTCACCTAGCACGAAGCGAGAGACCCTTCGTAAGTTCGTAGTCACCTAGCACGAAGCGAGAGACCCTTCGTAAGTCAGTAGTCACCTGGTACGAGGCAAGAGACCCTGCGTAGGTCCTTCGACATCTAGTACGAGACCTTTTCGAAGTATATCGAGTCGGGGTTGGTGGCACCGTGACGGGACCGGCACGTGCGGTGATTATTATCCGTCGTGGAGGATCCAACGCTAGCGTCGGGGCGTCTGTAGGTGGCAAACAGTGTCTCGAAGCTCCGGATAAAGGTCAGAGGTCCTATATTTTTCCGATCAGCTGTGGCGGACGCTCGTTGTCCCTCGAAGGAGCAGGCAGCTCGTATATCTTTTTTTTGGTTGTGCCTTTTGGTTGATTAGTAGTTAGTATCGCTACGATTGTGTAATCGTTACCCGTCGAGGAGCCTTCCGCTCGCACACCTTTTTATGGTGGCGCATTTGATTAGTAGTAGATTAGTGTGGCTACGATTTAGTAATCGTTGTCCATTCCGGAGCCTTCAGCTCAGTGTTATTGATTGTTACGTGTTTAATTATCCGAAGATATCGCTCGGACCATCGGTGCTCAACCCGTATGTGTTATTAATTACCTTTTTCTTTAATTTCGAGTTTGGTTTACGTACTCGTAATTTTGATTACCCGTTACAGTCTTTATCTTTGTGGATTCTGAATTTAATTCGGATAAATGGTATCCTCTGGTATAATTTCCTTTGATCGTTCAAGATTTTTTAACGGAAGCCGTTTGTTAGCCAAGTTGAGTGCCGATGGGAATTTAATTTCCTTTTGGGACGGGTTGCCGTCTTGGTTATTGATTGCCTTTTATATTAATGTTGTTTGTTATCAGCTTTTCAACATAGACGGTTGCGGTAATTGTCTTGGGATTTTACCCAAATCTACAGCGAGTCGCGGCGCGGTTTGGCCAAGCTTCGTGTCGGTCGCTATTATTTCTTTTTTTGGTACGATTTGCGGTTTGGGCTCGAAGCCCTTGAGCGAGTTGAATTGTTTGACATTTATTCCTTTCTTTTGTTATTTTGCTTTGTGTGCATACTAACGTGTATGCAAGGCGTGGGCGTATCCTCGGAGTGGTACTTTTGGCTGTACCAAGATTTATTGTGTACCTGTATACCGATGCAAATTATATTATTGGCGATATCATCGTTGACTTTTGGAGGCTAATAAATTGGTTGAAGATACATTTACTTTGCTTGTTCCCTGTGTTGCCTTTATTTCAGCTGCACTTTCGTAGTCAAGTGCTGTTTCTCCAACGGATTAAGACTGACGTGGCGCCCTAGAACATCGTATTAAGGAACCGTTTGGTTACTGTCCCACGACCACCTCCCTGGTTGGCCGGAGCATCCGGGAGAAACGCATGAGCAGCACAGGTTTGGTAGAAGTCGACGTATTTTGGTGTTTCTTCGGCAACTTTAGGTCTTTGGTATTTTTGCGAAAAAAAAGGCGTTACAACTTGTATTATAATAAACTATATTGACTGCGCAGTCAGCGTCAAATACAACAATATTAACAATTTAGTAGGTGTTTACAGGTGTCTCACAGAACGGATTACTGAATAAGGTTTCCTATCAAATGGCGTATCGGTATACAGGGTACTCCATTTGAAAAAAAGGAATTTTTTACGTTTGACAATTTAATTATTGTGTTGTAAATTTTGAACAGCCTGTATATGATATGATGAACTAAACATTGACTTGTTTGGTTATGTTTCTAGTTTTGGACCACCAATCATGAAACTTCTAGTTTTAATAATAACCGAGATATTCGATTTTAAACATAATCCCGAAATCACCAAAAAATTTATAAAATCAAAAAACTCAACAATGGCGATTTCTAAGTATATGGAAACATTAAACCATAAATAAAATAAATATTATAACATTCCACTTAAAATAACAAAGTTACTTAGAAGATTTGTTCAGAACATAAAGCTATGCCTATATGGAAATTTGAAAAATGATTGACCTACCCATATTAATTAATTTTATTTCTCACCAAAAGTGCAATTGAAAAACAAAATTGCATCCCTATCAATATTAATCTGTATTTATAAAGTACTATTGACAAAAATAACACCCATTGTATGCTATTTTATCAAAGTAGGCTGATCATTTTTCAAATTTGCATATAGCCATAGCTTTTTGTTCTGAACAAAAGTTCTAAGTAAGATATTGGCGTACTGTAAACAGAAAATATACTTACCTGCCACAAAAGTAGTTTTTTATTCACTATCAAGACTCAGTTGATTTTTAACAATTGAAAATATGTTTGAAATTAGTCTGTAACCAAGCAGCGCTAAACCCCAAAAAATGAAAGTAAAATATCAATAATTTTATAGGTTTTATCAGAGTCGTTCCACCTGTATACACACTGTATATTATGCAAGAATAGACTATAAGGTCACTATTATTATTCTTATTGTTTCAAGCGATACATTTTAAGTGTGATACACTATGATACAATTGTCTATTCTAGAATAATATGCGGTTCCCAATTGAACTAGTAAATAGAATTATTATTTATTGTTGTTGGTTGTTTTTCAGACTCGACGTAAAAGTTGAAGAAGTGGAATTTACAGACACTTCTGTCTCTGGTTCCACGTGTACAGTATCCGGACATTCTGTAGATCCGCTGAAAGCCGAAACAACTATTGAAGTATTTCCGCGAAGCAAGAATGAGTACGGAGGTCCACAATCAACACAATTCACAAAACATCTTAAAGTTTATAAGCCAGAGAAACCACTTAAATGCATAATTTGTAACTATACTACTATGCTACCAATATTGTTAAAAGCACATAAGGAAAAACATGAAAGGAGGAAACCACATAAGCCGTTTAAATGTACCATATGCAATTATTCTTCTACAAGACATTTGAGTCTTAAACAGCATGTTAAAAGACATACTGGCGAGAAACCATTTAAATGTACCTTATGTGATTATGCTAGTGCAGAAAGTGGTACTCTTACGAAACATATGAGAACGCATACAAGTGAGAAACCATTTAAATGCACCTTATGTGATTATGCTAGTTCACAAATTGGTGCTCTTATAACGCATATGAGAACGCATACAGGTGAGAAACCATTTAAATGCACCTTATGTGATTATGCTAGTTCACGAAATGGTAATCTTATAAACCATATGAGAACGCATACAGGCGAGAAACCATTTAAATGCACCGTATGTGATTATTCTAGTTCACAAATTGGTGCTCTTACAGCACATATGAGAACTCATACAGGTGAGAAACCATTTAAATGCACCTTATGTGATTATTCTAGTTCACAAAATAGTAATCTTATAAAGCATATGAGAACGCATACAGGCGAGAAACCATTTAAATGCACCGTATGTGATTATGCTAGTGCAGATCAGTCTACTCATACAAAGCATATGAGAACGCATACAGGAGAGAGACCATTTAAATGCACCGTATGTGATTATTCTAGTTCACAAAATGGTCATCTTATAAACCATATGAGAACGCATACAGGCGAGAAACCATTTAAATGCACCGTATGTGATTATGCTAGTGCAGATCAGTCTACTCATACAAAGCATATGAGAACGCATACAGGAGAGAGACCATTTAAATGCACCGTATGTGATTATGCTAGTTCACGGAATGGTACTCTTATAAACCATATGAGAACGCATAGAGGTGAGAAACCATTTAAATGCACCTTATGTGATTATTCTAGTTCACAAAATGCTGCTCTTACAACGCATATGAGAACGCATACAGGCGAGAAACCATTTAAATGCACCGTATGTGATTATTCTAGTTCACAAAATGGTACTCTTATAAACCATATGAGAACGCATACAGGTGAGAAACCATTTACGTGCGCCTAATGTGATTGTGCTTGTAATAAATAAATAAATGTAAGAAAATATAATAAATAAAACAGAAGTCCAAAATTGATTAGTCCTTTATTGACGAATAAAAATTATACTAATTCACTATCGATTTCGTTCTCCGTTGGGAACATCTACGGGTGAGGCTAAAAGAAGGTATAGAAACATGAATATCATGACGAAGTACATACATATATACAAAATTAATAGTTAAAGAAAAATGTCGCCGTCTTTCACTGTACAGGGAAGCAAAAAAACTCAAAACGCAGCCACCGCAGGGTTTTCTAGCAATGGTCTCGCACAGACAATCAACAAGAACGTGAACTCACGCTAGCGCGAACTAACGTATGACCTTGGATGCAATCAGTTCGAACCGTATTCTATGGGCAGTGTCGACAATGCTGTGTTCTTTACTACCGGTAGAGTACGTCCGTTATGTTCATGTTATTGCGATTGGTAGTAAAGAACACTGCATTGTCGACACTGCCCATAGATTATGGTTCGAACTGATTGTATCCAAGGTCATACGTTAGTTCGCGCTAGCGTGAACTCCCGCTAGGCTCGGAATTGACTCCCAGAGCACTCTTCTTGACAGCCTTAATCGATGAATATGTCATTACTTTTTGTGTTGAGATGATAAATATAGATAAAATATATAAGAATAACACCCGGGAAGCTAAATATAATCAAATAGTTTCGTACGAGCCTTTGAAAGTCACGTATTTTAGGTTATGAACTAGTTCACCGTGAAGTTGGTTTTAAAGAATTGCACCAAAACAATGCAATACTGCATGAAAATTGTGCGCTTTTGCATCTTTACGGTGCAATTCGCACCGAGTGACTGCATAAAATTGTATAAATCGAAAACGCTATTATAAAATATAGTACAATAAAAAACATGAATTGCGCAACATTTTTATTTTAAATAGATAACACATAAAGTGCAAGGGCAAATAAGAGGTATGTTTAACTAATAATTATATGATAAACTAAAATACATCAACGCACAATATCAGGTTTTAATATTTAAACTGCAAGTTCCACATCTGAGTCAGATTCAGATATATCAGATTCTTCGACTTCTACACATAAAAAGTGTTTTCTATATATAATAATATAATATTCACTTACTTAAAAATAGTGCACACTGTTGAAACCACAAACAAATGTTACAACTTTGTAGGCTGTGACCTCTCGTCGTTGTCTTGTTTACTACTATGTATGGTTGTTTCACTTGTTTCCCGTCAATACCCGCATAATTTGTAATCCCAACTTGACCAAATATTAGTAATACGGTAAATCCCCCATCTTACTTCAATGCATGCGCTGTGCAGTACGGATTAATTGGTCAATTGCCTATTAGATGGCGTTAAAGGGCTTTGAAGAGTGCTGAGGAAGAGTGTCATTAAGGCAAGGCTGGTAGAGCCGTATTTTACAGAGGTTGCGCTGATGCCTATATTGCCCATGTATCCAAGCGACCCCCGCAGATGCCTACAAACTCACGAAAAAGTGACGTCAGTGGAGTCAGGACAGGAGTTTAGCGTGTTACGAGATAGCGTTTGTGACGTCACTGGCCGACCTCGTCCCCGCCCCGCAAATGCCGGTCGGCGCAACCTCTGTAGAATAGGCTTTACCGGCCTTGTCATTAAGGGACCTGTCTCAATTCAAATATGGAACTGTAGCAAACAAAGCTTCGAAATTAAAAAAATCACCAGATGTAGATGGCGCTACTATAAACATGTCTCATTTTATTTCGAATTTATTACATTTGACATATGATATAATCTAAAGAAATTAATGTATTGCATTCTATTTGTACAAATATTCAAATTGGTCCAACGTACCACAATCACGCATTACAGTACCCCAGAATGCAATTCTATACAAGTTCAGCAAAAAGTAACTCGTGCTCTTATAGTTGACATTTAATTACATTTTATAATGTATTACTGCAGACAATAATCGGACGCAACTGCCATCGGAAAGCATTTCTATATTTGTAGTCCACACTAAAATTTGCATAAATAATTTTCATAAATATTGAAATTCCTTTCCGATGGCAGTTGCATAAGGACCTTCAGAATCGAATGGTGGTGAGCATTTCGCGATTAGCGCAATAATTATGACGTGGGTTACTGTCGGCAAGAAACAACAGATTATAGTACAATTTGCGTAGTATATCGCCTGTGAAATTTTATAGTACATACAGTTCGAATTATCACACAAATACTATAATTATAGTACGGTTGGCACCACTGGACTCAAAGCTGACAAAAATCTACTTTTAGCCTTGCTTGTAGCCGAGAGGTAACAGTGACCGCAGTTTACGTAGCTTATTTAATGTTTACAACACTGACCCTGACGATACATAACCACAAATAGGTTAGAATTCCTCATGTTTATGTATTACCGTTTTGTATCGTTTCGCGATCCAAAGAGACGCCTGGAAAATACAGAATAGGCAGATACAGATAAAAGTGCAAAAGTCCTCGACTAAAACAACAAATATTCGAGATGGATTCATCACATCAAAATGCAGTGAATAACCCAGACAATAAAAGTGTGAACGAAGACATGCCCACTCTCTACGATACCATTGAAAAAGTGGACATTAAATGTGAGCAACTCGAAAGTTTCAACGTTGATTCTACCACACAACCCAAAGTCGAATTTGGAGAAACAATCGTCAAGTCAGAATTGTTTAATTCTCCCGAAGGGAAGCTATACAAATGCACAATCTGTGAGTACGCCGGTACACAAGCAACATACCTTAAATCGCATATGCGAACACATACAGCGGAAAAACTCCATAAGTGTAATTCGTGTGAGTACGCTGGGGCTACGCCATGGAGCCTTAAACAGCATAAGAAGACGCATAGTGGGGAAAAGCCGTTTAAATGTAAATTTTGCAGTTACGCATCCGCACAGTCGAGTGATCTTAAAGTCCACACGCGAAAACATACCGGCGAAAAGCCTTTCAAGTGTGCTTTGTGTACATACGCCACTTCCGCGGCATCGAGTCTTAAAATGCACATGAGATCGCACACCGGCGACAAACCATGTAAGTGCACACTCTGCGGCGTCTCAACCGCAAAACCATCACAACTGAAAGTTCACATGCGAACGCATACCGGCGAAAAGCCGTATATGTGTAACGTGTGCGAATACGCGTGTAAACAGATGAGTGCGCTTAAGATGCATATGAAAACGCACACAGGCGAGAAAGAGCATAAATGTACGATTTGCGATTACGAGTGTAAGAGTTCGTTTAGTATGAAATTGCATATGCGGACGCACACGGGTCACAAGCCGTATAAGTGTAACGTGTGTGAGTATGCTGCGGCGCAGTTGAAAGATCTTACTGTGCATACGAGAACCCATACTGGCGAGAGACCTTTTCAGTGTCCGTTGTGTGAATATGCTAGTACGAGATCGAATAAGCTTAAGATGCATATGAGAACGCATACCGGCGAGAGACCTTATAAGTGTAAAGTGTGTGAATATTCCGCGGCTGCGTCGAGCGGTCTGAAAGTGCATATGCAAAAACATGTGCCGGATAATCCCGTTAAGTGTTAAATAAGAAATTAAGAAAGGTGTATTGACGTTATTCGAATCACTGTGTGGGCGTCTAATTTGTCTTGATATTCTTTTTGCTAAAGGCTATTGATTTTAGGCTTTGACATTGCAAAAATTGAAAAAGGGAAAAGACATTTGTCTGAAGTCTACAACCGAACAAATCATCCTATATAGAAAGTCATCTGATTTTAATTGAGATGATACTTGTGTCATTGTAAAAGCAAAAATAATATACCAATCCCAAGATTTGAGTAACATTCGAAAAAAAAAATTATTAATTGTATTATAAATATGATCTTCAGTTGGGTTTGGAAACACAGATCTTATTATTTTATGCAACTTTTATTTACATTTTTTCCTGTGTCATCATAATATTTGATTTGCAGTAAACAATTGTTTGAGTTTAAATATATTTCATTTACTTTATTAAATATGCTACATTATTTGCTAATAGATTATATTGTTTTGGAATAGTTACTAAAATAAATATTTCTTTGATAGGTACCGGAAAAAGATTCTTTAGTTATCATTTCTTATAGGTATTCTAGTTTTAAACTTTAACTGCAAGTGTTATCCATTAAATACGCGTTCATTGTACCCAAAAAATTATTGTAAGTAAATATATGTTTATCCACAAACAAATGTATTGTAACCATTGAACTTTCTTTTGTAGGATCTAAATTTGTAAGCAATAAAAAATGTTGAACCTGTGGAAACTGATCCTGGTATGCTTTTTTGGGTAAATTCCTGGATCTGTGTATTTTTATTGTATACCAGAATAGTTATTTAGCTCCAATTGCTGTATTTTTGATAAATAAAATATAGTTATCTATCTCATAATAATGAGCTAATAATGATTTTGGTATGTAAATTTATTGTAGTTAAAATTCCATAACTTGCTATAGCAACTAAATTTATCTTCTTTGAATAGAACTGAACATTGCTTTTCCGTCAAATTTAGCGGAGAATTTTTTTTCAGACCTCGGTCACGCTCAAATGTTTTTGCGTTACATCAGAAAATTTTCAAGAAAAACTGTGATTAAAGCTGGTTGGTGTCGTGTTGCTGACAGATGTCGCTAAAGGCCCCCTACACTGCAGCTGTTGTCAGATAGGACATAACCTGAAAATCGCTCAATATCCTCCATATTTGTTGATATTTGTGTAAAAGTTTCAATACTGTTTGAACTTGTAGGTAGAATAAAACTATCTCCGCAGATAATTAAACAATCTTCAGAAACCGAACAGAAAATTTTTATTTCCTAAATAACACAGGCAGAACAAGGTAAGCTAATGATAGCGGATATAAAGAAATACACAATGTGGGGTAGTATTCTACGTCAACATAACATATTGGTGTTGTTGAAAATTTTGATATGGCATAGTTAATATCTTTAATATTACAGCTACTATTGTTATTTCAGCTTTGAAGAAATTTGAGGTTTCCAAAATTTGGACTGAAAAATGACTGATCAACATCTGTTATTCGAACGTGGAGGAACTGATGAAAATGAAGACTTACCTCCAATCGAGAAATTTATTTGCAATCTGTGTGGGTTTCGGTTTAGCAGTGAAAAGTTGTTAACAAACCATTTCAATGTTTGCGAAGACATTGTGAATGCCGCTGACCCGTTGGCTACAGGCATACGTAAGCTCTTTGCTTTATTGCTCGTAATTTTAAATGACTTACCTATTGACTCTTTTGTTTAGCCACTATTAAATGTGAACCTTGTGAACAGGAGACGACAGAATTACTTGTCGATTGCTCAACAACCGAACAAACGTACGTATCTCCAACATTTCTCATCTTCCGTAACCTTAACTCTGTTAATATGTTAATTCACAAATTTTATATATGTGCCAGCTTTACGTAGACTATACGACTAATTATAAACCTTGATCCCATCGAGATAGTATAACAGAGGGAGAGTGATATGAGCTTAAAATTGGGATCTCTTTATGTCAAATCATACCGTCCGTTAGTCCCATAACGTCAAATTGACAAACCGATACATTATATAGGTTTAAGTGGCATCTATAGCGCCATGACCATGAGTATTTTTTTATAGCTAATTAGCATGACAGAATGTTCTGTATGAAGCAGGAAGGGTCATGGCAGCAATAAATTGATGGGAATTACGTTTAATCGGTAAGTGACGTTATATGTCAGTCAAATGACAATGAACAGGCCTCGTATTAAATAAAATTTGACTGAACTTTTGGTTATTTAATAATAAAATGTTGATTTCCATAGAGTCCTGCCCAGCAGGAATTATTAATTATTATTATTATTTTTATTAGTATTATTATAAGATTATATTGCTGGATATGTAGCCTATTTTTTACAGAAACAGTTTGATTGCGAAGAGTGTTTGAAGTCATTAACCAGACAACTTTTTATATTCTTTTATAAATGCCAAAAATCAAAAATGTCTTCATTTTCCTTCAGAGGATGTTTTGCAAAGCTGGGCATAAAAGCGTTAATCCGTTAATCGTTAATTAACTAAGTTAATTTATTTAGAATTAATTCTAACGGGTCAGGATAGTCCCAAAAGTCTTGGAAGAAAAAAGCTGTTGTGTTTCCTTTTAATATGGCATTTAATGTTTTCGGTAAGTACTTTCGGTAAGTACTTTCTGGGCATCATCAGACCTACAAAATGTTTAGAGAACAAAGGTTACATATAAACGAAAAAATTGTGGGAGCAAATCGAAAAAAAAAAAAAAAAAAAACCTCCCCAAACATACCTCCGACACAGCTGCCATTCTAGACAAAAACAATTAAGTGCGGTCGTGCGACGTAACGTGACGTGACGTGACGTGTATTTCTCTTTTGATGGGGATATTTATAACCAAGTGTTTGGCATACCGATTGGTAATGTGATGAGCCCTATTGTGGCCGATATTGTCATGAGTCATGTCCTGAATAGAGTATGTGAGGTTTTGCCTTTTGAGTTTGGGTTCATGTATCAGTATGTGGATGACGTAATTTGTTGCCTGCCCACATCGGAGATCAATAACACTCTTGACGTTTTCAATCAGTTTAACCGGCATCTACAGTTCACCGTCCAGGTGGAGGATGAAAACCAGGGTGTACCTTTCCTGGACACCATGGTGACCAGAACGCCTGGAGGTACAATAAAGTTAGATTGGTACCGAAAACCTTCATCCACCACCAGGATGTTAAACTTCCTATCTTGCCACCCCTTGAACTATAAAATTAACGCTGTTCTTGCCGCTAAACATAGAATTACCAAAATATACCATGGAGATTTCCTCCAAAAGAATTTAAGGCAATTGTTTGAAATATTCCTTCAAAATTACTATCCGGCCCCACTCCTTAAAAAATTAATTTTTTCCACTGCTGCCAGACCCCGAGGGAGGTCGACACCACGGCCTGAACCCGCACAGGTGCCCAAATTTCAAACACTTCAACATGTCCCTCATCTTTCGAGTGTAATTAAGAATATTCTTGCGTCTCCTGATATTAGAGTAGTGTCCACTAATTCCGGCAGAATGGGAAGCATACTGTTTTCAAAATTGAAGGATGCTGTGCCACCTGACCTTCGGTCAAACCTTATATATCGGGTCCCCTGTCGGAATTGTGAGATGTCATACATTGGTATGACATCACAGAGACTGCATGCACGTACCTTGCAACATCGTAGAGACTTTAACAACAAAAGAGATAACACGGCCCTTTGCTCACATTGCCTTAATAACCAGCACCACCCTAACTTCGATAACGTTGAAATTTTGAGTACGGAAAGGAATTACAAGAAGCGTGCCTTTTTGGAAATGTGCTACATAAACACCTATAAAAATACTATGAATTTCCGACGAGATACAGACGACCTGTCAGGCATCTATTCCTACCTTTTGAGGATGTCATGTTAGAGAGTGTGCTGCCACCACTCATTTAAACTTAAATGATGGCTGTGTTTCAAGTTGATATGTATTTAATTGAATTGTTTTGTTTGCCTTTTATGATTGTGGACAGAGTTTGTGATACCAAGATTATGATTGTGCAATTTTTATTACCATTTTTGATAGCTTTTTTATTTCCCTTGACAAGTTTTGTTGTGTAATGCCTATGTTGGGTTGTAATTTTTGAATTTTTGGTGGGTCATTTGCGTGGGTTATACTTTTCATGTTACCCGGATGCTAGTTTGGTTGCATACTCGGGCGACATAGAATCGCATTAGTGAAATTTTTTGAATGTTTAATTGAAATTGTTTAAATTCGTAAACTTTATTGGTTTGTTGTATTGTGTGTGAATTTTTTGGCGTTTTGTATGGACTTGGAAAGATTTAGAGTAATTGTTGAGTCTGTAATTTGTGAATTTATGTTAAAGTTTTTTGTTTGGTTGGTAGTGGGTTGGCTAGACTGGAGTTGTCTGTCAAGAGTTTTGAAATGGCCGGACGTGTTCAAGGCCATTAAAGCCTATTCTACAGAGGTTGCGCCGACCGGCATTTGCGGGGCGGGGACGAGGTATCCCAGTGACGTCACAAACGCTATCTCGTAACACGCTAAACTCCTGTCCTGACTCCACTGACGTCACTTTTTCGTGAGTTTGTAGGCATCTGCGGGGGTCGTTTGGATACATGGGCAATATAGGCGTCAGCGCAACCTCTGTAAAATACGGCTCTACTAGCCTTGGGACGTGTTGGCCTCGTGTGCGAAACTCAAATAACTTATACTGGTATAATGCGCCTAGAAAGAGAGGTTGTTCAGCTTTCAAAGCGAAATGGAAGATACTCTATTCTATTTCTTTCTACAATCACAACTTGCTCTAAGCGCATGCGCGAGCACTACGCGCATGCGCAAATTAGGCCGCAACAGTGTTGTTTAAAATTCGCGGTCAAATTCAGTCAGCGCGCCTGCGCATAGCGAACCAAAACATTGTCGCCATCTCCTTTCATACGCGGAAAAATATAACATTGGTCGGATAGGGTAAGACGCAGGGACTGGCGAAACTTTACTGATTTAGCAGACAATTCCGTACGTCTTATTACGTTACCGCCACCCTACCATAACCTTTGTTCGAAAATGTACGTCGCACGACCGCACTTAATTGTTTTTGTCTAGAATGGCAGCTGTGTCGGAGGTATGTTTGGGGAGGTTTTTTTTTTTTTTTTTTTCGATTTGCTCCCACAATTTTTTCGTTTATATGTAACCTTTGTTCTCTAAACATTTTGTAGGTCTGATGATGCCCAGAACTTGGGGCGAAAGTACTTACCGAAAACATTAAATGCCATATTAAAAGGAAACACAACAGCTTTTTTCTTCCAAGACTTTTGGGACTATCCTTTACCCGTTAGAATTAATTCTACTTGATCAAGCGCCCAGGAAATATCAGTTAATTTATTTGTTAACAAATTAACTTTGAAGTTATTACCTTTCAAAATCATTAACGGACTTATTAACTTCCGCTACATTTGTCATCCGTTAATTCAAGTCCGTTAAATCGAAGTATCATAATTAAACATTTCAAACTGCGATTGATATTCTGTGCATGTTCGGACTTGGTTTTGTATGACATACTACTTTGTGCGACACGGCGTACGCACATAAAGCATGTACGTGAATTGTTTAGTTTTTAGTTACTTTTTGTATGAACAGTCGCGGAAAACAAAATGTTCACATCCAAAATTTCTTGTTTCCATGTAACTGCCAAACGAAATTTGGGCCGACTTATATCCAGAAATTTTATGATGTAGGTATATGTACTATTTTCCGCGAGTATACCTATTTATTATCTAATATATTATCTAATAAATATTTAACTATTTTTTTAATATTGCTAGTTTTTAATAAATACCATTTGTTTCAAAATATAAATCTAAACTTAAAAAGAAACCTTCTGACAATGCTTTTCTTCTAACTGCAACCTACCTTTGTTGGTGTTTTCAATGTCTTTTATAAATATTATATCTCGCAATGTAGTTACTTTAGTTACTACTGTGACTAGTTTGAAAAATTGCTAAGGCTATTTTAACTTATGCAAATGAAAGATCTGTTAACGGTTAACGTTAGCTTTCGTTACATTTATAGCAAATTAACGGACTATCGGGTTAACAAAGTTAACTTTTTCGTTAACCGATTATCGATTCAGGAAGTTAACTTTCTGATTAACTTTGCCAAGCTTTGATGTTTTGTTAGTTTGTATAAAATGTGCTCAAAATGCCATTAAAAAGTCATCAAAAGTATAATATTAACTACAGGTTCTAAAGCTGTTTCTTTAAATTCTAATATCTATTTAGGCTGACTAAAAATGCTTTATATTTTTGTACTAATATGGTGTACTTTTTTTTACCACTATTATTTACAAATATAGGGGTGTCGGAATTGGGTACACGTAAATATAGCACGTTCTTAAATGAGATATGTATGAATTGTGTGCATGGTTAGAAGTAATACATATGGTTCAATTGCAGTTTTTATACAAAAAAAAAATCTGATGTGGCCAGGCACATCACTTTATAATAACTATACAGGATGTCCCACGACGTGACTGCCATAGCTTGGGAGTATGTTTCTGGGGTGATTTCAAGTTAAAAATGTTTAATGAACATACAGTCAAAACGCTATCGTAACTGAGTTACACGCATTTGTAGTTTTAGATAAGCCCACTAATGCAGGTATTAGGTTCGGCTGTTGATTTTCTTATTATTAAAAAGTCCAGGTGGTTGTGAATGATCATTTGTTATTTATATTCTGCCGTAGCGAGAACAACTAGTAGCTAGAACTATGGATGTCGCAGAAACTGTTCGTCCTGAGACTGTTAGCAGAGCTACCACATCAATTCTAAGAAGAGCTAGACTCTGTATACAGCATCTGGGTGAACATTTTGAGCAACTACATACTTAAATAAAGCTGTTTCTTTTTAAATGGTCTTTAAATTAGTAGCAAATTCCTACTACTTATTTAAAATTTCAAATGCTTGTAGATCGGTAACGATAGCGTTTTGGGTGTATGTTCATTAGACATTTTTGATTTGAAATCACCCCAGCAACACACTTCTAAGCTATGCTAAGCAGTCACGTCATGGGACACCTGTATATAAAATTAATAGTTTAGTTGTACGAGATTCTATTTGATCAAGATCGGCTGTGTCTGCATTAAAATAAAACTAGTAGAACTAGACAGATAAGTCAATTGAAGCTGCGTTCAGATATTGTACTCCGTCGACACTGGGTACACCGTCCAAATGACACTTACGTGTTATTGGGTGTAAAAAGTGTAACGGTGTACAATATCCGAACGCACCTTATATTGACAGTAGGTATTGTGAGAACATTAGTGTTTGACACTACCTGTCATTAGAATCAAAATCATGACATATCCTGGCTACTAGTTTTAATGCAGTACAACCGATCTCGAAATAGAATTTGCTCATGCAGCTAAACTATTGATTGTACCAAAAAATTTTATAAATTATTCAGAATTTCCTCTTCTTTAATTTATTATTTCACTACTTCGACAAAATTCCAGAAATTGCTGGTTATTTGCAAAATCTTTCAAAACTGCTAAGACGAAACCTCCAGTTCCTTTGGACCCTTTTCAACAGAAAGGTTTTGAGCTCTAAGTTTGGTCATGAAACTTCTAAATATGAAGTTTCGTCCCGATACCTTTACTGGTTTCTCCGGAATCGTCGCCACAAAAATACACACACGACACACACACACACACACACAGACATTTGTTTGTACCTTGGTCAAAAATAGTCAGGGGATTCAAAAAGACGTATTTCCGCTAAAACCTCTTTTTTTCGCCACAGTAACAATATTTTATCATAGTGCGTATGATAAAGTAATAAATAAATCCGCCAGCATTGGACATCAAAATAATAAAATCGTTTTGTTTAATGGCCAGTAGGCTACTTATTTTGTTCATTTTTATGTTCACTTAATGTAAAATAAATCTTATATTGGCAATAACCTTAATCCAGAGTATTTTTGTGTTTATTATATATTTTTACTTTCTTTAGTTAAACAAATATAGTTTATATGGCCTGTCCATCTCGATGCTTGGACTGCAGTGGATTTTATTTCTGTGCAGCACTAAAAAATATATAAAAACATACATTTTCACCCACTTGATATGACTATTGTTTATAATTGGTCCAGACAACAAATACAAAAAAGCAAAAAATGACAAAAAGTTCATGTAGCAGCTTGTTAAGGGTCGAGATCCCGTCTCAATTCAAATATGGAACTGTAGCAAGCTTCTCTACAAAGCTTCGAAATAAAAAAAATCACCAGATGTAGATGGCGCTGCTATAAACATGTCTCTAGTGTCCCTGTATTTAGAGAGTACCGCAATAGTCGCCATCTTGGCTCCATTTCTTATGGGCGAAAGGTTATAGTAAGGTTATGTTGTCTTTTCAATCCGGCCAGCTGTCAATACTTAGCAGCCATTTTGAGGCCAAGTAGTGGCATAACCAATTGCGGTACTCGAGTACCGCAATAGTCGCCATCTTGGCTCCATTTATTATGGGCGAAAGGTTATAGTAATGCGGGGTTTACATGGTGCGAGCTGGCGTGCGAGTTGAGAATGACAGTTACTGCATACCAGCTACTGTTATGGTTTAAACGGAATATGCGAGTTACTGCCTATGCGAGATTGTCAGCTGCTGCCATGCGAGCTACTTCAAACAATTTTGATTTTACTGGCCACTTGCTTTCCCCCACCACCCTTCCCAGGTTATCGGTCAGCTGTGCCCCCACTCTTTGCGTAGTGTGAACGCAAAGCTCAGTTACTTGCCAGTGTATAGCAATTTTGTTTTCTTTGTACAGGATAGTCCGGAGCCAATTGACATTTTTCAAATAATACCTATTATATACGAAAGCACGGACAAAATAAGTAAATATGTCTATAAATACGACCAAGTATGCCATTTATTTGTCACAGGTTTCAAGGTTATTTTTTGAAAATTATATGGGGCAGATGGTCTCCGTTTACATCAGTGCATTGTGCAAACGGTTCTTGAAGATACCACACAGGAAAAAGTCCGTCAACACTTTTTCCTGTTGGGGCTCCTGAACGACCGTATGTTCCAGAGGAATATCGTCAATACTCAACTCAAGCAAGCCATTGTTGAGGCAGTTGCAGTCATTGATGAGGGCTGGCTCGATGGATGCGACTACATTTATTTATATTTATAGACACTTTTAGTTATGTTTTCCCTGCTTCCGTATATAATATATACTGGGAGAGTTTCACGTATGAATGAATAATTGCATTGAATATTTGAGTCAATTTAATTTAAAAGTGTTTCGGACTGTGTGGTACGATCTTTGTGGTATAGCTCTTTCATGATTGTATTTGTAGCTCTTGAAGATTCTTGATGCAACCAATTTCTAACCCAAACTCTTCTTTTTCTTGGAACTACACGTTGGATGCATGTAATAAATTCGTCAGATAACAACATGGAAAAAGATTGTCAGTTTGCAGATCGGAATTTCTCGGCGCTCAGCCATATTGAAACACGAGTATACAACGCAAGACTGGCGAGCTGCTCGCACCTCACTGATCTCGTGTAAACAGCCGAGTTGCTAGCCACTTTTCAATGCGAGTTCGCAGGGACAGCTGCTGTCAACTGGCTGGCCAGCAACTCGCACCATGTAAACCAGCCTTAAGGTTATGTTGACTTTTCAATCCGGCCAGCTGTCAATACTTAGCAGCCATTTTGAGGCCAAGTAGTGGCATAACCAATTGCGGTACTCTATAAATACAGGGACACTACATGTCTCTTTTTATTTCGAACTTATTACATTTGACATATGATATAACCTAAAGAAATTAATGTATTGCATTCTATTTGTACAAATTTTCAAATTTGACTGTGTTTGAGTTTTCTAATCGATGATATAGTACTTTTACAATTGTCGCTATCGTAAACATCTTAGCCAACCTACCACAATCACGCAGTACAATACCCCAGAATGCAATTCTATAGACGTTCAGCAAAAAGTAACTCGTGCTCTTATAGTTGACATTTAATTACATTTTATAATGTATTACAGCAGACAATAATCGGACGCAACTGCCATCGGAAAGCATTTCTATATTTGTAGTCCACACTAAAATATGCATAAATATTGAAATTCCTTTCCGATGACAGTTGCATAAGGACCTTCAGAATCGAATGGAAGTGATTAGCGCAATAATTATGACGTGGGTTACTTTTGCGTTTTCAAGGTCGGAGACGGAGCCTTAAGGAAGATTGTTAAGGCTCCCCTCTCAATTCAAATAGCGAACTGTAGCAAACCTCTCCACAGCTTCGAAATAAAAAATTACCAGATGTAGATGGCGCTACTATAAACGTTTGTTTTTATTTCGTATTTATTACATTTGATGTGTGGTATAATCTAAAGAAAATAATGTATTGCTTTCTATTTGTACAAATATTCAAACTGGACTGTGTTTGTGTTTTCTAGTCGATGATATAGTACTTTTACAATCGTCCCTATTGTAAACATGGTTGCCCACTTATCACAAACACGCACTACAATACTCCAGTAATCGCAAGTCTAGAAAAGTCCAGAAAAAAATTACTCATGCTCTTATAGTTAACATTTAATTATATTTTATAGTGTATTACGGCAGACAATAATCAGACGCAACTGCCATCGGAAAGCACAAATAATGTTCATAAATATTGAAATTTCTTTCAGATGGCAGTTGCATAAGGACCTTCAGAATCGAATAGTAGCGAGTATTTTGCGATTGGCGCAATAATTATGACGTGGGTTATTTCGCAGTTTCAAGGTCGGAGACAAGTGCCTTAACTAACTTTTCTGTCGATCATTTATTTATGCGTCAGTTTAGTGACTAGGAAATCGTTTATCAAACACCTCTATAAATGCACGATTTCTATTTATGCATGATTTGTTGGTGCCAATCAAACGACTTCATTATAGCCAATGGAACATACGTAAAACGCAACCATCCAATCAAAGCATTCCGTTATCTAGAACCGCAGTACAGAACTGTCAGTACTAACTGAACTTAGCCAAAGGGATACATTTTGGGCTTTACGTTGTTTGACTGATTTAGTATACTATTAATTATTACAGTCTTTATGGCATAAGAGGAGCGTTTATGTCAGTAAGATCGAGACATCGGCATGGAGTCTGTAGTACGCCCGGGATGTGGTTCCATCTAACGGTGAGAAATGTAAACATTAGTCTGCGGACTCAACATTTAGTGGAGGGGGTTACTTTGTCTACGAACTCGGGAACGTTCGTATCATAAGCGCTCGCAGCTCTTCTAGTATTTGTATGGATAAATCGGCTATCGGCTCGATTTTAATGATTTTTGTGTTAAATGAAATCCCTGAATTACCCAATGTGTTACTTATAGCTTATATTATATTAGTTACTTATATTTTTCCGCCGATCGTTTATTTATGTGTATGTTTACTAAATAGCAAATCATTTATTAAAAAGCACTATAAATGTACGATTTCTATTAATGCATGATTTGTTATAGCCAATCAAACGACTTCATGATAGTCAATCGATCGTATGTAAAATAAAACCGACCAATCAAAAATTTCAAAAATTCCAAAAAAAAATTTCATATAACATGAAATAAATTTATGTAGACACCACCAGAACAATACGATCAACGAAAAGTTTTTTTAGCCAACTCGCATATTAAGGGGTAATGCTACTCTAGATTTGTTGAAAAATCGATGATGTCTTGAGGTCTTAGAAATAAGGTACAATACGTTTCATACCTGAAAAAAAAATTCAAATGCTTATTTGAAGCAGAAAATTTTCAAATAGAACTAATATGACAATCATTGAACGGAGTCGCCTCTGCCTGATCGTATCCACAGTCCACACCTGCAAAAGGTAGAAGTGGATGACGTTTAATTATCATCTTTTTAACTTTGTTGCTGTGTTTTCTGCTATTTCACAAGTTGTAGTGTGTGAAGAAAATAGATCTGGGCGACACTGCTCAATACATTCTGACCGATGAAATGCCGCAGCTCGAGAATTGTCCACCTGGCGATTTCATTTTCACTTTCAAGTGGCAAAGTAATTGTGGATATTGCAGCAAGTATGTGTGTTGTCAATGGGGCATTATCCAGCCTTATGAAGATTATGGAGGTATTATGTATGAGCATCGGGCCAAACTGCAATAATTTCTGCGCGAAGGCTGACGCACGGCGCATCATGTTTTCAGAGCCATCGCTGACTGATGCTGCAAAACAGGCCCGTCTGTCGTCAAAATCAAACAGAAAGAAACATGAGGAGGAAAATATTAATTTCAAATGATAATGATATGGTCCAGGCATCGCCGACTAAAGTAAAATATAACAATTCTATACATCAAAGTTACACAATACTTTAAACCGTGTTTCGTCAAAACCGCATTTTTCAAACTAGCTGGAACGATAACTTCGACTGATCTCGGTCAATTTACTTGAAATTTTATATGCACCTTCAGAACAACATTATCTAGAGAAGTACATACGGATTTTACGATAAGTTCGAAACATTTTTTGTTATAAACTATTTTTAACCTAATTTTGTACCTAAAAGTGATCATTTGTGTTCAAACGTGCGTCATTTTGTTTTAAAGCGGAATGTTTTTAATTTCCGTATGTACTTCCCGAGCTAATCTTAAACAGAATCAATTTCTTTTTGGTTTTTATGGCTAAGTGAAAAACTTAAGTTAAGTGAAAAAATTTTCCGGCCGTGCAACCCTGTCCGCCGGAAGACGTTTTCTTTGATGTCCTCTAAAATATGATCAATAAGGGCTTTAAAGAGATTTTGTAATTCATTTACTATATTGTAAAAAATATACCTACAAAAACAGCCATTTCTTCTCGCGCTAAAGTGGCATTACCCCTTGAACGGCGATTAAAGATCTCGACAATTAACGCACTCGCTGATCGCTCGTGCGTAAAACAGTCTTGATCATTAATCGTTCTTTTTAATATACTTGTTGATTAAATAACTATTATCTTACGTTATTTGTGTTTATTTTTCAGATTTGGCATAAAAGTTGAAGATTTAGAAGTCACCAAAACTACTATTTCGCCACCTACTGCTTCAACACCTGAAGACCATGTGACAGTAGCTAATGGAGACTATGTTACGGAGCAACCTAGATTCCCAGAAGCACATATTCAAAGCCACGCTGCGAAAAAATTGCTTAAAGTGCCCATGAGAAACCGCACTGGAGAGAAAAAATTCAAATGCACCACATGTGACTATAGTAGTGTAAATAATCAACATCTCATACGGCATATTAGAACGCATACAGGAGTGAAACCTTTTAAATGCAGCATATGTGACTATGCTTCTGTAGACAATTCCAGTCTTACCACCCATATGAGAAAGCATTCAGGAGAAAAACCGTTTAAATGCATGGTTTGCGATTACTCTGCTGCACATTCGAGTGACATAAAAAAGCATATGAGAATGCATAGTGGAGAGAAACCGTTTAAATGCACGTTATGTGACTATGCTTCTGCAAGTACTGGTAATCTCAGAGTGCATATGAGGTCGCATACTGGAGAGAAACCATTTAAATGCAGCGAATGTGACTATGCTTCTGCAGACAGTTCCAGTCTTGCAACCCATGTGAGACAGCATACAGGAGAAAAACCATTTAAATGCACCTTATGTGACTATGCTAGTGCACATTCAAGTGACATGAAAACGCATATGAGAAAGCATACAGGACAGAAGCCTTTTAAATGTAATGTATGTGACTACTCTGCTGGACAGTCGGGTGTCCTCAACAGGCATATGAGTCAGCATACAGGCGAGAAACCATTTAAATGCAGTATATGTGACTATGCTTCTGCAGTGCGAGCTAATCTTACAACGCATAAATAAATAAACTTTATTTCACCAAAATACATTTGTAACAGGGAAATGGTCAAAGAAAAGAAAAATGCACATAACGCATATATCAATTTAAGATACAATAAAAGTTTAGTCTATCTCATTTTGCATGTAGTTCCTGAATTCTTCAACATCGTAGAAGATTTTGTCGGTCAGCAGGTTTCTGAGATCTGCTTTTAGTTTCCTTGGCGTTTTACTCCTCCAAAGGGCAGGTAACATATTAAATAGCTCCAAATGTCGATGCTGGCTGGCAGTTGTATTTATACGATGGAAGGGTATGGTAATGTCTCTTGCATTCCGTAGCATTCGGCTTGTTGTTTCACTTCTATCTTGGTGGTCTGATATAACACTCTTTGCATGTAGTATTTGTTTAAAAATATATGCAGATGGCAGTGGCATTATCTTGAATTTTCGGAATAGTGGTTTGCAGTGGGTAGACCAGCTGGCTTGTTCTATAGAACGGACAGCTTTCTTTTGCAAGATGAATATCTTACCAGAGTGGGCTGATTCTCCCCACAATTCTAACCCATAACTTAGTCTTGAGTGGAATAGTGCATGATACGTTATTACAGCCGCATCTCTCCCGACAATCTGTCTCACTCTTCTAATAGCATATGTTGCTGTACAAAGAGCTGATGTAAGAGCATTTGTGTGATCCGACCAGGTGAGACGTGAGTCAAGGGTGACACCAAGCAGCTTTGTTGAAGAAGCCTGGATAGTTGTATTCCGCTTGCTTGTGAAGCTTATTGTTGATGTTTTGGTGTCGTTCATCTGTAAAGCATTTGCACCAAACCAGTCCTTAGCTTCAGATAATGCTGAGACAGTTTTTGACTGGAGGGTGTTGATATCTGCGTCCCTGGTAAGGAGTGTCGTGTCATCTGCAAATAGAACAGCTGTGGCAGACATGTTCTCTGGAAGGTCGTTAATAAACAGACAGAACAGCACTGGACCCATCAGTGATCCCTGAGCTACTCCATTCTTGACAGTCAGTAGTGAGCTCATCTCTCCCTCAGTGTAAACTCCTTGTCTCCTATTGCTCAGGTATGATTCAATTAGAGACAAGGGTTGACCTCTTATTCCATACCATTCCAACTTTCTAAGAAGTTGCTTATGTTGTATACAATCAAATGCTTTGGACAGATCGCACAAGACTGCTTGAGATTCCTCTCCGTTCTCCATGGCATCCCACACAAAGTCCAGCAGGGAGCGAACAGCGTCAATGGTATTTCTGCCCTTTCTGAAGCCAAATTGGTTTGAGCTCAACACCTTCTGCGCCTGAAGAAAGTTGGAGAGTCTGCCTAGGAGTGCAGCCTCCAGTACCTTAGATAGTACTGGCAGTATTGCAATAGGGCGATAGTTTGAGCAATTTTGGTGGTCGTCCTTTTTATATATTGGCACTATTTTTGCAATTTTCATTTGGTCAGGTACCACTGCATGCAAGAAGCACTCGTTTATAACATCTGACAAAGGTTTTGCAATGTATTTGGCGCTCCATTGCAGTATTTTTGTGTTTAGGAAGTGGATATCCATTGTTGTTTTTGTTTTTAGTCCTTTTATCGTGCTTAGTACTTCTGCTGGTGATACTGGGGTCAAGAAAAAGGTCTCGGATATGGAAGGTAATTTGTTTGTATCTGCAGTTATACCATTGTCACAATCTCCCACAGTGGCAAAGAACGAATTTAGATCATTGCTAGATGGCATGGATGGGCTTGATTTTGCGTTTCTTGCTGTTTCTGTGTTTATTATGTTCCACAACTTTTTTGGTCTATTTTCAGTGCCTTGAAGGCTGTTTTTATACCGGCTTTTCTTCTCGTCCATCACAAAGTTCAAGTAAAAGCTTTTATAGCTTTTGAGGATTTCCTTCAGGTCTTCACCCCCCATACGGTTGTATGACTCCTGTATTAATCCCAGGGTCTCTTTGATTTGCCGTGCCTCGTGGGACATAGCAGGGTTATTCTTTCGTCTTGGTTTTATTTGCTTCAGGGGGAGTGCAGTGTTTATTACAGCTATGTATTTAGATAGAAATTTATTGTACTTGTTCTCCACACCCTGGACTTCTGATAATACTTCCCAATCTTCTTGATATAGAAGGTTTTGTAGAGATGCTTTTCCTTGGCTGGAGAGTATTCTCGTTTTCTGTTTAGTATGTTGTCTTTGGTGTTCAGAATGAACTGTTAATTTAATTCCATAATGGTCTGATAAGTTGTGCATTATCACACTTGTTGAATATTCGGTGATGTTTGTAAATATGTTATCAATTGTTGTTTTTGATGTTGCAGTGACTCTTGTATATTGGGTAGTTGTTTTCTCAAGCCCAAAGCTTCTCATAGTATTTACCAGCTCCTGGGAATCTGCAGTTGACTTGGAAGTATCTATGTTGAAGTCTCCAGAGAGTATGATTTTTGTTTGTGGGTTAAACTGATCCAACAGATCAGAGAGCATTGCTGATATTGTTTCCAAGAAGAGCGATACATTTCCATCTGGCGATCTATAAGTTGTAATGATAACAATATTTTTGCTTCCTATGTAGAGTCCTGCCATTTCACATTCTTTTTCTACTGACCTTGCCGATATCATGGGAATGTCTGCAAATTTTGTATGTGAATGTACAAAAATACATACCCCACCATGTTTGAAGGTAGATCGAGTAAAAGTGCTACCTAACCCATAGGAACTCATATTGTAGATGTTCTGGTTATTTATATTCAACCAATGTTCGACAATGCACAACACATCAAGATCGTATTCATGAGCCAGAATTTCGATAGCATCTATTTTATTAGTGATACACTGTGCGTTCAAGTGCATTATATTTAATTGTTTGCTGTTTGGATTTTTATTACTAGTTTTTGAGCAGGTAATGTGCTGTGAGATATTTACCCGCCTCTCTTCTTTAGACCAAGCTGGTGGAAAAAACGGTTTAGACGTGTCCCCTCAGGCCAAAAACTTGGATCTTGTAGCACGTCTAGATTCTTTATATTGAATGCGACTTTGAATGATGAATATTCCTCTGGATATTTCGATGACATCTTTGTACAAATTGGATTTTGGATATTTTTTGACGTTATATATGACTTTAAGTTTTCTTCTGTAGTATCTGGGTGTAGTCTGTAAACATGTAGATACCCGTAGCTTGGGACCGCTTTTAATGCGTTATTGACATCAGTTGCTGCGCCGTGGATTGTTTTGATACTTCGCCGCTTCTTATATTGCACCAATTTAAATTCCTCTTCATCTCCCTCATTTGGAATCGGAGTGATTTTGTTCGATTGGTTTGGTGTTTTGTTCATGTGAATAACCTTGGTCATAGTCTTTTGTTGGTTTATTTTCATATCTTGCAGATTGTTATTTTGCAGAGCTCTTCTGTATGTTCCTTGGTTTTGTGAGGTATTCAATTGATTTTCCGCTATTTGACCATAGGTGGCGATAGTAGCAGTTGGCTTCAGTGGTTCTTTTAGCGACATAGAGATGTCTCTGCCAGAACTTGCTCTAGGCTTTTCAAGATAAATAATCTTTTCCTTTAGTAAATTGTTGTTTTCAATAAGGATACTGTTTTTTTCCGCTTGCTCTTTTGTTAATTTTCTTAAAAGGGTAACTTCCACTTTCAGGAGCTCCAGTTCTTGTTCCACGTCTCTGCTTTTAACCTCACTTTCCTGAGGTGCAACTTTTCCTTGGTCCTTCTGACCGCTGCACTGCTTGGAGTGTCGCACCAGGCAGCTTGGATGGAATATCATGTCACAGTTTGTGCATGATGCCTCTGATGAAACTGAACTCTTACAGTAGCCACAGTATTTTGTATTTTGGTTCACTTGAAATTCAATGGTGTTGTCACTTCCCACCATCTTGATTACTCAGTAGTATGAGAAAGCATACCAGAGAAAAACCGTTTAAATGCGCGGTTTGTGACTACTCTGCTAGTGTGTCAGGTGCCGTCAATAGGCATATGAGAAAGCATACAGGAGGGAAAACTTTCAGTGCAGCAAATGAGAATCTACTGTAGGACGCTTTAAACATTGAATAATCAATATTCCATGTACCAATACCTACTTACATATACTATAAAATATACCATGTTTTTAAAACAACTACAATAATGAATTTTTCAATCAGTAGCTGGTTGATCTGATGTTTTGTTTTGCTGTTTGATGACACCCACGTTTCCTTATAAATGTCTGTGTTTCTGGAATGTTGCCTTCACTTGCTTTCCCTTTTCTACTGCAAAGTTTGTATTTGCAGTATTTTCCTAGCGCTGGTTTGTAGATATCTTCCTTTCCCACTTTTGCATTCATGTCACCCAGAATTATTGTTGTCCTGTCTGGGTAAATCCTCGTATACTTATTGTACACTCTTATAGAATTGCTCCTTAACACCGTCTTCAGCTACTTCCGTAGTGCCCATTAACTCTCACGTAACTCATTCTCTCATCTATTCCCTTAAAATTTATTATCTGCGCTTTATGCTTCTCTGTTATGAAAACGCACATGCCCAGTTTATTTTTGTCCCACCGCTACCGATTGGAACATACTTGTACATTCTTCTGTCTCCCTTCATGCCAATTTGCTGAACAGCCAAGATATGCATATCATTCATCCTCTCAGCTTCTCTACTTAGTTGCTTCAGCTCCTGCTTACTGTATGCTCTTCTCACATTCCATGATCGTATCACCAAGCAGCCATTCTAAAACTTCTCCACTACTCTGCTAGAGAAGCAGGTGGCTTCAATAGGCATATCAGACAGCATACGCGAGAGAAAACTTTAAGTACAGCGAATGAGAATCTACCGTAGGACGCACGAAACATTCTTTAATCAATATTCCATTTACTAATACCTACTTACGTATACTATAAAATATAGCAGGTTTTTAAAGAAACTACAATAATTAATTTTTCGATCAGTAGCGGGTTGATCTGATTCTTGTTTTGTTGTTTGATAACGCCCAGGTTTCCTTATAAATGTCTGTGTTTCTGGAATGTTGGATTCACTTGCTTTCCCTTTTCTACTGCAAAATTTGTATTTGCTGTATTTTCTTAGCGCTGGTTTGTCTTCCTTTCGCACTTTTGCATTCATTCACGTCACCCAAAATTATTGTTATGTCGCGCCTTAGTAAATCTTCTTACACTTATTGTAAACTCTTATAAAATTGCTTCTTAACACTATCTTCAGGTACTTCAGTAATGCCCCTTAACCCTCTCGTAACTCATCTAATCTATTCCCTTAAAATTTATTATCTACACTTTATGCTTCTCTGCTATGAAAGCAACCATGCCCAGTTTATTTTTCTTCCCACATTTACCCATTAGAACTGCATTAGAACATACTTGCAAGTTTTTCTGTCTCCCTTCGTGTTAATTTCCTGAACTCCTAAGAAATGCATATTATTCATCCTCTCAGCGTCTCTACTTAGTTGCTTCAGCTCCCTCTTACTATATACTCCTCCTACTACATTTCATGGTCCTATCACCCCTATCACCAAGCAGCCATTCTCAAACTTCTAAAAAGGAGGCACAGGTTATAAAAAGTATCACTCAAAACATATTTCTCATGGTTTCATTTATTAAAAAATATTTTTTAATACACTAAATACAATTAGCACTGAAAACATGTAAAGTAAAAAGAGAGTTATTTTCATTTCATCGCAACAATTTCACCAACAGTAAACAGACGTACAATTTAATTGTATCACAGATAATATTCTCATTCATTTATTTATTATCACTTTGTTATCGTTCTCATGATGCTGAAGCCACAACTAAACACATCCATGCCAATGTGTGTTAAGGATAATTAAAAGTAATAAAAAGAAGAACTATAATATGATAAATATAATCAATAACAAACAATATTAATACTTGAGTAAATGTTTAGGAATTTGCCAAAATAAATAAAATTAGTAAATATAAAATTCCACATTCATATCCAGTGTACATTATTTAGTAATTATTAACTAAATTATGAACTAAGTATAATAATAATATCACACACAGAACAGTGTACAGTACCTATTTTGAAACATTTTTTTACAAACTGATACCTTTAACCAAATTTAACAATTTCTTGTTAACTTTGTCTCGAGCAAAGAAAATGTTGGTCAATTATAGATATAAGGTTGTTCAGTGAGTGAATCTCGAACTAGTTTGGGTACTCTTTTATATTGGACCAATGCAATGTATCACTCTGATTTCTCAACCATTATCACACTCACACATCGGGTCCAATATAAGTTAGGTCCCGAACAAGTTCTGAATGCGTTCTAAAGGTGCATACAAACCTGCCGCGCCGCGCCCGCGACGCTCACGCGCCGCGCGGCGCGCGCGCCTGGCCTTCGAAAAGTATAGGCGCGCGCGCCTCTGCCGAGCCCCCTGCGGGCCGGTTGAGCGACACGGCGCGCCTGCAACGCGAAGCGTGCGCGCCTGCGACGCGACGATCGCGCGCTCTGGCAGCATTCGCCGAGACCAGGCGCCAGTCCCATATCATATTTTGTTGTTCGAGCGAAAATGGTCTCGCAAGTCGCAGTACGCAGTACAACTTGGGACGTCAACGGAGAGCCATGTCAGCCATGTCGTCTGCAGGGTGGACAGATGAGTGGACAGTGGCCAGCTTAAATTTTATAGTTATGTACAGAGAATTTAAAATATTATGGGATCCTACCAACAAAAATTAAACATAAAAATGTGTAGGGACAGGAAAAGCTAAGCTTCGTCTAAAACAATCAATTAATGGTTGGTTAAATCAATTTTTATTACTGGCACTTGCTACCAAGGACATAGTATGTATCTACATTTATTTGTGGATGTATGTTTATTTGGCTATTCAGGATGTTTAAAGCAAATGTAAATGTCAACATGGTTACGTGAATGAACCGTTAAAACAGAATATCCGTATTTTGTGCAAATTCAAGGGGATCTCGGTCTCAAAAAACGATTCGAAAACTATGCGTTAATGTTGATCAATTATCTATAAAGAAATGTACGCAAAATTATTTTTAGTTATACAGTACATGTAGGTGCATGAAGAAACTATACTTTTTTTATGGAATGTCTTTTATATATTATTATGTATTAATACTAAGGAATTTGTATTTCAAAATGTATCAGAGGTATTCACTTCAAAAAAAATGCAACTGCAAGCCTATCTTAAAATTTCGTAAAAACCATTTTTTTAAAAGTAGTATCTTACAACTTTATCACACAATCACCAAAACCACTAGGTGGATGACGATGTTAAAACGCCAGACAAAATACAACTACAAACCGCAATAATCGTCGTACTTCCCTACCTCGTAGAGAGAGAATAATGCGCATGCTCGAGAGCCGTGATCTACCCGCGCGCCAACCGAAACTGGCGCGCGCGCAACCGTGACAAGCGCGCGCGCCCACTACGCCCGGCGCGCGGGTGGCGCGCGCGCCCACTGCGACCGGCGCGCGGTAGGCGCGGCGCGGGCTCGTCGCGGGCGCGGCGCGGAGGTCTGTATGCACCTTAAAAGCGCTCAGCGAACCAAGGTATAGTTAGGTCCTTACGGGGACACACCGTAGAAGTAAATTTAATTCTATTAGTTTATGTATCTTAGCACGACAAAAACATAAATACTATTTTAGTTTAAGCATTGGCACTTCTTTTGCATTATGAATTTCCTTCGATTTCTACCGAAGGTATCGAAAAAGATGAAGTTTAGCTTCGGCTTCGGCCTTCGGTTAAGAATAGCAGCCTATTATATATATACACATTTACATAACTTGGGCAACATGTTTTCGTTTCATAGTTTTTCGTTGTTTCCGATGTTCAGAACATGGAGTGGTTGGTTGTCATTCATAGAAAGGATTAAATAAAATCTTCTGCTTCCTGTTCTGTAAATGATCGGTTTTGCAAAAAACGCATTCAGAGGTACTCATTAACATTGACAATTATTGAAAGATAAATTTCCAACATCAAGTCAAAACAGTATTAAGATAGACAAAATTAATCAAAGGTATCCAAAAATACAGGATGTTTCAGAAATAACGGCTAACCTTGAAGGAGCATATTCACATAGGACAGAAGCAATTTTGGTCAAACAACCTATAGTCTATTTCAAAGTTTTAGGTACTAACAAAATTCTATTGGAAGAATTCGTCTAAGGCGGGCTCTGGAAAATAGCCGAACGCGCACGACCCGACTGCGGTTGCAAGCATCCGTATTGACAATTAAAAATAGAGAGATTAGTACGTACGTAGCCCAGAAATGTGATGCGGATTTACAAACGTTGTCATTATTAAGCGTTATCGCCGAACAAAACAAACCGACTCAACACAGGAACTACGCGTCTCGGCCGATCAAAGTTATGTCGCATTCTAGTCATAGAATTGCAATTCATCCGTCTCTGGTACTACACAAATACACCCACAATAAGATTCCACAATCCAAATAACTTTTATTGTTGATAAACCAACAAACAGCTGACCGACCGTGACCAGGCTTGTGTATGCAAGTATGCTCATATCAACCTGGCGAATGTAGGTCATTGTCACGCTCAGCGAGGAAGGCCGCAGGGCAGGGAGGTCGATATGTTCCCGGCGGCGTTGATTTGTCACCAGTTGCAACACAACTGAAGTGGAGTGTTGTCGGTTGTCTTCCGATGGTCAGGGACGCACTCCGTCTTTCTTCATTAATTTTCTCAATAATGCGTTAAGTTATATACGTTATATACGTTATTTGACAAAACATGCTTATTACGTCCTTGTGCATATGCTCCTTCAAGGTTAGCTGTTATTTCTGAAACACCCTGTATATACCGGGTAGTCGTAAGCATGGTTTTCTTTTATTTTAATTAATATCCGTTCTATGGAGACATATTAGCTTTTTTCCTTTTTTCTAGTGCTTCTACGTTATTTCTCTGTGTAGTATATGTAAACATTTATTCCTCGGATTTCGTCATCTCCAACCATCCCTAGAATAAAAAAAATATTATTGCTATTTGGGTATACACTACATATAGTGACGTATTCTAGTTACCATCAGTTGCGGGCTTTCCAAAAACGTATCATTTATTTATTTATATAAAAATAAATAAAATACGGTAGATGACACCATGATCAACTAAAAGCGGAGTGGGATGAGTCCAAGATGATTTACACCGAGACGACCTTCATAAAATGCTAGGCAGGAACTACTCTCTGTGATTAAGATCCGTCAGAACCATGTTCAAGCAACCAGTCAACAATATCCGATTTCGCCCCATCACAAGCAATACTAAGCGGTGTCTTCCCGTCGTTTGTTTTTCTATTTATGATAAGACCTCTATTCGACAACAATTTGATAGTTTCTAATTGCCCTCCTCTAGCTGCAAAATGCATCGATGTCCAACCATTGTCGTCCGATAGTGTAGGATCGGCACCATGCTCCAGCAACCACTTTACAATATACGGTTTTCTGTTATCACAAGCAATAGTGAGCGGAGTCTTGCCGTCGTTTGTTTTTTCATTTACGTTACATCCTCTTTCCAACAATATTCTGGCGATTTCTAATTGTCCTGTTCTAGCGGCGAAATGCATCAATGTCCAACCGTTTTCATCGGATTGTATAGGGTCAGCGCCGTGCTCGAGCAACCATTCAACAATATCCGATTTCGCCTCATCACAAGCAATGGCGAGCGGCGTCTTGCCGTCGCTTGTTTTTTTATTTATGGTAAGACCTTTATCTGAGAATAATTTGATCATTTCTAAATGTCCTCCTTTAGCGGCGAAATGGACAGGTGTCCAACCATCGTCATCCGATTGTTTAGGATCCGCACTGTGTTCCAGCAACCACTTAACAATATTCCAATTCCGCCAATCACAAGCAATAGTGAGCGGTGTCTTGCCGTCGTTTGTTTTTGCGTTTACGTTACATCCTCTTTCCAACAGTATATTGGCGATTTCTAATTGTCCTGTTCTAGCGGCGAAATGCATCAACGTCCAACCGTTTTTGTCGGATACTATGGGGTTAGCACCCTCCTCCAGCAACCATTTAACTATGTCCAATTTCGCCCCATCACAAGCAATAGTAAGTGGTGTCTTACCGTCGTTTGTTGTTTTATTTATGGTAAGACATCTATCCGACAACACTTTGATAATGTCTAATTGACCTCCTCTTGTGGCGAAGTGTATGGGTGTCCAACCATCGTCGTCTGATAGTGTTGGATCAGCGCCGTGTTCCAACAACCACTTAACAATATTCCAATTACGCAAATCGCAAGCAATAGTGAGCGGTGACTTGCCGTCGTTTGTTCTTTCATTCACGTTAAGCCCTCTGTCCGACAACAATTTGATGATTTCTAATAGTGCTCCTCTAGCGGCGAAATGCATCACTGTCCAACCGTTTTCATCGGATATTGTATGGTCAGCCCCGTGCTCCAGCAACCACTTAACAATATCTGATTTTGCCCCGTCACAAGCAATAGTAAGCGCTGTCTTACCATCGTTTGTTCTTTTATTTATCGTAAGACCTCCATCTGACAACAGCTTTACAATCTTTAACTGTCCTCTTCTAGCGGCGAAATGCATAGACGTCCAACCGTTTTCATCGGATAGTGTAGGGTCGGCACCGCGTTCCAGCAACCACTTAACGGTATACGGTTTCCTGCAATCACAAGCGATACTGAGTGGTGTCTTGCCGTCGTTTGTTTTCTCATTTACGTTAAATCCTTTCTCAGACAGAAGTTTGATGATGTCTAATTTATCTTTCCATGCAGCGAAATGCATAAGCGTCCAACCGTTGGCCTTCGACAATGTAGGATCAGCACCGTTTTCCAACAACAAGAGAACACTGTACCACTTTTCAAAATCATGAGAAATAATGAGCGGTGTCTTGCCGTCGATTGTTTTTTCATTTACGTTTAGGCCTATGTCCAATAATATGTTCACGATTTCTAACTGTCCCACTTTAGCAGCAAAGTGCATAGGTGTCCAACCGTTGTCGTCCGGTAGTGTTGGATCGGCATCGTGTTCGAGCAGCCACTTAACAGTGTCCCAGTTCTGCTCATCACAGGCAATGGTGAGCGGCGTCTTGAGGTCGTTTGTTTTTTGATTCACGTTTAGGCCTCTATCCGACAGCATTTTGATGCCTTCTAATTCTCCTGGCTCTCGAACGGCATAGTGCATTGGAGTCCAACCGTTGTCGTCTGATGTTGATGGATCGGCGCCGTAGTCAAGTAACTGCTGAACGATATCCCATTTATATTTCCTCGATGCAATAAGGAGTGCTTCCGATAAATCTGCGCGGAAATGTCTTTCGGCAGAGGTATGTCGATCCCCACCTATGATAAGAAATCATTTAATGATTTACTTAATATAATGAGCATCCGGTAAACATATTATATTACGACAACATTCTGTAACATTGTTTCAAAGTAACTTTTGTAACATATTTTTGTTACGTTATTACAACATTGTTGAACCATTTGCAACACAATGCTTTATTGACAGCATTTTATATATGTCGTAGGCAAATGGTTGTTTTAAGCAAAAGTCTTTTGCCGAGGCAAATAGGCGAAAGCCTGCTATTTGCCTGGTCAAATAGAAATGGAGTCTGCCTTGACATTTTTAAGCTATTTGCCTAGGCAAATGCATTTGCCAAACGTGATGTTAAGCAAATAGCATTTTGTTTTCAATCGTGTTTGTAATGCATGTTTGTAATCTGGCACGTGTTATTGTTTGTTTTCCAATACGTCTTAATTAAAAATAAATCGCTGATTACTTCTGGGTATTAACGTATTCTAATCAGCCTGTTATTCCTGAATTCATGTGACAAGCGTCAATACTCGTGAGTGCACAGATATGATAACCTAAAAAAGATATATAGGTTAGGAATGTTTAGTTTCCCTTTGACAAGGAAACAAAGTCATGCTAGAATGGAAAACAGTACATTTCTGAATTCCTATTCACTGAACGATTTGAAGTATCGATACAGATAATATCACTTTATCTCCGTTCCTTCACACCACTATAGGTATGTGGTTCGGCTACTGTGTTTGGAACATTACAGTGACCTCCAAAGCAATATCAGTGAACCATTATGCGAAGACCTGCAAAAAGTTTCAACACATTAAATGTTCACTGAGTTGGTTATGAATGGTTTTCCGTATGCAAAATAAGGGTTAGGTGTTATCATCTGCTTCTTACGTCAAATCGCCTAGTTGATAAGATTTCAGAAATTTACTGTTTTTCATTCGAGCACGACTTAGTTTCCTTTGAAAAGGAAAACTAAACATTGCAAAACCTATAAAATCTTCGATTAGAATATGATATTACCCTACAGTGATCAACAATTAAAGTTTAATTACGACGTATTTGCAAAAAAACATGCACGGATTGTACATAATGTCACACAACTTTATTAAAAACGCGATTGAAAACAAAATGCTATTTGCTTAGCATCGGTTTTGGCAAATACATTCGCCTAGGCAAATAGCTCTAAACTTACCAATAGAGACTCCATATCGATTTGACCAGGCAAATAGCTTTTGCCAGAATAGACTTTTGCCAGAAATAACATTTGCCTACGAAATATACATTAATACAACATACTTTTACAACCTCAATAACACATTTCATTGAAAACAGTTTATCCACATAAGCGCAGTTAGGTACTACGCCTAGCAACTCTCAATTCACATCACCTTTCGGTACAAATACTCAAGCTAAAATAATTAATAGCATAATCATTCACAATGTGTCACCTTTTATTACTAAAAAATCGTATGTGGCCAGGCACATGACTTTATCATACAATATATAAAATTAATAGTTACCTGCATGAGATTCTATTTGATCGAGATCGATCGTGTCTGCATTAAAATAACACAAGTTAGCTAGGATTTGACAGATATTATGATAATATATAAATACAAAATGATAAAAAGAATATTGATAGAAGCAGGCGTTTCCAACACTAGTGTTGCGACATATATCTCTATCTCATCCGACGTAATGCCACTGGACCCACTACGCATGCGTCAAGTTCGTGGATTCGATTGGCTGGATTGGAACCATAGGCTGCCACAGTGCTCCACCAGCTGGCACATGTATAACGTTATCTATGGGCTGTCAGTGGTTTGGCGTTAGTAAGCTGCCACATGTATAAGGTTATCTATGGGCTGTCACTGGTTTGGCGTTAGTCATGCCGAATATTACCGGTTAACGGCCGCGGTAATACCAACAGCGCACTTTAAGCTACCTACTGTCAGAATATAAATAATTGTGAAATCCTCGCTAACTAAGTTTTAAGGGTCCGGTGAAACGATGCTTTAGAACGTACCCCAAATGGCGTTTCGGTAGTTCCAATTGTTCTTCAATTGTTGCTTTTAAATTTGAGATTTTTTATGCTCAAACGGTTTGAATTGAATGTAGCTATTGGGGAAAACTTCTCATAACAATAATTGAAAAGGAAATACTTTTTGAAAATCAGTCATTATTGAACAATAGGCAATAACTTACGATTTTATTTTTAGATTTATGAATCATTGATTTTTAGCCATGCACACAAAAATCACCTACCTATGTATGCAATAAAATCTCCATAAAACCACCCTGGTTTGGAAATCAATTGGAAGCGGAAAAATCTATGATTTTTGTGCGGATTGTGTTGTTTGAACCAAGAGTGGGAATTCCTGTAGTTCACCGCTTTTCGAATAGATGGCGCCACCGCTGTTTATAACAAACATTCAAAATAAAATTCGCTGTTTCTGTATTATTTCCCTCTCAAAGTTTTATCTTATCTATGCAGTTATTGTTTTTATTATATTATTATTATTACACATATTGTGCAATGGGAAGTATGCATTTGTGTAGAAATTAATATTCAAAACTGGTTATTGATAATAAATGTTCATTAATTTAATTTTCCTTTTGGTCCAAACGAATATTATGTGTGTGTGTACTACTCATCAGGTCTCAAACAATTTCATGTAAATCTCTATACATATAATTTGAAGAAGCAGGAATACTGGGGGTGCAGCCAGTGTGGCAGTTAAGCTTTCAACAATTTATTTAAGTCTTTATCAGAGGGAAGTCTAATAAAAGAACATAACGTGCACAATTTTCACAATGACCGAAACAACTAACGATGGCATCGGACAGAGGTCTGAACACGGTGAGCATTCTCTAGCTACATACAGTGCGACACATCTAAGTCTACAAGAATCAGTTACTACTTAACAAAACAAACATAAGCACCAATCATGTTAAGAAATGGATATCAAAGAGTTGTCGTTCTTTTACCTAATGATAATTAAGAGTCACATTTTAAGTTTTGAAGAATGCTCACCGAGTTCAGACCTCTGTCCGATGTCATCGTTGGTTGACTTGGTGTTTGCTTCTGGCTGTGAGTTGACTCGTTTAACATTGGTTATTGTGAAAATTGTGTACGTTGTTTTTTTTAGATTTCCCTCTGATGAAGACATAAATAAATTGTCGAAAGCTAAGAGCATTGCAAAGGAAATGGATTAATTTATTAACCGTCCCAATAGCTGCACCGCTAGTATTCCTGGTTCATCAAATTACACTGCAAACAGCGGATACTTCCATAAATCTATACGTATAGTAGTACCAAACGTAATACTATTGAATTTTTATTTTTATATATAATCAAGGGTAATACCCTCAGATTACTGAGAAATTGAAATTATTTGCAGTAAAACATAATTTATATATATTATAAATCAAATAGAGAAGAGGTAATAACACTCAAAGCAGATTTCACATTCTTTTATTAATTAACTAATTTACTATACATTAAACAAATAAGCACTGATAAAAAATGTAAACTAAAAAGAGGGAAACATATTAAATAATTTGTATTTGACAGCTACAGTTCCGACAACAGTGAACTGCCAACATACAACTTAATTCAGTAACACATATTATATCATTCATTTATTATTATTACTATGTTATCATTTTGTCTTATGATTAGAACCCGACCAAACATTCGGCTTTGGCCACCTATGGTCACAACTTACATCTTAAAAGAATTACACAATAAATAAAAATTTTGCATTGAACGCGGTCCGAAGCCGATCAGCAAACCAAGCTATAGTTAGGAGACACACGTACTGTATAAATAAATTATAATTCTATTACTTTATGTATTTTTTAGAACAACAAAAACAAATACTATTTTACTTTAAACATTGGCAGTTCTTTTGCGTTCCTTCGGCTTCTGCCGAAGACATCGAAAAAGATGAAGTTCAGCTTCGGCTTTAGTCCAAAATATTACCTTCGGTCGTATACCTTTGGTTAATAATAGCAGGGTAGACCTGCTTGTTATAAAATTTACATAACTTGGACATTATTCGTTTCATAGTTTTTCGTTGTTCTCAATATTCACAACATGGAGTGGTTGGTTATCGTTTATATAAAGTATTAAATAACACCTTTTCCTTCCCGTTATTTTAGCAGTCCTTGCAACCATAAAATAAAATTTATATGCGTTACTTTTATACAGATCCCAGTTCTAAAGAACGGGGTTTGATATCTGAATTATCGGTTTTACGACAAAAAACAGAAATCATGTAGAGAAGGTACTTCGTTGAAGCGCTTGTGGAGTGTAACATTAAATGTAGTACTAGTCCTTGCTGGTGTCAGGTACTGCTACTTAAAACCCACTGTGGTGTAGACTCGGAGAGTTACCAGAAGTTTTGAACAGGTGAAACAGCATGATTTCTAAAAAATAAACATCGTTTAACACAAAAACATACAACTAAAAACTTAACTTACATATATGATGAACATTGTATACTCATATACATAGGTACTACCTATATCAATCGAGATAAAACCAAGCAAAGTTTCTTTTGCTAGTCGAAATCGCTAATTTCTTCACATTCACCGAATCGACAAGGATCATCCAAAAGATTCATGTCTATACCTACTCTATAGTAAATAAATAAAATCTTACAACATATGTACGTAAGGTTGTCCCGAAAAGCACAACGTAAATACAGTTGAATACAGTATGTTTTTCTGATATTTGGAAATACACGATGTAGTCTATCTCTCTCAGCGCTGTAGGAATAGTCCTGCTGGCTCTGTTTAGAATATCGGATACCGTGTCGGATACCAATACCATCAAAGCAAAAAATGGTATTATGCATGCGGTATTATATTGTATAGCGCAAACAAATCAAGAATCGAGAGGGGTGGTGAGAGGGTTTTTTGTGAAAAGGATTTATGAAATCGTTGGTATTATGTGAATTTATGCAAGGCTGCTTTTCATTACCAATATTCTCAACAATTAATTCCCCACAAGACCACAAATAAGAATGTGTTAGTATTTAGTACAGATGTGTATTTACTATGATGTGCATTATACATAAATAATAAATAAATAAATAATAAATATCGGTTGAAAAAAATATGGATAACTTTTTTACGCCGTACCGCGGCGCGCCAAGCCTACGACCGCAAATCGCTGTGAAATATGAAATAACAACGAATAGTGTGGAATAGGTATCAAAATGCACAGGCTTGGTGTGGAGCAGCCAGCAGGGGAAGGGCGAACACGTGACAAACACGGCATCCGAGGTGGCGCGCTGGCCGCTGGCTTTCATCGGTGTTGAAATAAGTATAATAAAACAGAAAAATGAGCATGTAGGGTGGGTGGCGCCATCACGCGGCCAAAGTTAAAATGTGCCCGGTTTCCGCACCCTTAATGCAGACGCGATCTCGATCAAAAAGAATTTGCTCATACAGCTAAACAGTTAATTTTACCAAAAAATGTCATAAAAATAAATTATACAAATTTTCCTCAACTTTAATTTATTATTTAACTATTTTGGCGAAATTACAGAAACGGTGGGTCTTTTGCAAAATCCTTGTTAAATGCTTAGATGAAACTTCCAGTTCCTTTGTACCCCTTTGAACCAAAAGCTTTTCAGCTCTAAGTTTGGTCATAAAACTTCTAAATATGAACTTTCGTCCCGATACCTTTAGTAGTTCCTCCGGAATCGTCGCCATAAAAATCGGGTACACACATACTTCACGCGCACATTTAAATTTTTTTTTTGGGCACGATTACAATACTTTATGATACTGTGTATGATAAAGTAAAAAATCTTGTCTCCCCCTGGAACATTTTGTAACGCCGCCCATGCTTACCTGATCTTCTATTTATTTCGTTAATGTGCTTCATCTTCCATATTCCCCATTGCTTATACTCTGTGGCCATTCCCAACGGTGTCTTGTTTATTTCGTTTCGAATACCAAAATCAGCACCCCGCTCAAAAAGTAATCCAGCAATTGAACTGTATCCAAATGCGCAGGAAATGTGTAGGCCAGTATTGCCATTGACATCTTGCTCGTCAAGCAGTCTTGGTCTGATGTCCAGAAGTAATTTTATGATACTCCTGTTTCCAGTAGTAATCGCAAGATTGAATGCGACTGTGCCAACACCTCTACGTAGTAAGGACCGCGAAAGGTTCGACTCAACGTCCTCCTCAATTTCAGCATGGATTGCTGTCAGTAGTTTGATGCAAGTGTCGCCGTCGTCTTCAGGCAATCGCCTTCGCGTTGGGTAATCCCTATTGATTTGGTCAACGATGGTAGAACCGTTAACTGTAGCAAAAATATAAAATAATAAAATATGCAATTCGAGAATATAGGTCTGGTAATAAAGCCTTAAAAATTTACTGTAGTAGATAATATTCTCTACAAGATTATCTTCGAATTCTTTTTCTCATGTGAAATATTTGTTGTTTCCATTTACAATAGTGGTAGTGAGTACCTAATTAAGAATGCGTAAACGTCAGATTACTATACAATTCCAGTAGAAGTTACATTTTTAATCAGCGCCAGCGATAAAAGTAAATTGACGAATATTTAGATTATTGACATCTAATAATAACCAAAGGTATAGAGAAGAGTGCAAAGAAATAGATATGCTATGCAGGCTGATCCTAGCGCGTAGTAATCTTGTATCACTTATAAATTATTTTCTATTTTATATGATTTTCTGTTAATGCCGAGTGTAATTCACGGTATTCTTGCCGACACTTAATTCAATAACAATTTCTCGAATGCCGATTTTATCATGTGGTGGAGTTTTAATTTGCCTTCTAAAATTCTTTCAATTGCGTAATTTTTCTTTATTACGTCAAAGTTCAAGATGACATTAATGTGACATGACAAGCGTACTGACATGGCATTACGAAGCCCAGTTTAATCAGTGCAAATCAGAGTGTCCCCGTTTTTTATGCTCGCGATAGTACCTACTTAGTCTGTAAATTTAAATTAGGCGAAATATATGAATAAAATATAACTTTTATTAAATCTGAGATTATTATCTCATGTATTTAACTCTCTGTACGAGTTACGGGTTGATTAATTTCTTCCAATTAAATTGAAAAAGATATTACAAATAAAAAAGTAAAATTCAAACCGCATACGGTGATAGTACCGTATGAGATAGAAAGAGATAGCTTAACCACTGCACTGCGGGTTGCATACCAAATGCATTTGCATCACGTATTGACCATTATGGGTCCTTTCAAGTTATACGTAGTATGTATAGTTCACTGACCGTATTTTAGCTACTTATTATTTTAATATATCAGTTTTTAGGATTTACATTATCTCAATCGACACCATACACTGATGATGATATTAATTTAACAAAACCAGTTAACCCAATTTTTTTACGTGAATTGATTTCAGATCGGAATTATTAGGTTGTATAATTACGTACCATTTGGATGAGACACAGTGCATTGAAGCCATCCCAGGAATCCATCGCACGTACAACTTGACCTTTTGTTCTTGTTGTTAGAATTTATAATGAAATATTTTCTAGCTTCAAACCATAGATCGTAGTTGCGGATACGCTCTTCTATCATTCGCTTGATATCCACATAGTCGTTTTCATACCATACTGCCTTGTAAAAAAGTTTGAAATATTTTGTGTTTGAAACGGATTGTACTACGTTGTTGAGCAACAAATCTGCCACTAAATACTCGGCAAAAGTTCTATGGACAAACAGAAAACTTTTATTCGAGTTTCTTACATCGACAATCCCGATATTCTGGTAGCAAATATCCTGTAAAATGTCAGTAAGACCGGTGTCCGAGGTCAGTCCCCGAGAAGCAACCATTTCCCTTCCAAATATTTCAACCAGAGCTAGTTCACGATGCTGCTTCATTGATTTTACATTTGATAAGTGGGCAACATTTCGGCTCAAGTTCATTTTGTTATTGTACGTTTTATGTTTTAATTCGATAAATAGCTTGTACATTTCTCCTCTTGTAATGTAGTCGTCTCTGTCCTGGTCTACATATATTTGTGAGATCATATGCAAATGCAGAGGAGTGCTTAAGAACTTAAACCCTAACCGCCATACAATATCTTTGTTGATGTTTATTTTTGTGAAATATTCGACTATCTGTTCGTAATCGAAAGGCAATAGATTGAAGCAAACTGTACCAGATCTACTTGTAATTTTTTCTTCCGCATGAGGCCTCGTGGTGCAAAATATTGGTATATCGGTGCTGTCTAAAATTGTTGTCAACAATGATGATATTCGTCGCCCATGTAATGGCAATATTTCGTCGTAGGCATCCAAGAATATGCACAAACGATTACTAGAGCGATGCATTTCCATTAACAATTTTGCAATCTTATCGTCGGTGTTGTTAGTCATTTTTCCGAAGAAGTACTTTATTGGATCAGATCGAATACTCTTCAAAGTAACAGAATTCTCAATGTCATCCAGGCAATCTCTTAATTTGGCGTAAATGACAAAATTTTGAGGCGAGTAACCGTACGCTAATGCCTGCAGAACTGTTGATTTTCCCATGCCTGGTTCACCCGTAATAATATGCAATCCCGGTCGGACATAATCAAGAACTGCTTCCTCCGTAAATTCTCTTTGTTCTTCGTCATGTTTTAGTAGAAAATTCCGTCTTATATACTTATTATCTGGCCTGGGTAATATTGGGCCAATTATGTGTTGGTTTTCGTTGCCAGGGATTGTGATTTTCGTCCAAGCTAGCAATTGCGATAGTTGAAGACCACCGAATATTTCATCTATCGCTTCTGCTTCTAACGAAACAGCATAAATTGTTGAAAGTGCAACAGGAAGTCGTCCTTGGATGGACAGTTCAATTTTCATTGCCTCCTCTAACGTATGAATTTTAGATATGTGTCGTACGTCTGTGATTAGTTTGTCAACGTCATCCGCGCTGAACACAACAAATCTTCTCCCAACAGTTTTAAACTTCTCCAGGAACGTGAGAATGTTTTGTGTATGCTCAGGTTTAATTGGCAACGGAATTTCGTTATAGCACCACAATAAAATCAGTAATTCTCTTATGTTGGTCACATTCTCGCTATAATTCTCTTGAATTATGTTTGCAGTACTCTCAGTCACTCCTGTTCGCCAGTTGAAGTTAATGTCGACCTCCTTGCGAATAACGTATTCATAATAACATGCTAGTAAACGCCAGATTTTGTCGTCCCGGAGATTTACAATCTGTGGGATGGAGAATATTTGATGCCACAGCTCTCTGGACGTGGGGTTAATTTCTTCAACTTCTCCTAAATCTTCAAGCAGCCAGTCTTCGAGCAATACTTTCAACCATTGAATTTCAAACGCTCGCCGTGTGAGAATGGCACAATCGTCACCTCTCTGCATGTATTCTTTTATGGTTTTATCCAGCATCACTAACTTATTTATAAAATTATTTCCTAAAATCTTCGCAATTGTATAATCGATATCGTCAACATTTGGCTGGGCCAGGAATATAAACAATTGCTTGTTTGGGGATGTCTGATCTGTCTTTGGAGACTGAAATATGAAATCTCGATATTCACCGTTCGTCGAAGTGTCCAAAAAGTAAATGGGATGACTTCTGTCAAACTGTTTGGAGTCTATTTCAGGATCAACCTCGCTAATATTCGTGAATATGCACATAAAATAATCCCCTTCTTCAACGTCCTCCAATAGTTTACTTTCACGCAATTGTTTATTTTCTAGTTGGTCGTTTGATTTAATACCCATGACTTCGTCGAAAGCTTGTTCATATTTTTCTAAGTTTATCTCACAATGTAGTTTTCGCTTTTTGGTGTGTTTGTTATTCAACCATAATGATTTATTTTCTGTTTCCGTGTGCTTCACTTGGATAAATATGGCAATGTTCTTTCTGTTGTCCTTGAATGAGACCTTCACGATGACATCGTCAAATTTATCAACTCCTACTGGGTTCGAAACTATCAAAAAGTCATCGACGTCTTCATTTTGTGAGAGGGAGGCTGCGATGAATAGCATAACCTTTCGCTCGTATACTTGGCCGTCATTATGGTTGCCGGCATTTCGGGGTACCTATAAACATGCAAGAAATCAGTAACTACGACATACAATCAATTAGCGTGTTCTTTGGAATTGGAATTTTTACTATATCACACGTAGTATGACAGTGTTGAAATCGAGCCAAAAATTTTGTTTGGGATTTTAGCGGAATTATGTCTTTTTTTGGGGCACGGAACATTTTACAATTTAGACCAAGCAACAAAAAATGTCTGTGTGTGTGTTTGTACCCGATTTCTTGTGGCGACGATTCCGGAAAAAACTACTAGAGATAGCGGGACGTAACTTCATATTTAAAAGTTTCATGACTAAGCTTAGAGCTGAAAGAAGTTTTGTTCAAACAGGGCCAAAGGAACTGGAGGTTTACTCTTAGCATTTTTTAACGTTTCTGTAAATGAGCCGCCATTTCTGTAGTTTTCTGAGTTCGAAATGGCAAATTGTTATCTTAGGACTTAGGACATTATCCATAAAACAAATTTCTTCCCATTGTTTAAACAATCAATTATTATTCATTTTACACCTTTTTGCTAATTATGGTAGAAAATTCAGTTTCTTTTGTGAAACTATATTATTTAAATACATCAACATTTTTTAAACAAATTCCATTTGTTTAAATTTTTTTTTCAATTCACCTAAAATTAATTTATTTTTACTTTATCATACGCAGTATGTAAAGTATTGTAATCGTGCCGAAAATTTTTTTTGAGATTTTAGCGGAAATATGTCCTTTTGGGTCCCCTGAAGATATTTGACCAAGTACAAAAAAATTTCTGTGTGTGTGTGTGTGTGTGTGTGTGTGTGTGTGTGTGTGTGTGTGTGTGTGTGTGTGTGTGTGTGTGTGTGTGTGTGTGTGTGTGTGTGTGCGTGCGTGCGTGCGTGCGTGCGTGCGTGCGTGCGTGCGTGCGTTTGTGCGTGCGTGCGTGCGTGCGTGCGTGCGTGCGTGCGTGCGTGCGTGCGTGCGTGCGTGCTTGCGTGCGTGCGTGCATGCGGGCGTGCGCGCGCGCGTGCGGGCGTGCGTGCGTGCGTGCGTGCGTGCGTGCGTGCGTGCGTGCGTGCGTGCGTGCGTGCGTGCGTGCGTGCGTGCGTGCGTGCGTGCGTGCGTGTGTGTGTGTGTGTGTGTGTGTGTGTGTGTGTGTGTGTGTGTGTGTGTGTGTGTGTGTGTGTGTGTGTGTGTGTGTGTGTGTGTGTGTGTGTGTGTGTGTGTGTGTGTGTGTGTGTGTGTGTGTGTGTGTGTGTGTGTGTGTGTGTGTGTGTGTGTGTGTGTGTGTGTGTGTGTGTGTGTGTGTGTGTGTGTGTGTGTGTGTGTGTGTGTGTGTGTGTGTGTGTGTGTGTGTGTGTGTGTGTGTGTGTGTGTGTGTGTGTGTGTGTGTGTGTGTGTGTGTGTGTGTGTGTGTGTGTGTGTGTGTGTGTGTGTGTGTGTGTGTGTGTGTGTGTGTGTGTGTGTGTGTGTGTACCCAATTTTTGTTAATTCGTTTCCGGAGAAACTACTAAAGGTATCGGTATGGGACTTCATATTTAGAAGTTTCATGACCAAACTTAGAGTTGGAAAGCTCTTGGTTCAAAAGGGTCCAAAGGAACTGAGTGTTTACTCTAAGCCTTTTTCAAGGATTTTAGAAATGAGCCGCCATTTCTGTAATTTCGTCAAAATAGTTAAATAATAACTTAAAGCAGAGGAAATTTTGAATAATTTATGCCTATGACATTTTTTGGTAAAATTAATAGTTTAGCTGCAAGAGCAAATTCTATTTGAACGAGATCGGTCGCATCTGCATTGATTTAATACTATATAGTGACCCAGGATTTGCAAATTTTTCAGTCTAATGACAGTACCGGTAGTGTCAAATGCTGATGTTTTGACATAATCTCACAATTAATATTTACAGTAGTTAATAGTATCAAAAGATCTCTTATTGTGATACCGTGTACCGTCATTGCCTGATGGCGTCGGATAGGCAGCGTATTGAGCGTGTCCAAAATGCATGTGTTCTGTTTGTTTTTGGTTTGACGAAGTATGATCATGCATTGAATGGGGTGGGCGTCTTGGGGTGGTTGAACAAGGATAACACTAGGGTGTTGCATGCAGTAATATTGTATCATAAGTTGCTATCCACTAGGATCCCACAATACCTCATGCGGAAGATATGCTATAGAACGTATGTCCATAACCTTAATTTAAGATTCGGGGGTTTGTTTGCTCCACCTGCCCATCGCATTGAGCTGTATAAACGGTCATTCTCTTACCAGGTCAGTCGCATATACAAAGGTCTCAGGGAAGATATGAAAAATTTATCGTGAACCAGTTTTGGGGGAAAGGTGAAGCGTTGGCTGTTTGCTCAACAGGGGGGACTTTAGGCATCGAGCGCACATTGGAGGCTTTTTATTTTTTATGGGCAGGTGCGATGTTTTATTGAATTGGATTTGCTGCAATTACGTGTAATTAGACTCTAGAGTAATTTTGTTTGTTTTTTTTTATAAGTTCTCGGAACTATTTTTATATTATTGCTACAATTATGTCTTAGTTCTAGTTTGCGTAAGAGGTTGAGTGGAAGAGTAAGGCAATTTGGAAACAAGTGTGCTGAACTGCGCCCTAAATATAAATTATATTTTGTTGCAATTAATATTGTCTTATTTTAATAAAGGAAATATTTACTTATTTAATTATTTATTTATGTGTTAAATCCTGGCTAACTAGTTTTATTTTAATGCAGACACGACTGATCGCAATCAAATAGATTCTCATGCAGCTAAAGAATTAATTTTATATATATTGTATGATAAAGTCATGTGCCTGGCCACATCAGATTTTTTAGATCGGTCTGGCCAACTGTTATTCTCAAGTCACATCATTTATATATTGGGATGATATCCATTGTTTAAATAATAAAATATTCGTTTTCATTATCATATATTCGAAAAAATTTAATTGAGCTTAAATCCTCTTTTCGGAAAATTGGGGAGTTCTATTCCTTTTAAAAATATTAAATTGCCAAAAGTCAGCCAATTTTATTAATCACGTTTTGTTTCTCTATTTCTTATTCTGATTTCCTGTGTGTCGCATAATGTTGATTTGTTGCTGTCTGGAAACCATGGAAATCACGCCAAAATATAAATAATATCACTTGAGAATAACAGTTGGTCAAACCGATCTAAAAAAAATATTTTAGTTGAATTGCAAAAAAAATAAATAAATGGCATTTGTTTAAACAAATGTTGGCTTATTAAATAATATAGGCAGGATATCTCGAGCATGAAATTTATGAGTTAATTTTACAAAAAGCTGACTTTTACCATAATTAGAAAGAATGTTGAAAATGAATTATAATTGATTGTTTAAACAATATGAAGAAATTTTATAATCAATAGTGTCACTCTAAGATAATAAACTATCAACTCAGAAAAGTAAATTCAGACTGATTTTCGAGAAAAACGAATTAATTAAAAAATAGAATTTATTTAATCAAATGGAAATTAACTGACAAATGTTTATATATAATATTCCACTAGACTTATAGCAATGATGTCTATGAGAAACATGAAACACTTTTTGGATTTGGAAACAATTTGGGGGGGGGGGGGGCGGGGCAGCTGCACCCCTTGCCCCCACCCCTGGATACGCCCATGTATAGGGCCATATGTGTGTAAAGTATACGACCGTTATTGATACTCACAAGCATAACTGTATCCTCCATTTCTTCTGATTTAGATCACTTATGCGAAACTGTAACCTGAAAGAAAAAATACACAAATATCAAGTTTCTGTGATATGTATTGATTTTATTGTATTAACTACATAGCGATTTTAAAACTTGTGAATACAAATACTAAATTGCATTGATAGCTCTGTCAAGTTAGACGAAAAAAGCGGCAAACTTCTGAAAACTTGAAAAGTAGGAAGAAAGATATTGAGAAAAAAAAAGATGGGCAAAATCTTATATGTGACATTACCTTGCTTCATATTGGTCTGACAACTATTAATTAGTTTTCTACAATAAAGGTTTCTACTTGTCTTCTTCGTAGGAGTAATCGTTATACGTCTGAATAGCGTGAACATCAGTGGCGGTTTCAGGGGGGCGGTAATTGGGTAATTACCCCCCCCCCCCTAAGAATTTTGCGTTCGCTTATTTATTTTTGTTCTTAAAAATTACCAATATTTCAAACAAACAAGTTAACCCATTACCCACAACATCAATTGTTTTTAACTTGACTGTCGCGAATGTATTATGAATGACAGCCAGGGGGGGGGGGGGTCGATGGCGTATGTATGTATGTAGGTTTTAGAGGCTGGGAAGGCCCAAAGCACCTAGGCCCCACTGGGCCCTTTGTGCAGACCTCTTATGCTCACTCTGGACTCGTAAGCCATCCCAGGCTCTGGGCAAAGGCTACGAGGCACGGTAGAGGAGCATTACGAATACTGTCCATGGTAGGCCATGGGTCCCCAAGAGCACTTACCCTATGGTCTTCTAGGGCGGGGCATTCGCACAGTATGTGTCTTACCGTCTCATCTTCCTGCGAACAAGCTCGGCAGGTGGACGTGTCAGTCAGTCGCATATTGAACATATGCTTCCGTACTTTACAGTGACCAGTGAGTAGTCCAGTAATAAGCCGGAGCTTACCTCTGGTCAGTTCAGAGAATTTCCTGGCTAACGTTGTGGATGGATACCTGAGAGTCTCCTTGGCCAACGAACAGCCTGGCGTGGTGTCCCACCTGTGAGTGAAACTGCTGTGGGTAATGTCCTTCACCATGTTCCTTAGGGCAGTGTTTGAGGGAAGGATGATGGGTTCCGGTGCAATGGCTGTGTGACCAGCAGCTCTTCGTGCTAATCTGTCAGCGCACCGATTGCCTCCATTGTTTTTAGAGTGCCCTTTTATCCAGCTGATGGTGATGGTATTTCTCCTGGTAGCCTCCACCAGGGAGTTGTGGCAGTCCAGTACGAGCCCCGATGTGAAACGACACCGTTCGAGGGCCAGGATGGACTGTCTACTGTCAGTGAATATCACTATGTTTTTGCCTGACTTGTTAGATTGACTAATGATGTCCGAGGCTGTTTTGATGGCGAAAAGTTCCGCCTGTGTGACAGAAGGGAATTTACCAAGCGGGATCGACCGGCGAGCCTGGAAGTCGTGCGAGAAGATGCCAGCGCCTGTACCGTTCGGTCTTTTAGAGCCATCCGTGTCGATGGCGTATAGCAGTGTTTCTTAACCGGTGCTCGGAGCACTACGAGCTGAACAGACCTATGCGCTGACGTGTGCGGGAGAAGGACAGCGGGGGAAGGTTAAGAAACACTGGCGTATAGGATAGAGCGGCTGCTATCTACGCTGGAGGCCCGGGATCCAATCCCGGCTCGGGCTAAATTTGACTGTCCTGGTATTTTAGGCAGGGAACAAATACCTTTGCATGCCGCCTTCCATCGGATGAGGAAGTAGGCTTTACTTCCACACGGGGCCACCAGCTTGGTGGCCCCGTGTGCTGTCATGATGACACGTGCACGTTAAAGAACTCTTACTGGAGGTTGGAATTCCTTCAGATTGACAAAATTCCTGGGTGTAGCCTGCCCTCAGTGTCGGTGATTGGCCTAAGTTGCGGAAATAGACCGACGTAAAATATACAAGTAAAAAAATGAATGATAGAGCGGAGTTACGCGCTGTTGGTTGCCTACATGTACGTACGGTATAGCTCCGTGACAAACAGTCACTGGTATTTCCTTAAAAGCATTTTTCCAGTGTCTAGAAATATCAAGAAAAAGAAAATGAAAACATAATTCCGGCACTAATGGGTTAAGTTCTATGGTGAATCTAGTCGGTGATCTATGACGGTGAATTTTTCCAGAACTGCTGGAGAGTCGTGGAAGTAACGAAAGGACCGACAACGGTGATTCCCGCTAATATGACACGCTATGTAAACAAAATGAACTTAGCTGCTCAAGCGCCGTAAGAGAAGGGTAGACTTTCTTTGCACGGGTTCCCTTTTCTAATAATACCAATAATACTCGACATACGTTCATACTATTCGCCTCTTTGATATCGTTAGTTAATCGTTACAGTGTGTTACATTAAGAGAGCGCGTATCGCATTTCTTAGTTCAATATAATACATTTCTTGCCTTAGTTGGTTTTAAATATAAAGGAACCGAAACTGTTTGCACGTCGCAAGTAAATCCTAAATTACTAGTGGTTACTGACTAATTACCAATTTATTATAATTTAAGCATTTATCCATAAGGTAAGTTTTTCAATTTTAGGTATAATATATTGATTCTTTTAAATTAATTTATTCTTTATTAGTTTTAGTTAATTAACTTAATAAATAAAAATGAAACGAAAATTATCCACGTTGGATACATTTGTTCAGAAAATAAAAAAAATCTGATGTGGCCAGGCACATGACTTTATCATACAAAATATAAAATTAACAGTTTAGCTGCACGAGAATCTATTTGACTGAGATAAATCGTGTCTGCATTAAAATTAAACTAGTTAGCCAAGATTTGACAGATATTTTGATAGTCAATAGTATCAATAGAAGGTATTGTCAAAGCATCAGCATTTGACACTACCTACTGTCATCAGAATAATAGTTGTTTATCTCACAAGTGCCGTAAGTACGGAATAGCGCGACGAGCGGTGATGCGGCGCGTCACCGATGCCGGAGCGTCGCCGTCGCATGTGAGCGGGTCATGTACTTTTCGGCAGGAGTGACATCAACGTTTTTGTGTTGCTTATTGAGAAATAGGTATTTAAAAAAATCAAAAATGGTTATTTTTCTGAATAGGAAATGTTAGGTTTATACCACTTCTACGAAACGTCAAGTTTAAAAAATTCTGACAGATTTATATTCATTCATGACACTGTAGATGTCACATCCGTACCAACATACTAAAATATAACTACACTCATCGCTATACATTATTTACTTTCTCAATTTATCGCTTTTACAATTAGATATAACAACTGGTTGATGTATCTTATCAACAAACAATCAAATTGGTAATCTTATTTTATTTGAATTTTGTATATTGTTCCATAGCGTTCCATAGCGGTTCTCCAACCTCTGATGAAATCAGCTGTTTTCGAGTGTGACAACCATAGACATTTCTGTGGTGACAGCACAAAAAAATATTTGTCAAAATTCTGGCTACTATGTATTTTCATATCAGTGCAGAGGCGACCTATCTCGATCGAATAGAATTTGCTCTTGCAGCTAAACTATTAATTTTACCAAAAAATGTCATAGGCATAAATTATTCAAAATTTCCTCTACTTTAATTTATTATTTAACTATTTTGACGAAATTACAGAAATGGCGGCTCATTTGCAAAATCCTTGAAAAAGGCTTAGAATAAACTACCAGTTCCTTTGGACCCTTTTGAACCAAAAGCTTTTCAGCTCTAAGTTAGGTCATGAAACTTCTAAATATGAACTTTCGTCCCGATACCTTTAGTAGTTTCTCCGAAATCGTCGTCACAAAAATCGTTTACACACACACACACGCACACACACACAGACACACACACACAGACATTTTTTGTACCTTGGTCAAAAATGTTCAGGGGACCCAAAAAGACCTATTTCCGCTAAAAACTCAATTTTTTTTTGGCATGATTACAATACTTTATTATACTGCGTATGATAAAGTAAAAACCGATGAGTCTCCAACAAATAAGGATCAATCCCAGTTAAATCATCCATCTACATCGACTACATCTACATCGACATTCACCGAATACGGAGGAGACTCTTCAGGATCTTCAGTAGGCTGTTCACAGTACGCGCAAAGGGAAACGCAAGAAGAACATAGAACGTGCACATCTAGTAACGTTGAAATTTACATTGACATAGGTAAATTTAGTAATGTTAATGTAGATGAAATTGATAAATTTCGAATTTTAAATTGTCAATGGAAACCAAATGATTCTTTTGTGTTACCCTATTCTGAACATAAAAAAGGGGGAAAAATTGTTAAATACTACTTGTCTGAAAAACATTTTAGACAATTTAATTGGTTAATGTTTTCTAAACATTTAGGCGGAATATTTTGCAAATATAGTTTTCTTTTTGCAAAATTTGGTGGGTTGCACCAACAAGTACCATTGCAAAAATTAGTATGTCAGCCAGTCACCCAATATTCTAAATTATCAGGTAAAGATGGTGTTTTAGTAAGTCATGAAAATAATAAGTACCATAAAAATTCAATTGTTTATGCGGAAAATTTTATAAAATCAATCAATACCCCATCACTAGATATAAGAAATAAATTAAATATTGAAAGACTTCGACAAATTGAAGAAAATAGAAATAGATTAAAACCAATAATCGAAAGCATAATTTTTTTGGGGAAACAAAATATTCCCTTACGAGGTCATCGTGACGCTGGTTCACTCTTAAATAAAAAATCAATTACAAACGAGCGTAATTTTCGTGAAATACTACGTTTTCGAATAGCAGCTGGTGACATAACTTTAAAAATTCACTTGGAAAACAGTCAAGCAAATGCCACCTATATAAGCAACACGACTCAAAATGAGTTAATCGCCTTATGTGGAGAAGAAGTTCAAGATATTATTTTAACACAGGTTAAGAAAGCAACATATTTCAGCATAATATTCGATGAAACCACTGATATTAGACATATTTCACAAATGTCTCTTGTAATAAGATATATGAAATCTGATTGCTCGGAAATTAATGAAGATTTTGTGGAATTCATTGATTGTCATAATGATAATTATAATGATGTTACTCATGAGCCTATACTTAGCGGGGATATTTTGGCAAAAACAGTCATAAAATTTTTGAAAAAGCATGATTTAAATTTTAAAAATTGTATCGGGATTGGAACAGATGGATGTTCCGTTATGATGGGACAAATGAAGGGTGCTGTAGGTATATTGCAGTCAACGTTGTCCAACGCCTTTCGAACACCATGTTTCAACCATGCTTTAAATTTATCTATTTCAAAATGTATGCAAGTACAGGCTGCTCGTAATGCCATTGGTACCATTAAAGAAGTAATTTCGTTTTTTAATGCCTCGTCCAAGAGACACCAAGTGATAAAGGCTGTGAATAATTCATCCTTAATTAGTCTATGTGATATCAGATGGTCCGAGCGACATGATTCCTTAATAAAATTTAAAACATGCTTTTTAAACATTGCGCAGTCATTAGAATTAATCTCACAATGGGAAGATAGAGAATCTTCTAATAAAGCTGAACTTCTAAAGAATTCGATTTGTACCCCACTTTTTACAGTTACGCTGTGCTGTTTGTCCGATATTTTTAGCAATACGGTAACTTTGAGTAGGTTATTCCAAACAAAATCAATGGACAAATCTTACGCTAATAACTTGATAAATAACACTATTGATGTTTTATCAAATAAGAGGGTAAATGCTACCACATCGTTTAAAACAATTTATAATGATGCAGTAAATATTTTAAACGAATTACAGATTGAAATGACGAAACCTCGAATTACCAAATATCAGAGAAATAGACCAAACGTAGATCAACCTATTATAGAGGATTATTATCGAATTAATGTATATTTACCTCTCCTGGATAATATTATTGCGGATCTGCAATACAGATTTAATAAAGACACGATGAATTTGTTCAATTTTAACACAATAATACCTAGTGTTTTATTGACAACAACTGACGAAGATTTAGATGTTACTTTAAAATATGTTACAACATATTTAAATAAAATTTTACCTGAAAATGTAACTTGTGCAATAGCAATTAAGTCTGAATTGGAATTTTGGAAATTACAATGGCAAAAGAAAAATGAGCTAAAAGAACAATTACCAGAAAATGCTTTAGATGCATACAGTGAATGTGACGCCAATATTTACCCAACATTAAAAGTAATTTTACAAATATTATGTACTCTGCCCGTTAGCGTTGCTTCTGCAGAAAGACGTTTTTCTGCACTGAAAAGACTAAAATCCTGGCTGCGAGCCACTATGTCTCAAATAAGACTAACCGGGTTATCTCTATTACACATTCATAGATATATCGATATTAGTATTGACAATATTATTAACAAGTTTGCTGGAAAACACAGAAAAGTAGATTTTATAATTTAAGATATATTATAACTCGTTTTGTAATAAATTTAAATACCTGTTACAAATTTAACAGAATATTTTATTTTGTTTTTTATATCCTATATATATATATGCTTCGGAAGTGATATTATTTTGTTTTTATTTAATATGAATACAGTTTTATTTTATTATATAATATTCGTTTTTTATACAAATTGTATTTTTTGGTGTTATTTTCTATTTATGGAATAAAAAAAATATTTAAGTTTTTTTCTTTTTTACCCCCCCTAAGCCAGTTGGCTGGAAACGCCCCTGGTGAACATCAAGTAGCAACGAACACATTATACATAATTTTACAGGGAATCATAAAGCGCGTCTTTAAAACGTTCAGGGTCATGGGTGATATTTAATGATAAAGTAGCCATAAACATGTAGTCAAAAGTTGATGATTTTCGAGATATGTTCTACAGTACAAAAAAGTGTTTTTGTGTTGTCACACTATAAAACAGCTGATTTCGTCCGAGGTTGGAGAACCGCTATGGAACTTTGCGATCTAGTGCGGCAAAGTACAAGCAACAAACTTCAAATAAAATAAGATCACCAATTTGATTGTTTGTTGATAAGGAATATTTACCCGTTGTTATATCTAATTCTAAAAACAATAAATTGAAATTTTTTTAAATAAAGTATAGCGATGAGCGAGTTTTAGTTTATTATGTTGGTATGCATGTGACCATTCCCAAAACATAAATAGGTTTTTTCTCACCTGCTTTAGACATTTTTCTAGTCATAAACTTGAAAACGTTACCTCGTAGTGGAATTATGTATAGACATTTTTTGTAGGGAATTAAAAGATTTAGAGATTTCCTAATGGCGCTCAATGGCGTCTGATCAATAAAAAGCAATAGAAAGATAACGTATTTTTGTGAAACTTGGTAAGTGTCAGTATCATTAATTTTTATCTTATCTATAATTAATATCTTGAATAATCGTATCTACTTTTCGGATCAACGTGATTTTTTAAGATTTATTGTTTGTTTGTAGTTTTGGATCAAATTATGTTTAAAAAGGACGTCTTTACAAAGGGCCCTTTACTTTAATTGAAAGAATTTTCAATTTAATTTTTACATTACACATTATAGGTGCACGCTTATAGGGGGTAGTATAGAGAAGCAAAAATGCTCATCCAATAACAAAATGCAATATTTCTAAGCACTCTCTATCTAATCTAATCGGATCTAACATCGAACAGTTTTCTATCGGCAAAACCAATCGAAATAAAATTTACATATTGCAATTAATAAGCACAAACTATTCTTCGATACTTCGAGTTTTTAGTTAAATAAAAAAATCTGATGTGGCCAGGCACCTAACTTTATCATACAATATATAAAATTAATAGTTTAGCTGCATGAGATTCTATTTGATCGAGATCGATCGTGTTTGCATTAAAATAAAACGAATTAGCCAGGATTTGACAGATATAACAACAAAATGATATAAAGAATGTTGTAACAGCAGGCTGATCCAACACTAGCGTTCCAACATATATCTCTATCTCATCCGACACCTATTTCCGCTAAAATCTAAAAGATTTTTTCGGCACGATTACAATACTTTGTCATAGCGTATGATAAAGTAAAAATATCTATTCACTTTTGAATAAATATTGGCCCTTTGCACAGTACAGAGTGGGGGACTGAGAAACGAATTGGATGCCAGTAACGGAATATGTATCCGCCAAATGTTTTCTCCGTTACCGCTGCACGCCAAAGCGCTGTGATCGTCTTTGTCATTTCTTCGTCAAATTATTCATTACATCGAATTAAAACGTGGCTTAATTTCACTACAAACCACAACAAACACGCTACTTCATTTTACCAATTTACGTACAACAACAACTTTAGTCGACACGTTACAGGGAACTACCACGTGGGTGATTAGTAAGGAAGAAATTCGCTAAAACGAACGAAATAGTCGCCCGCTGGTGGTAAAAGAGTGAGTTACTCTGGACGGGATACGTTACGATACGTATTGAACGAAAACGTACAAAGCGCAATGAAAATAAGCAATAAGAGCAACAATTATTGTTGTGTTCCTCAATGTAGTTCATTTTATAGTGAGGCATTGTCATTCCATAAATTTCTCCAGATAAACCGTTACAAAACGAGTGGCGCCGTGTATTAAAAATTGGAAAATCGATATCAAGCCACATGTTGTGCGCAAAACATTTTAAAAACGAGGACTATGTTTCAATCGAGGTGAGTACTTGGCATCACTTTAGTTCTGCATAGGTATTACTTATTCAAATTCAGTATTATTTTAATATTGCAGTCCTAACCTAACAAAATCGGAAGCTGAAGAGAGGAACAATCCATTCTTGTACCTTCCAAAAACGTCGTTTGGAATAAAGCGTAATGCACTTTTGGTAGAAAGTAGAGAGATAACACTAAAAAATCGTTGAGGTAGATAAGTACTATATTTTGTGAAGTCAAATTAAATAATTAATGTTGTTGTAGAGATCGTAATAGACAAATAGAAGAAACAACCAAGGAATTAATAAAATAAGAACAAACTTAATAGAGCTTTTATTTAAACTGTATGAAGTTTACATTACTACTACACATGTACGCTACGAACATTTTTCAGTGGATGGACCACGCTTAAATAATTTTTTTACATTTGACGTTACGTTTCGAAACAATCGAAAAAGTATAATTCTTCGAATGACTCGATCGACATGCACTTTTGCTCTAGCAATTTCAGATTCATTTAATTGGTTTTTCCTTCTTAGAAAAGGGGATCAAATTAATTTTATGTTTTGTTCTGCACACTCAATTAACAATCCTTTATCAATATAAACGTTTCCTTTTTTCCCCAAACTTGTTTGACGTCTGTATAACGTAACTTATCAGGTTATCAAAGCTGTAAACAATTTTATCTACGACTCGCATATAATAAGTTCATTGCATACGTATCTATGACTATATAATCCCCATCATTATACTCGCCAATGATGTTATAATGACACTAGCGTTGTATAATAATGACAGTTTGTTCAAATAATGACCTCATTATTTGAACGAACTGTCATCATTATACAACGCTAGTGTCAAAGGCTGCCAAGACCTACGTGGATGACAGTTATTTGACAGTTCTCCTCGCCATCATTGACAAATACATTTAAAATAATTTGCATAAAATGGAATTTATGAGTCGTAGGTAAACCGTCGTATTTGACTCGCACATAACGGATATAAATCGCTCGCATGGTTACACGCTCGCCTACGGCTCGCGTGTAAACTTCATGCTCGCGATTTATATCCTTAATTATGTGCTCGTCAAATAATATACTATTATGAATAATAATAGTTGCTTTACTCTACAATGTTTAAATACTTGTTAATAATGAAGGTATCCCCATTATGCTTGCATTTATGGTTTGCACCCGATTTGCAGGAGCATCTGCATTTCCACTGCTTGTGATCTAAAACCCAGTAACTTGTACTTAAAAATTATTACGAAGATTATTATCATTACATACCATTTCCATTTTAAAATAGAATTTCTACAATATGCCGCTCAACGGCTAGCTTTGAGGTTAGACACTTCGCGATTTTTGCCAATATAACCGCAACCAATAGTATGTCCAGCAGCAAACAGTTTTTGCCTTCTTCAAAGTACTTTTTTGAGTCTTTCTTGTTCTGTATATAACTAAAAATGCTGCTAAGACTGATTGAAGTTATATCGACTATTGTATGCAATTGTATGTTGTATGTTGTTATTGTATGACGTATCCCGTCCGGAGCGGCCATAACTATTTTTTGCAGCGCCCTCTACATTTGGTCGTTCAGGCGAATTGCATAAAACAGCGACACTTCGTGAATAAATAACTATCAGTGTGCGTATTTATTATAAGAAGAAATACAACATGGCGCAGTCAAGAAGTGAGTAAACATTGGAGAAATAAATAAAATAGTAGAAGAAAACACAAAGAGATTGTACGTGAGCGGAGCACATCGAAATGGAGGCGAGAATACCGGAACCATTGCAGTTCAGCGGTAACGTTGCCGAAAACTACCGTAAGTTCAAGCAGGCGTTCGAAATATACATGCTGGCGACCGAAAAGTCGAGTAAAACCGATGAAATTAAAATCGCCCTTTTCCTAAACATAATTGGGCAAGAAGCTGTTGATATTTACAACAATTTTACACTAACTGATATTGAAAGAAAATCATACATCGGAGTGATCAAGGAATTTGATGAATATATGACGCCAAGAAAAAACGTACTCTATGAGAGGTTCATATTTTATAACCGAAAACAAGAGCCAGGTGAGCCGTTCGATATATTCCTCAACGACGTGAAGAAAATTGCTGCAAATTGTGAGTTTACGAATGCTGATGAAATGATAAGGGACAGGTTGGTCCTCGGCATACAAGAGAACACCTTGCAAGAAAAACTAATAGGAATGGAAAACCTAACGATTGGTAAATGTATCGAAGTATGTAGAACTTACGAAAAAACAAAAAAGCAAATAAAAGAGCTACAGCAAGCAGAAAAAACCTCAGTGGATGAAGTAAAGAAAAATGAATATAAAAAAGGTGGAATTGAAAAAAGAAAAGAGAAGAAAGAATTTGAGTGTGAGGTGCAAAACAAAACATACAAATAGAAATTGCCCTGCATATGGACGAAAATGTAAGAAGTGTGTGTTTATTTCATTTTAATGTATTTTTATGCTCAGTTCATTTTTAATCTATTTTTATGGCATGTAACGCCCTCTAGTAGCTACCCTTTATATTAGGCTCTTATAAGTCTACGAACACGCACCCTGCGCCCCTAGCGGCGAAATCCAGAGGATGATAGAAGTGCTTCGCTAGTCACAGAATGTAGACGCTTGTACCGTTTACTCAAATTGAGAATAAAAGTTATAAAAATTAAGCCATCAAACTCTACTAGAACGTCTTTTGGGTATCATGCCCAACAGTGTGGAAAATATAACCATTTTGCAGTTGCGTGCCGAATGAGAACCAAGGTCCAGGAGTTATGAGAAAACGGAGAAGAAGACGATGAATCCGAGGAAGAAGATGTGTTCGTAGGAAGTGTTACCATCAACGAGTTGAAACAGAGGAAAGAATGGACAAAGAAGATAGAGATTGAAGGTCAGGTGATCATTTTCAAACTGGACACAGGAGCAGAAGTAAACATCCTGAAGGAAGAAGATTACGAGCAGATAAGAGAGAAAAACCCCGGAACCCAGAAAAGGCTAACGGAGACGAAGACAATACTGGAAGCGTTTGGTGGCAGTAAGATCAAACCAATAGCTAAGATAGAGTTAGAATTGAAAATTAAAGATAAGGAATATAATAGTACATTTTTCATAGTTAATAATAATTATAGTAGGTCATTATTAGGGTTGCATGACATACACAAATTGGGCTATATTAAGACTATAAGTGAAGTTGTTGTTGGGTATGAAAATGTAGATAGATTTGTTCAAGCGAATAGAAAAATATTTGAAGGTGTCGGACAATTCCCAGATAAATGTACCATTAAAATAAAAAACGAATGTAAGCCAATTGCTGTCCCCGCCCGCAGAGTACCCATTGCTATAAAAGAGAGATTAAAGAAAAAGTTAGAAGACTTAGTGACAAGACAGATAATTTCAAAAGTCAATGAGCCTGCGGAATGGGTAAGTAACCTGGTAATTATAGAGAAGAAATATGGTAGTTTGAGGTTATGTCTAGACCCACAAAGTTAAACAAAGCGATAGACAGAGAGTATTATATAATACCAAAATTAGGAGGATATTTCTATGAACTTGAAAGGCAAAAAAATATTTACAGTTTTAGACTTAAAGGAAGGGTTCTATCAAGTGCCACTGGATGAAACCAGTAGCAGCTTTTGGTCTTAAATTGGCACCAGAGTGGTTCCAAAAAATAAATGAGAAATACTTTGCAGACATCCCAGGCGTAACCCTGTATATTGATGATTTAATTATTGCTGCTAATGATGAAAGAGAGCATCACCAAATAATAGAAACAGTAGTTGCAAGAGCTATGAGTTATATTTCATCGTGAAATTTAATAAATTGAAGATTCAATTTAAACAAAAACAGGTTAAATACTTGGGACAACTTTTTGATGAGCTTGGTATGCATTGTGATCCTGATAAGATTAGTGTTATAAAACAGTTAAAAGAACCGCAAAACAAGAAAGAATTGCAAAGTTTGCTTGGTATGGTTAACTATTTGAGACCTTATATTCCTAATTTATCAAAATACACTGAACCGTTAAGAGAACTATTAAAAAAAGATAATAATTTCCAATGGACATCAAACCATACAAAAACATTAGAAAGTATCAAGTCAGTAATTTGTAGAGCGCCAGTGCTGGCACCATTTGACAGTAAGATTAAATCGGTGATATACAGACTGATGCTTCAAAAGGTGGTTTAGGATCAGTACTGCTTCAGCAGGGTATGCCCGTAGCCTATTCATCCCGTTCTTTAACAAATACAGAAAAAGAGTATGCACAAATTGAAAAAGAGATGCTAGGAGTAGTACATGCTATAAAAAAAGATGCTATAAAAAAGTTTCATTTATTTATCTACGGAAGACAATTCATAGTCATCACAGATCATAAACCATTAATATCAATCATGCAGAAACCAATATCTAAAATATACAATACTAGATTACAGAGATTAAAATTAAAAATCATTAAATACGACTTTCAAATCAGACACAGTCCTGGCAAGGCTATGCATATAGCAGATTTATTGTCAAGAAATTATGTTGATAGTAATGAACCTGATGATGACACTAATGATGAGATGGTACACTCCGTATCAGTTCATCTTAGAATGAGTGAGCAACGTAAAGAGCAATTTCAAAATGCTACAAAACAGGACCAAGAACTACGTCAATTTATAAAATATTGTCAAAACCAATGGCCAAACTGTAGAAAAAATTTAAATACAACTTTGTATCATTATTGGGATATAAAAGATGATCTTTACGTGGCAGACAATTTACTTTTTTATCAAGACCGATTAGTTGTACCGAAAGTGCTTCAACACGACATGCTAAAATTGCTACATGAAAGCCATCAGGGTATAGTTAAGACGAAATTATCAGCAAATAATACATTCTACTGGCAGGGAATGAATAAAGAAATAGAATCTAAAATAAAAAACTGTTCAATTTGTGAAAAATACTGACCGAAAAATGCTAATAACAAATTAAAACCGCATCAAATTCCAAGTTTACCGTTTCAAAAAGTTGCTGCTGATATTTTAGAGTTCGATGGTAAAGATTACATGGTAGTAATGGAGTATTATTCAAAATGGCTGGAAATAAAGCAATTAAGAGGCAAGTCATCAATTGATGTAATAAAAGCTTTAAAGTCAATTTTTGCCTGTCATGGAATACCTAGTGTCTTGATAGCAGATAATATGCCGTTTAATTCTTATGAATGTAAAAAATTTGCAAATAGTTGGGAGTTTACAATAATTACTACCAGTCCTCATTTGAGCAGATCGAATGGTCAGGCAGAAAGTGGTGTGAAAATAGCAAAAATGCTTCTTAAGAAAACTAGTGATATACACTTAGCTTTACTAAATTACAGACACTCGTCATTACCTAACTTAGGTGTATCACCTGCCCAGCTGTTATTCAATCGCAGATTAAAAACTAAATTACCGATACATGAGAACTTGTTAATACCGACTTTACAGAACAATGAGGAAATTGTTGAAAAACTAAAGAAAAAACAAGAACTTTATAAACAATACTTTGATAGGAGAGCAAAAGAATTAAGAGAATATAATAAAGGGGATTATGTAATGGTCAGAGCGGGTACAAACACTAATTGGAAAAGAGGTAAAATAGTGGATGTTGCAGACACTCCTCGATCATACTGGGTAAATATCAATAATAAGCTACTCAGGCGCAGTAGCCAACACTTAAGAGAGACTAATAATACTGGTGTTGATCGTGACCCCAAGATTGTTGTCGAGAACGATAGGGATAAAAGTGTAACTGAATCACAATCACCTAGTGATGTCGCCCCGAATGTAACTGAGGAGTATGTTTTGAGTTAAATGTTTAATAGTTAGTACCGTAGACTGTTTTGTTTAGTTTCAGTTTAGCTTGGACTTGTAATGTTAATAAAGTTTCCTTTATTTTGTAGGTTTATAATGTTGGTAAATTCTCTTTTATTTTGTAAAAAAAGGAAGGTGTTATGTATTGTGAAGTAATCTTTATTATCGATACTATTTAAGTTATCGACGCTACAACTAGATGGCGTGAGAAACAGATGACATGACATGCACCGCACCCAACAACACGCATGCATGTACGAACAAACTGTACAATTATAGAGTTAAAATAAAAGTGAATAAATAACTATCAGTGTGCGTATTTATTATAAGAAGAAATACAACATATATTAGACATGTCCCGTCGTAAGACAGATGGCGTTGTGTATGCGCACCCGGCCAATAGATATTAGAACATTTCACTGATTTCCAAATACTACTTAAGGGGGTCTTCCACTCCGTTGGTTTTAAAAAATGAATTTTTCTTTATTCTAATCTAGAAGGTCTCAGAATTGTTCCTGTAAACAATTCCGCTTGCATAGGAGATTCTAGAATCGGCGAATCTGGATAAAGGGTTTTTTAAATTTGGAGGCTTTTTAAATTTGGAGGTTTTATAATAAAAAAAAGGTTAATGAAAATTGTAGTTATAATAAAAGTAGGGAGCCTCCGCAAGGTGAGGTCCTAGAATGGGTGAATCTGGATGAGGAGGTTTTCTAAATTTGGAGGTTTTATAATTCAAAAAAAAGGTTAATGAAAAATGTAGTTATAATAAAAGTAGGAAGCCTCCGCAAGCTAAGGTTCTAGGTGAATCTTAAAGAGGAGTTTTTTTTTTAAATTTTGAAGTTTTATAATAAAAAATCTGATGTGGCCAGGCACATGACTTTATCATACAATATATAAAATTAATAGTTTAGCTGCATGAGGATCTATTTTATTGAGATAAATCGTAGGTATTGTGAAAGCATCAGCATTTGACACTACCTACACTACGTCATTAGAATAATAGTTATTTATGTCACAACTGCCGAAAGTACAGATAGCGCGACGAGCGGTGATGCGGCGCGTCACCGAAAGCGGAGGGTCGCCGTCGCACGTGAGCGAGTCGCGCTATCTAGTTTTTGGCAGGAGTGACATCAACGTTTATTGTGTTGCTTTTTGAGAAATACGTACTTAAAAAAATGATTTCTGTATAGTAAATGCTAGGTTGGCACCACTTTGACGAAACGTCAAGTTTAAAGGTGCGTTCCGATTGGTAGGTAATGATAGCTAATGGCGGTGGTACAATACGAAATTATAGTATTTCTTACATATCGTGATAATGACACATATTAGTTTGCATATACATAAACATGAGTCACTATCAATTTTCTATTGGAAATACTATAACGGCGTCTGCTACCACTGCTATTATCACTAATGAAAACGCACCTTAAAAAGGTAATTCAAATTCTGACAGATTTATATTTGTTCATAACACATCCCTACCAACATACTAAAATAAAACTACACTCATCGCTATACTTTATTTATAATTTTCTCGTATCGTTTTTAGAATTAGATATAAAGACGGGTTGATATTTCTTATCAACAAACAATCAAATTGGTGATCCTACTGTATTTGAAATTAGTATTTTATAATTTGCCGCACTACAGCGGCAACATTCCATAGTGGTTCTCCAACCTCTGATAAGATCAGCTGTTTTCGAATGTGACAACACAAAAAAATATTTGTCAAAATCCTGGCTACTATGTAATTTCATATCAATGCAGATGCGACCGATCTCGATCAAATAGAATTTGCTCTTGAAGCTAAACTATTAATTTTACCAAAAAATTTCATGGGCATAAATTATTCAAAATTTCCTCTACTTTAATTTATTAATTAACTATTTTTTCGAAATTACAGAAATGGCGGCTCATTTCCAAAATCCTTCAAAAACGCTTAAAATAAACTAAAAAGCTAAACTATTAATTTTACCAAAAAATGTCATAGGCATAAATTATTCAGAATTTCCTCTACTTTAATTTATTATTTAACTATTTTCACGAAATTAGAGAAATGGCGGCTCATTTGCAAAATCCTTGAAAAAGGCTTAGAATAAACTACCAGTTCCTTTGGACCCTTTTAAACCAAAAGCTTTTCAGCTCTAAGTTAGGTCATGAAACTTCTAAATATGAACTTTCGTCCCGATACCTTTAGTAGTTTCTCCGGAATCGTCGCCACAAAATTCATTTACACACATACACACACACACACAGACATTTTTTTGTACCTTGGTCAAAAATGTTCAGGGGACCCATAAAGACCTATTTCCGCTAAAATCTCAATTTTTTTTTCGGCACGATTACAATACTTTATAATACTGCGTATGATAAAGTAAAAAGTAAATGTGGTTATATTAACAAATATGGAGAAATAGAAGTGTTGTATGTATGAATTGTGACAGCAACATGAGTTTCAAAACGATGAGACGGTTTGAGTGTTCGGAAAATTTTATTCTTTCCGCAGCAAAAAATGACCCATTTTTTCAAGAAGAAGCAGCGCGTATTACTGATTACGGGCAGAGCGTAAAAAAACAAGACAATGTCTTGTTGAACTTTCAAAGACGAAGATACATACAACTGTGCGATCTGCCAGAAGGTGTACAATAACAAGTGTCTCATATTAGAAGAAAGGGAAACCAATTAATTGTTAAATTGGGAATTGGTACAGTAGTCCTACCATCCTCGACTACAAGCTTGATTTTTAATATTGACTATTTTATGAACTGTCATTGCCAGATTCGACTGTGGAGAAATGGGGAAAAAGTTCAATTCGAAAAGTGGGGAAAGCCGGTGTTGGGAACCGCTTAAATATTCATATGATTTTTCTAACCATTCATGTTAACATTATAATGAAAAGTGAATAAAAAATTAAATAATTTTGTGTTTAATTTTTTTACTAATCACCTTTTAATGTAATTACTAATTACAATTGGATATAAAAAAAGAATTTCATACCTAACATTGGATCAGTACATCATCAACAATCAACCAGAGCGATCACAACTTAGAAATGGCTCGATCATTAGCTGAGGAGGTATTGAAAACTCGTGCAGCGGTACGTGAAAAAATTCGATCATTGAAAGGAGACATTGAGGAGTCACAACGTCGCACATTCGGGTATTTGACCCAAAAATCTGGCTATAAATCAAATTTCAAAATTGTTAAATTCCAAAAAGTAAACCAGTTTCTAGGATAGGTACCGATAGGACCGATGTATGAAAAGGCGGCAATATTTTTTCACCCGAGCGCTCCGCCACGTGTTGTTGTCAGCCAAAAGTTAGATTTGAGTATATGGCTGAACATAGAAGCACATAAGTTGACGCTCTTGAAAACGGTTGCAATTTTGTGTTTTAAGTAAAAATGTAACTTTTTTGTTATACATTCTTTAGAACCAAGTATGAACTTTCATTCGACATTATTTTTATTAAAAGTTACCCACAATTTTGTTTATTGCAGGGCTGAGAACATTCGCTGTTATAAAAAAAAGTTTAATACAGAACTTGAGTGTTTTAGTTTAGTGTTTAGCTTAATTAAGCTTTTGAAAGTGATTCAAATTTAAGTACATATACATATTTGACATTACAACTACTAAAAAATCTGCTGCGGATGCGGTTTTTGTGATTTTATTTCTAATCCGTTGTGAAGGAAAATCCAAAAATTGATATACCGGCTTAGATGTAATTTAATGCAATTTTTTGATACCGTGTTAGTAGAGGTAATTTAGAACATATTTAACCATATTTAGCTATATACAAATGGTTACGGTTATCGAGATATTGACAATGCCGTTCTGTAAGTATATTTTTTCGTTTTTATCATATTTAGCAAACAACCCCGATGACCTAGACTCTTAAAAATCACCGAAAAGAACCTTAAACTTTGGACTTGTATATAAATTTCTGGGCAATTTCTTGCTTGAAGCCAATCGGATTCATATTCAAGGCAAGAAAATACATCGAAAGCACCTACTCGCATACCCAGTTCAACTGGTTTAAAAGGGATTCTTGCTGAGGAGAGACAATAGTAAGTTTCGTGAATAGAAACTGGTTAGGCGTTTTCGATAAATGTGTTTATGCGGAATGCGAATCCGGATCCAACACATGCGTATTAGGGTCATACCACTAAAAAACCACCGTTTCAGCTTGAAGTATGATCAAATTTCGAAAGTTTTCATGGCAACACTAAGTATAAAAATTAGACAATTTTGGAATAATACTAAAAATAACAGATTTTATAGTGATAAATATGGTAAAATAGGTTCTTAATTGCCTCTACTATCACGTCTTAAAAGGAATGCATCGAACGGAAAATAGCATGAATAGCGTAAGTACCGTTTCAATACACAATAACGACTGGTGTAAACATTCATTTTCTTCCTCTACCACTGGTGTTAAAAATAAAACTTTTTTCAGGATTTTTTACAACATCACGGACCCAAAAATATTATCTCATATAACTCAGAAACGACATGTATTGTTCAATTTTAAATCAGTCTATGCTGCGTATTTAAACAGGACATGCCATTTATCATTTTATAAATTTGTCACAGTAGAACATGATAGAAATAAAATCACAACAAAATATTGATGATAAATGTTGTAGTAGTAATTAATTTACAATAGTTGTAGTGCAGTGAAAAACAATTTTTAATACAGTTTGCTTTTTCCTATTTTGTACTGTTTTATCGTGTTTATTAAGTTATTAACCTTCAAATTCTTAATATGATGGTTAAAATGTTATACATAAATAAAACAACACATCTAGAGCCCTTTTAGGTGAAAATATAATTTTAGCCAGGTTTTCGGGTCAAATACCCCACTGTGCGTCGTCAAGAAGTTGAATACAGTCCAATAACAGGACCACTTCAATAAATTTCTAGCAAACTAGATTCTTCCAATTTACTTGCTAAGCCTATAAAAACTAAATTTTTACACGGCATATCACTCTAGAAAGTTTACCTAAAATGAAGAAAAATGTTAGTGACCTTGATGATGAGTCATCATATGTTTTAAATCTACCAAAAAAGCCCAGACGGACGTCAACACCAGAAAGAAAACCAATTTACAAGGATTTATCTGCACTGAAAGATTTCAGTAAAAGTCAGTCCCATTTTCAGGTATTGGTGGAGACGTGATAACCCCTACACAAGAAGGAACTTCTGACGAAGAGTTTGAGGATTTAGATAATATTTCACAATTGATTCGATCCGCTCAACGTGATGTAGAAGGTAGACTATTTGAACAAAAACAAATACTAGAAGAACAATTAGATACATCAGCCGTACAAGCTGTTTTGCAGCAATTTCATCCACTACCACGAAGTTACTTAACTGGACTGAAAACTGACGTAGAAAACGATGTTGATACTAAATATGGCGTATACGAAACTGACAAAGGGTATACATAGGTAATAGTGAGGTATTATTTGATGAAGGAGATATCATGATCGATGGTCTCACGTACAAAGGAACTCCTGGTTTATATGAACTCTTATTCAAAAAGGACCAAAAAGTGATAAGGGAGGAAGAAATCCCTCCGACCGTGCGAAATGCGTACTTATATACGTATTGCATATGACTCGACTAAGTCATAGATCTCCCACCACTGGTATCTATACCTTTTGTCATCCATTCGTTCATCACGTGATCATCTTGACCGTTGCGGTATTTACCAAAGTTCATGTATTTTCGGTCGCGATTTCCTAAAAGTCGTGTTTTTCCATATATCGAGATGATTCTTTGTTTTTTTATGTTCAGCACACAACTGGTTTTTGGTCGATCGTTCATTCAATTTTTTTGCTTTATTCCTTTTTTACAGCGTTCTATATCACGAAAAGAGTTGCGAAAACGGTTTTTTTTGTCTTACGACCGCCGTTTTGTTAAAAATCAAAATAGTGAGAAACGGAACGATCGAACGATAGCAAACAATTAAGAAAAGGTTTAACTTTTTTGTATCAGACGACCGGCACATGTTATCGTGGTTACCGTTACACATTAATGTTTGCACAAAAGCGCGCGCGTAATCTGCAAGGTCACCGAGATAATCAGTATTAATATAACAAGAGAGTGAGAATAAATTGAAAATAATTTGACAGATTGTTTGAAAACTTGTTGCCAGGCAATAGTCACGAGAGCCCGCAGGGCTCGAGTGGCTATTGCCAAATGGCAACAAGATTAAACAAAATCTGTCAAATTATTTTCTAATTTATGGAACTCTCGAGTTATATTTGACTAGATTATTTTTTGATTCACAAATTTTTACAATAAAATAAATCAATAAAATTTAATTTAATTCATTATTACTTACAATATATGAAAATATCGTTGACACATTGTGAATATATTAAAAGTATCTGACAGTTGCTAGGCAAATAAAAGCTACAGTGATTATTCCCGAGAATAATCATAAGAGATTTATTCCCACTATAATAATGACATAATTGGTTGAAACTTACCCTTGTGACAAATAAAGAAGCATTTCATTGGTTTTAAGAAACGTCAAGAAATAATCACAATAATTTTTAAATTTTAATTTTGTACATCGATTTTGTCTATAAATCTTGTGTGGTTCTTTCATTATCACTTCCTTAAAATAGGCTCGAAAAGCGGCCAACAAAGCGGAAGACCCCTTTTGTAAAAAATACAATAATTGAGATTAATTGATAGGACTGTCCGACAACTATAGAAATCCAACAAGTGACAACTGTTTTTGATGTGCTCCATGTTTATGGAGAATTTGTATTTGAAAACAGAAATTGTTAATTGAGTCTAGCTTTTGAGAAAATCAGTGCAAAAACGCAAAAATGTACAAAAATAGTCATAATTCAAAATTACTGCGTCCATGTTTAGACCGAAAAAAGGCATACGCGCATTGGTTGAAACTTTTTCGATTGTTTTGCTGTTGGTTAATGTAGTCATTTAGTTTCGATTATTGTGTTTTTTATTAGTAATAGGAAATTAGTGAAATGCTCGATATCTATCTACACAAAAATGTATAATTATTTTTTTCATTAGTATAAGAACATTGGTATGAAAATGTTTGTAGTTAAAACAAAAACGTTTGCAATTGTTTATCAGAACCAAAAGGCCAATTTGACAACTTTCTTTTAGTGCCCTTTGACCTGTACCTAGAAAGCAATAGAACAAATACGGCCAGGTCGGCTCAGTTGTAAAATAAACAAACTTTATCATACGGCACTGTATACCAGAACAAGCTGTTGGGGGTTATGTAATTGAATTCATATAACCAAACATTCAGGTAACTTAAAAAAAATTAAAAAGTAAACATTGGAATTAACTCACCTTAGAGTGACAAAGTCTTATGTCTCAGAACAATCCTTGGTTGTTCCTAGTCAAAACGGTGGCCGTTTGGTCTTGGATAGTGGTCTCGGTATTTTGTCAAATATTAGATATTACTGAACTATACTGATGTGAATAAATGTCTGATGTCGATAGTTATGATTATTATCAGTGTAATATCGTGATATCTTATAGATTAGTTATACAAATATAGATTTCACGAATATCACACATACTTGTTTATGAGAAAAACGACTACACAAATTTATATATACTCTACAAATGTAGTTTATTTAAAATATTGTTTTAAATATTATTATGCATTTTTATATGCAATGGCTGTATTAATTTGATAATAATAATTGCCCTGATCCTCTTTATTACTTTTCAAAATTATTAGTGTAATTTTAGTATTTATATGTTGTATCTAAATTATATTATCTAGGTTTCCAATATTTAAATGAGACGTATCAGAGATTTTCAATAAATAATAATAATATATTATCCTTTGAATTTCAGTTGTAAATAAAGAGGTTACTCATAATATTTATTGTTATTGAGCCCACTTTAGTTTTTTAACAAATGGATTTAAATAACTCAAGAACATTGCGTAATAAATGGTCCATAAATGAACATAAGGAGGTGATTTGGTGTCAGTTTTGTTCATTGTTAAGGTTTGGATGTGCCAATCAACGGGAATGCTTTAGATTATGGCGAGAAAGACACCCAGGTAAAAGAATGGAGTTGGACTGCTAATACTTTGGCTTCCCAGAGACGGTGCATTCTAGATAGGAATAAGTTATCAAATATAGAGATAGATAGTATTAGAAGGGATGTATGGATTTTTCTTAATCTTGAAAATGATGAACTGTTTGGAGTTGAAGAATTAGAACCGAACAGCCGTATTGTTGAGGCGTCTGTTATTGTGGATATTGAGGTAAATGGGATGCCAAATCTGGATAATGATATTGACAATGACGTGCAGCAAAGTCTGTTTTTAATATTGGTACAGGAAGAGTTGCTTACTGCAGGTAATTTTCATAGTCGGGTTAGGCTGCCTTTCATAAGGGAGAGTAACAGGGTTAGGGAGTTGATTGCGCAAGCTAATTCTGATCTGGAAATATTTCTCAGAAATAAGCCAGAATTGTCCATTACTGAAATAAATAATTTGTTGTATGCATCTGCCTATGTTATTACTAAGATGGTGAATCCAAAATTTACATCAATACACGATAATAGAATTCGGGAGAACCGTTGGAAGCGTAGACTCCAAAATAATATTGCTACAATTTAAACGTTTCAAGGATTTCTGAAATTAGAAGATCAGTTCATTTAACAGAGAGGTTACAACGGTTACGGCAAAACATAATACTAAAATATAGATAGTGTTTTTGGCGAAGAGAAGGATATAGTAGTTATTGAAGAAGAGTAAAACAGAAAATTCAAGCTAAGGCCCAACGTATCAGAAGAATTGAGAAAAGAATTCGGACGAACAAAAATTTTGGAGAAAATCCACAAACATTTTATAGGGGTCTAGGAAAGGAGAATATCTGCATCCAGAATTTTCCAAACATGCAGGATGTTACCAATTTTTGGACAGTCATTCAGGGGCAATCTGGCAAGTATAATTCTGATGCGGAACGGATTAAATGCGAGGAGAGGCGTAATAATCATTATCCAGCAATGGGGTGCTTGCAAAAGTTTAGCACTTTGGACAGCTCCTGGAGCAGATAAAATTCCTAATTTTTGGCTTAAAAGGATAACCATTTTGCATGAATATTTGCTCAAATGTTTTAACAAAATGGTTAATAATCTGGAACTGATACCGTCGTGGCTGACTGAAGGTGTTACTGTTTTCTGTATTCATCTGATATATCTGTATACATTTGGGGTATCGAAGGATTCATGGGGATAAAATTGTTGAATTTAGACATGGAAAATTCCGAAAGTGTCTCTTTACATTCTTTGATTACGCTAGAGATGGAAATAGATGGTAAATTAAACTTTCTAGATACAACAGTGTTAAACCGAGACAATATTCTACAGTTCGATATCTACAGGAAACCATCGTCATTCACAACCATAATACCTTTTGATTCAAACCATCATGAAAGTCACAAAATGGCTGCTTTTCAATTTTTCATCAATAGGGCACTGAATTACCCCATAAATAATGAGGCAAGAACAAAAGAATTACAATTCATAACAAAACTGGCAAATGATAACGGTTTTCCTGAAACAGAGATAAGAAAAGAACAATGATATACAAAACTAGAAAAAAGAAAGATCCACTCTATACCACTACTAAAAACGAAGACCCGGTAATTTATAGATCATTCACATTTAACGACATCAATATCAAATTTAACAAAATCATGACCAAATATAACGTTAGGCCGGTTTATGTAAATAAAAACCAAATCTTGAAGAAGCTATCAGACTTCAGATACGATAAAATCCCATCAGGTATGCAAAGTGGTGTATATTCTATATGTTGCTCGAATTGTAATGCTATTTATATAGGCCAAACAGGTAGACCAATTGAAAAACGATTACGAGAACATGCCAACCGCACTTCATCAAATATCTATCAACATGCCATACAAACGGGACATAAGATAAATTACCAAGATTTCAAAATCATACATAATTTATAACACATTTATAAGAACAATCGAGACCCTCTGACATCTTTAATGAACGAGCAAACGGATTTCTTTATAAGACCGCTATTCACATATTTGAATTTGTAATTTCCCACCAATATCTTTCATAAACGCCTTGAAACATGGGCAACCACATACATCCACATACACAACGAGTTGCCTATACCAATCCACACATAATTCATTTATACTATTGCTTCCTTTAACGTCCACCAGATGCCACTAGATATGTATTTCACAACAGACGCCGACTCTTACGTTGATTTTGATAATTAATCCTCGTTTATCCGACCGAGTTATTGTTCTTTTGCACGTAAAATATTGGCATGATACACAACAGAGACAGAAGACTTCGACAGAAACATTATTTTTATGTGATTCTCCGCAAATTAGACAGTAGGTGTCCATAATTTTGTATTACGTTTTTTAGGTTAAGTTTACACAATTATATATATTTGTTGACTTTGTTAATTGTTTATAGATTTAGGACTGAAGAAGGCTCATTATAGCCGAAACATGTATCCTTTATAAAACTATAATAAACTGAAGAGCAAGAATTAAGAGGTTTATTCCCCCCTTTTGACTACGAACAATTATTCTAATAAAGACAACACATTATAACAGTTTTTTTCCAGTGTGCATTCTCATGATATGAACCTTAAGATGACTCTTTCTTGCAGAAGAAAAATCATTTAAATTCGTTCTCACCAGTATGCGATTTCATATGCCTTGTAAGACAACCATTCTGTGTACTGGCATAATCACACAGGGAGCATTGAAATGGTTTCTCACCTGTATGCTTTCTCATATGCTGTACAAGATTAATATTTTGTATACTAGCAAAATCACATAGCGTGCACTTAAATGGTCTCTCGCCTGTATGCGTTTTCATATGCATTATAAGACTAGCACTGTATGCGGTAGAAAAATCACATAAGGTGCATTTAAGTGGTTTTTCTCCGGTATGCATTCTCATATGCACTTTAATACTATCCCTTGTTGTAGCAGCATAATCACATACGGTGCACTTAAACGGTTTCTCCCCGGTATGCGTCGTCAAATGATGTTTAAGACTAACTCTATTTGCAGAAGTATAATCACATGAAAGGCACTTAAAGGGCTTCTCTCCAGTATGCGTTCTCATATGCAGTTTAAGACTAGTGCTTCTTGCAGTAGCATAATCACATACGATGCACTTAAATGGTCTCTCTCCGGTATGCGTTCTCATATGCTTCATAAGACCACTTTTTTGTACGTTAGCATGACTACATAAGGTGCATTTATATGGTTTTTCTCCTGTATGCATGCTCATATGCAGTTTAAGACTACACTTTGCTGCAGCAGCATAATCACATAAGGTGCATTTAAATGGTTTTTCTCCTGTATGATTTCTCATATGTACTTTAAGACCGCTGCTCGTTGTAGTAGCATAATCACATAAAGTGCATTTACATGGTTTTTCTCCTGTATGCGTTCTCATATGCAGTTTAAGACTACTCCTTGCTGCAGCAGCATAATCACATAAGGTGCACTTAAATGGTCTCTCTCCTATATGCGTTCTCACGTGTTCTGTAAGATGACAACGATTTGAACTAGCATAATCACATAAAGTGCATTTAAATGGGTGTTCTCCTGTATGCGTTCTCATGTGCAGTTTAAAACTACTCCTTGCTGCAGCAGCATAATCACATAAGGTGCACTTAAACGGTCTCTCTCCTGTATGCGTTTTCATATGTTCTGTAAGATGACCACGATATGAACTAGCATACTCACATATGGTGCATTTAAATGGTTTTTCTTTTGTATGCATTCTCATGTGCAGTTTAAGACTAGTCCTTGCTGCTGCAGCGTAATCACAAAAGGTGCACTTAAATGGTCTCTCTCCTGTATGCGTTCTCATATGCTCTGTAAGATGACTACGATTTGAACTAGCATAATCACATAAGGTGCACTTAAATGGTCTCTCTCCTGTATGCGTTTTCATATGTTCTGTAAGATGACCACGATTTGAACTAGTATAATCACACAAGGTGCACTTAAATGGTTTCTCTCCTGTATGCGTGTTCATATGCTGTGTAAGAGAATACCGATGTGCACTAGCATAATCACATAAGGTGCATTTAAATGGCTTTTCTCCTGTATGCAATCTTATATGTACTTTAAGATCACTGCTTGTTGTACTAGCATAATTACATAAGGTGCATTTAAATGGTTTTTCTCCTGTATGCATTCTCATGTGCAGTTTAAGACTATTCCTTGCTCCAGCAGCATAATCACATACGGTGCACTTAAATGGTCTCTCTCCTGTATGCGTTCTTATATGTTCTGTAAGATGACCACGCCATGCACTAGCATAATCACAGAAGGTGCACTTAAATCGTTTCTCTCCGGTATGCGATCTCAAATGACGTTTAAGACTACCAACCGCTGCAGAAGTATAATCACATGAAGTGCGTTTAAGTGTTGTACGCCTTCTCGTGTGCACTGTAAGCGACATCTTCCTTGTATGTCTTCGTTCGTGTGCTTTTAGGAATTGAGGTTGCGAACTAGTATAGTCGCAAATGTGGCATTTATATTGCTTCTCTGCTTTACAAACTTTTACAATTTGACGTTGCGCTGACTGTGCAGTTGCCTCGTCATACTTGCAAAACGGCAATTCTTCCTCGGGTGTCTCTGCCTTTGGAGGGTCTAACGATTGTCCGGATACTGTACAAGCAGAGCCACATACAGAAGTTTCCGTAAATTCCACTTCTTCAACTTTTACGTCCACTCTGAAAAAAAAATCAAACCACAATAAGCAATACTTTCATTTACCATAACCTGAAATTATCCAGATATCGATTTTGTCATATGTTCTAATATGGTTGCTGCACAGGTTAAAATTGAAGAGGATATAGAGGCGCTGAAGAACATATGTTATCGGCTACCCGTGTTTAGGTAGAACCAGTTTTGCCTAGGTTAAAGTAGTTCTGCCGAAGCGCGTTAGGTCGAACTAGTTTAACCTAGGCCGAACTAGTTTAACCTGGTTTGTAAACATATACTTTAGGTCAAACTGGTATGGGGTAGGTCAAACTGATCTCGATTAACGGTATTGAAATGTACTACACTGAGCGGCATTAAAAACGCAAAACCTAAAATAATGACCAGTTTCAAACTGCAGTAACTTTTAAACGTATTGCTCGATTTGAATGCGGTCTTTTTTATTTGAAAGGTATACTTTTTGCCAATATTTCTGTATGTGTGCTATTCGCTAAAACGAACGAAAGAGTCGCCCCCTGGTGGTAAAAGAGTGAGTTACTCTGAACGGGATAGGTTAGGATACGTATTGAACGAAAACATGGAAAGCGCAATGAAAATAAGCAATAAGAGCAACAATTATTGTTGTGTTCCTCAATGTAGTTCATTTTATAGTGAGGCATTGTCATTCCACAAATTTCTCCAGGTAAACCGTTACAAAACGAGTGGCGCCGTGTATTAAAAATTGGAAAATCGATATCAAGCGCAAAACATTTTAAAAACGAGGACTATGTTTCAATCGAGGTGAGTACTTGGCATCACTTTAGTTCTTCAAATTATTATTCAAATTCAGTATTATTTTAATATTGCAGTCCTAACCTAACAAAATCGGAAGCTGAAGAGAGGAACAATCCATTCTTGTACCTTCCAAAAACGTCGTTTGGAATAAAGCGTAATGCACTTTTGGTAGAAAGTAGAGAGAGAACACTAAAAATCGTTGAGGTAGATAAATAACTATATTTTGTGAAGTTAAATTAAATAACTAATGTTGTTGTAGAGATCGTAATAGACAAATAGAAGAAACAACCAAGGAAAATATTATGTCCACAGTTGTAATGAAAATAACAGTTCTCGATTATCCGAGTTAATCGGGGCAGGTGCTGGCTTTACATAAACAAAGTCTTGGCTATGTATATATGGACGATGGAAGCCCTCTTGCATAACCAATTTTACAATCCCGATTTGATTGATTCTCCAACCATTTTCTTTAACAAAATAGTACGTTTTATCATAAGTGTTCTCTTTTTCTGAATTAATAAAATAAAAACAAACTTAATAGAGCTTTTATTTAAACTGTATGAAGTTTACATTACTACTACACATAAGTACGCTACGAACATTTTTCAGTGGACGGACCACGCTTAAATAAATTTTTTACATTGACGTTACGTTTCGAAACAATCGAAAAAGTATAATTCTTTGCACGACTCGATCGACATGCACTTTTGCTCTAGCAATTTCAGATTCATTTAATTGGTTTTTCCTTCTTAGAAAAAGGGATCAATTACAAACGTTTCCTTTTTTCCCCAAACTTGTTTGACGTCTGTATAACGTAACATATCAGGTTATCTAAGCTGTAAACAATTTTATGAATAATAATAGTTGCTTTACTCTACAATGTTTAAATAGTTGTAAATAATGAAGGTATCCCCATTATGCTGGCATTTATGGTTTGCACCCGATTTGCAGAAGCATCTGCATTTCCACTGCTTGTGATCCAAAACCCAGTAACTTGTATTTAAAAATATTACGAAGATTATTATCATTAGATACAATTGCATTTTAAAATAGAATTTCTACAATATGCCGCTCAACTGCTAACTTTGAGGTTAGACACTTCGCGATTTTCGCCAATATAACCGCAACCAACAGTATGTCCAGCCGCAAACAGTTTTTGCCTTCTTCAAAGTACTTTTTTTGAGTTTTTCTTGTTCTGTATATAACTAAAAATGCTGCTAAGACTGATTGAAGTTATATCGACTATTGTATGTTGTATATTGTTATTGTATGACAAGCGGCCATAACTATTTTTTGCAGCGCCCTCTACATTTGATCGTTCAGGCGAATCCATTTTTGCGCTCTTCCATTTCAGCAATGGTGAATAACGTTAATGATTGTTTTCTTCCTACAGTTTGAAGCTTGCTGTGGGGTGCACCGACAAAAGAATTTAACTTTAAACAAAAGGAGCTTGTAGTCTCGTCTGTTCTGATCATTTATGTTTTTTGTTCAAGTTTCTATTGTTATTAACGTCAAAGTTACAATATCTTATGGATAACGCTGCTTTTTCGGCAGCGCCATCAGAAATTAAAGAAAGGCAATCAACAAAAACATATAGCGACGTTTAGTGTCGTTGACGTCATTGGCTGTTCCTAGACAATTAAAATGCCTTTAAGCCTTGCAGAAGTTGCTTAGGCAGTAGCTTTTGTGGAAGATGGACGCAGCATTCGTTATGCTGCTCGTGTTCTTTGCGCGATAACGAGTACGGTTTGTCGCGCCATTCAAAGATTTCGCCAGACTGGCACCTTCAACAGACGACCTGGGTCAGGAAGAAGACGCATCATTCAAGCCCGTGATGATCGATACATCGTAATGACCGTGTTACGAAATCGAAATACCACAGCAGTTGAGACAAGAAATCGTCTGGAGCAAGTGCGTCCGGTGAACGTGAATAATAAATACAATCTAGGTCGTGTGCGGTATCATTGGATAGATATTTAATAATAAACACCTTTCGTTGGAAAGAAATATTACTCATAATATGTTTTACGAAATAAACCATATGATACCGATTTTTTGAAAACTTTTTTTGACAGTTGACTGGTCAAAACTGTCATGTTTACGTCATGTTTACAGTCCATGCAGCAATTAATATTTATGCCATAACTGATTATGGTTTCTTTCGTGTACTGTATTTATAACCAATATTTTCAACAAATATTGTGTCTTATTAAAATATCTATCAAATGATACTAGACACGACCTAGGTACTGTTTATAAATTCCATCCCCATGCAGTTATCACTACTTTCGATATACTATGGAAATCAAAACTGTTAGATCCATCAGGTATCTTATGTTACGTAAATTACTTTTGTCACGTTGTGGCAGGAGATATTACGAAAATGCCTTATATTTGGTTGAACTTCGAATAAACGCTTGAAGATAGCCGTGTGGCGCCATCTGTTGCTTGACTGGAGAACTAGAATGCAAACTGTCACTTGTCTTTTCTTAATTTCTTGTTTATTATCTTTGACCTACTTTTATGATAACATCTATAGCTCTGTATGTGTGGGACCCAGTGGGAAGCATTTTGTCCAAGTTTCAAGCTCGTAGGTGCCCGTTTTGCGGCCTTGTCATTCCAATGTTCGCAGGCATTTTGCGGACTTATTTGACTGTCCCCAAGGTTGCCTCCATGTGCACGATGTTAGAATTACTTATGGATTCGATTCGTAGTAGTGTCGTTTGGCTAATTGACATAGTTTGTCGTTTTCCAGGCAATTGCGTATTATTGTCTATGACGTCACACGGTGTGTCGTATTTCTTATTTGCTTTTATTTATTCAGTTTGATTTCATTTTGGCATTTAGTAGTCCAAAAGGGATCGTTTGGTTGCATTTGTCCCATTATTTGCAGTGGTTATTGAAATTCCAATTTTGACAATTTAGTTTCGCTATTGTCCGCCATTGTTCCACGTCAGAGTTTCATGGTGGGGGGAGGCAGTGCCTATATAAAGGATCGATTTTTCGCGTGGTTTTTAATTCATTTTGTAGATTGCACCGAGCTCCACGCCGTTTGAATCCAGCATTGAGAGTTGATTTGTTGTATGAGTTTATTTCGTCGACCTTCTTTTGATTGTTGTTGATTTTGGATTGGTGGCGAAACCATTTTTGGGATCTACTCTTGCAACATCTTGAGCAGTTGATTGGCTCGTCGTATTTTTACGGATTCTCACAGCTCTCAATCTGTGACACTTAAGTGCCCGGTTAACATCTTACGGGGTGAGCTCTTTTTCTTATTGTGGTACCGTTTCTCATTTAAATGGAATTATTGTAGTTTTTATCGGCGGCGAAGAAATTTTTATCGGCGGCGAAGAACAGGATAGTTATTGGTTGGCGAACAACATTTTATCAGCTAGCGAAGGACCGATTGGAATTAGTACCTCGGCAGAGTAGATCTATTGAGGAAGTTTCAGTGGAGTCTTGGAGAACTTAACCTCCAATATTTTGGCGAGGCGGACTGGTGAACTAGGAAATTTTATACGATCAACATTGTTGACATCCGACATATACCTTTGCGTTGTGAGGACCGAATCATCTTGGCAGTTCGTAGAAGAACGGAATAACACCTAACCTCTTAGTGGGCCCCTTTTGGACTTTCCATAGTTGGGCACATGCTCGGAAATCACAAGTAGGTTATCGTTTGTATATTTTAAACGTGTCTTGAGGGTACCTCCCCGTGTGGGAGGTAATGTTCCGATACCGTTCAGCCGTCGTAGGATTCTTACCGTTGGGTCTTCCGAAGGAACCTAACCTCTTTACGATTTGCTCTTCTTTTTTTTTGCTTTGATAATTTGATTAACGTTTGTTTTTGACTTTGATTTTTGCATTTTGAATTTGAATTTGACTGCTAGTTTGATTTAGTATATAGTAATTTAGAATTTATTTGTCATTTTAAATACAATACAGAACTTTAACATTACCATTTGACGTTGGCTTTCTCCGTCAACATTTTGATTTAATTTTGAGGTTAATGTAAGCTTAGCTTAATTATAATTTTGGATATTTTGTAATATTTAACTCAACGTTTAAATTTTTATTTTTTTTATTATTTAATTTTTAATATCGTCAATTTCTTTTATAATTTTAAAAATTTTGTGGCAAGGTGTTCGTCAATTGTTTTCAACGCTTTATGATTAAACCCTTTTCTGCTGAACGTTTACGTGTGAATTGGCCAATTTACATAACGGTTTTTCTTACAACAATTTATGCACATCTGCGTTAAGCGTTGACGTTTGATATTTTGACCACATTTATTTATTTTTTATTATTATTTTTGTTTTCTATTTGTACCCGTTTGTATATCCTGTGTGTTTTCTTACAAATTTTTGATTTATCGCTTACATTTTGGAAATTTATTACGTTGTTCTTCTTCGTTTGGGCAATAAATTGTTTGGTAACATCCTTGCTAGTTTTTCTGTCGAGTGCCATAACATCCCATCTACTGTCCCAAATCAGTTTTATCCACATTTCAGTGAAGTTTGGGTGGCGCCCTTGTTACAACTTGTGTCAATTAGATTTGACCCACTCCCGTCTCCACTTCGAGCGAGCTGAGGACCACTGGTGGATACCGAGAAAAGGTGCACGACAGGAAGTATTTCACTTTTGCAATTTTTGTCGAAATTCGGCCGTAACACAATTTTTCGAATTGTGCTTCTAGTTATTGCAAAAAAACTGTAAGCTTAATTAAATTTCCAAATTTTGATTAATGAATATTTAATATAAAATCAAGGCGCATCCTCAGATAATCCGGCCATATTAAAGTTTACACCAACAACATTCACAATCAGTTAGTAACAAATTGTTCAATACGACAGTCGTGAATTAATGCTGAAATTAAAGCTTAGTCCAAAAATCTACATCGGACTTTAGCCCCGTCCTGTACAATATCTAAATTTTCCAGGGCGGCAAACTGATTAGTTTTAAGTCATTTGGTTATCTAAGAACATGTTCATGTCACTTTGGATTAAATGGACCATAGCGCTAAAATAAAACGATTTTGAACGGCTATATTCTCATTTTCAACCACTGTGCGCCGGTGCCGACAAAGAAAATAAGAGATTTCCGACGTTGGCGATTATGTTTGATATGTCGTAAGCAAATGGCTATTTTAGGCAAAAATCTTTTGCCTAGACAAAAGCTATTTGCCTGGGCAAATAGATGATGAACTTTTATTTATATTTTTCAAGCTAATTGCCCAGGCAAATGTTTTTGCCAAGACCGTTGTCAGGCAAATAGCATTTAGTTTTCAATCGCTTTTATTTTAAAATTATGTCAGGTTATGTTCAATCCATGCATGTTAATTCTCAAATGCGGTGATACAAAAACAGGACTTTTAGGTTAGTGTTTAGAGTCACTTTTACCAGGAAAAAGTTATACCAGACCAGTGATGTGGGCCGGGTAAATACCCGGCCGGTGGGAACTTATAAAATGGGTATTTACCCCTACGTAGGGTAAATACCTAAATTTTGGGTATTTATCATTTTGATCCTTAAAACACCATTTAATAATATGGTGAAATACAGGCGGGATGTAAATTTTAAATAAATCAAAAATTACAGCCACATCCTGGATTTGAACCAGGGACCTTTGCGTTTCTAGCACAATGCTCTCCCATCTGAGCTAATGATAATATTAATTTGACAATATATGTCGTTAAACATTTTCATTATATAATATATTATATAATATTATATATAATTTATACAGGGTGTAACACTACTTTCCCGCAAGAATTATGTTTAGATAGTAAATGTCATTCTCAGTATACCTTTTCATATGGACCTAATTGTTCTCTGAACTCCAGTACAGCCGCTTGAAATATTTACTAAATAAAGAAAAATGAACTATTGACTATTTATCAAACAATGATAAAACTAAGAAAGAGCACAATCAATACTTAACAACGAAAACTAAATACATTTAAAAGTAAAAATAAATTAAATAAACAAATGGACGCAAACAAAATACATATGAAAGTTTTTAGATATTTGTTTCTCTACAAGCAATTGTCATTCTGAGCATAAAGAGTCTTTCATGCCGACTTATTGGTTTTATTAATTTCTAAAGAAGTTAAATCATGTAAAATACAGTTTTCAAATCATTTTACAATTATTTCAAACGGTTGTAATTTTTTAAGGAATAAAGAAAACAAATAAGTCCATATGAAAATTTTTACTCAGTGTGGCATTTACTGTCTGGAAAAAAATCTTTGCGGAAAAAATAGGACACTCTCTAAATGTGTACTCTTGGTTACAAATGATGTAAAATATTTGAGTTATATAAGAACATTCACTACCTTTAATTGGATTCATAGCAAAATAAGAAATTGGGGGCATTCAGCCGTTCCAGCCAAAGTTGCTTGCGCTGCCGGCGCCGAGACTAAGCGGCCGCGGCGGCTGAACGGCCAGATACAAATACATGTATTTACGCTTAGAGCTGAGTTTCCAGCGCTTTCACTCAGCATAAAGCGTAAATACATGTATTTGTATCTAACCGTTCAGCCGCCGCGGGCGCTTAGTCTCGGCGCCGACAGCGCAAGCAGCTTTGGCTGGAACGGCTGAATGCCCCCATTGATTAACAACGACAAAAGCTTAACATAAAATCATAAGTTTCTGCTAAATCTTTTCGATAACAGAATCAGAAAATATGGAAGATTCACACGATTAAATGGACGATGATGACAAAAAAAAACTGCTGTTTATAAGAATAAATTTTATTTTGTGATAAGACAATACTTTTTGATTTTTCGATAAAAGAAAAACCTTTATTTAATAATTAAATAATTCCTTTTACTGCTATTTTTAATAACAAAATTATGTTTATAAATGCTGCTATAAATTCCCCCTTTGAGTAAATACCCGGGTATTTACCACGGGTATTTACCCTTTCAATCGTGATAGGACGTGAATAAAATTCAATTTTATTTTTGTTTTCAATAGAAATAATGCATATTTTTTGGAAAAGTAATAACAAATAGTTTCCTTAAACTGTAATCTATTAGAATGACTATAATCCAAATAATATTTTGAATACCGTCATATAGCCTATTAGGGTTTAGCCTAGCAAATTAGGTTCAGCAGCTAAAAATTGGTGAACCAGGGGCATTTATATGGCATTTACTGAGCAACATTAGTGGATATACTTCATGCAGCGTTAATTTATTATAGGCCTGTGTTGACGGTAAGTTTAGTTGCCCCTCTTGGCACCTGCAGCGCTGATTGCGCAAATCACGATCTATTTTACCGGCTCTGTCCGCGAGTTGACTGATGACCTGCTGTCAGACGTTGATATCAGCATTGACTGAATATTCAAATCTCTAAAAGTTTCCGATAATGCTATGGTGTCAACGATAAGACAAATACATACAAAATGGAAGCAGTCCTTCGATATCGATATTACGTATTATTGTTACCATTTCAACAGTATGAATACTAAACTCATCAATAACTCAGCGTTGAATAAAGAAAACCTCTTTTCTATTTGCATTGGTTTATTTAAATTTACTCAGAAGACATGTTTCGACATTTCTGTCATTATCAATTCTAAATCTGCAAGAAAAATTTTGGTCATGTTATAATCATCATTCTGAGTAAATTTAAATAAACCAATGCAAATAGAAAAGAGGTTTTCTTTATTCAACGCTGAATCATTGTTATTTGCAAGCATGGAACAATCCCAATCTAATTTTGACATAACCTCGTCCATCCATGCCTTCCGGAGAATTTGCAAGAAGGTTGAAGTTGTGAAGAACCACATTAATTTTGTCAACACTTGCCTACATGAGAACCTAACACCAACGTTTGCAAAGGTAACTTCAAAGAATCTAGACAACAGAACTCGTAATCGACTCCAGATCAAAATATTGAGAAGAGAAAAGCGTAAGCACTTTAAGAAACTCAACCATAACTACGAAAGATTGGCTTTCATTAACAGAAACATGTGAGATGTCCTACACCATCTTGAACTAGATGAACTTATCAACGAAGCAAGAAGCGAAGCTGCATTGATCGGAACGGAAGACCGGAAGAAGAAGCACAGAAAACTGAATAGCCTGCGAAAGAACAAACGCCAATTGGATAATAGCGTTATTAATACACCAACTTTTGTTAATGAGGTTAGAAACATTGATGTATTTACTAATTTGACTGATCTAACATTTAATCCGAAAGAAATAGAACTCCTTAATAAAGGACATAAGTTTGCCTTGCCGCCTCGTGACAGTATTTTCGATTCTACTATTGAGTTGGATATTGCTATTAATAGACACCCTCAGTATAATGAAATTGTCAATGAGTTGATCCCTATTATTAAAAAACAAGAAAAGATAAACAACAAAAAATCCAAGCTTGATTCCCAAACTCTTCAGGATTGGAACACTGTCAAGTGTATTCAGAACAAACTGAACGTCGGCGACGCCTACTTTGTTCTCGCTGACAAAAATGCAGGCACCATTATTATGAACAAAAATGTATATATCGAAAAGACTGAGACCTTCCTCAGGAATAACGGTTATAAAGAAATTTTAAAAAGCCCCCTCAATTTAATGATTAGATCTACAAAAGCCATTGTTAGGGAGTGTAGAGAAACTTTGTTAGATCATACCAATAATAGATTTAGTTCCTTCATGCCTATGAACCCCTCTGTTCCTCAACTTTATTCGTTGCCAAAACTCCATAAAAGAGACTTACCCATCAGACCGATTACTTCTTGTCGTAACTCCCCCACAAGTATAATTACTAAAATTCTACTTGATATTTTTCGCTCCATTAATTTTTCTCCCACCTATTCTTTGAGAAACACATCTCATTTTTTGGATGTGGTCCGGGACATTGACGCCACCAACTGCCTTTTAATCTCTTTTGATGTCACGAACCTATACACGAATGTACCCATCAGCGTCACCCTTGACTTAGTTTCTGATTACTTAAACAACCACTTTGCCGATTCGACCAAAACTGAAAATTTAAAAAAGCTTTTAAAACATGTCATCAATCAGAATTATTGCTGCTTTAATGATAAATTTTACCAATCTGCTGAGGGACTTCCAATGGGAATGGCTTTGTCTGGGATTTTGTCTGAGTTTTATCTAGATCACATTGAAGTTGAACACATTTTAAACTTAAAAAATCCATTCAGGAATAAGATAATTAAGTGGGTTCGTTACGTTGACGACGTATTCGCACTTTGGAACGGGAACGAGGTTGAACTCTCTGAAATGCTGGTTTATATGAACAACATACACCCTAAATTAAACTTCACTCTAGAACTACAGCATGACAATAGTTTGAACTTCCTTGATTTGACTATCATCAACAGGGAGGGTAAACTACACTTTGAAATTTTTAGGAAACCCACCTCTAAAAATACCATCATACCTTTTGACTCCCACCACCATATTAGTCATAAAATGTCTGCCTTTCATTACTATATTCATAGAGCCTTGACCTACCCTATAACAGAGACATCAAAGGCTAATGAATTGCAATTTATATTCCAATTAGCTAAAAACAATGGTTTCCCAAGACATCGTATTACTTCAATGATAGACAGAATCGAGAAAAAGCAAGACCCTCTCTACACTCCCCCTGAAACACCTGCTAATCCTCGAACATACAGAATGTTTTCTTACAACAGCACAAATTTAAAATTCCAGAAAACTCTGTCCAAGTTCAACATTATTCCAGCCTATAAGAGTCAAACTCAAATTTCAAAGAAACTTACAGCTTACAGATACTTAAAAATTCCTAAACACGAGCAAAGCGGTGTTTACTCAGTTTCTTGCTCTAACTGCACATCTAAGTATGTAGGCCAAACTGGGAGAAAACTTTCAGAGCGACTCAAAGAACACACATACCGTTCCTCGTCAAACATTTACCAACATGCTGTTTCCACGGGCCATAAGTTTGATTATAATGATACTGAGTTGCTCCATAGGTGTGGGAAGGGTTTTAGGATGGATTTATTGGAACAGTATCAGATATATAAACACGGTCTTGACCCCCGGATTACCCTCTTGAATGAGGGGGTTGATTTCAACATCAAACCTCTCTTTACTTGTTTAAGCCGTAATTAGCCTGCATTGTTCTCAGCTTTTGAATTTAAAAATAAAAAAAATTTTCCCACCTCTTATTTTCACCACTATAATTTAATTTTAATTCTGTTTCATTTTGTAATAAGGAGAAGATTGTTTGTTGATTGTAACTCTGATAAAAGTTTTATGGTTTGTTCTGTACTTTTGGTTCTTTTGCTTGTTGTTGTGCGTTTGTTCAGACCACCGAACATACACTACCTTAAAAATAGGAACCCGTTCGCTCGTTTGGTTTGCGTCTAGTATATCATGAGTACGCTTCTGCTGTCAACACGTTTTGCTTTTGTTGCTTATTATCATCGCTTCGTCCAAATTATATGTTTAATGTTATTACGATACATGTAATTATTTTCTCCTGACTGTAAGTTGCTTTGTAGAAATTTTTTAAATACTTATTTTAGATATTTTAAGTGGTTTTATAACATGACCAAAATTTTTCTTGCAGATTTAGAATTGATAATGACAGAAATGTCGAAACATGTCTTCTGAGTAAATTTAAATAAACCAATGCAAATAGAAAAGAGGTTTTCTTTATTCAACGCTGAATCATTGTTATTTGCAAGCATGGAACAATCCCAATCATCAATAACTATTCGAACTGTTAGTGGTTTTACCACGCTTCTAGTTCTATCTTTTTAGTTGTTAGTGTATTTCAATATATATATATATATATATACAGGTTGTTTCAGAAATAACGGCTAACCTTGAAGGAGCATATTCACCAAGGACAAAGAAGCAATTTTGGTCAAATAACCTATAGTCTATTTCAAAGTTTTAGGTACTAACAAAATTGTATTGAAGAATTCGTCTAAGGCCGGCCCTGGTAAATAGCCGACCGCGCATGACTTGACTACGGTTGCAAAAGACCGTACAAACAATTAAAAAATAGAGAGATTAGTACCTACCTAATCCAGAAATGTGATGCGAACAAACGTTATGATGTTTAAGCGTTATCGCCGAACAAAACAAAGCGACTCAACACAGCAACTAGGCGTCTCGGCCGAACAAACTTATATCGCATTCTAGTCATAGAATTGCAATTCAATACTACACAAATCACTACACAAATACACCAACATTAAGATTCCAAAATCCAAATGATTTTTATTGTTGATAATCCAACAAACAGCTGACAGACCATGACCACGCTTGTATACGTTCATATCAACCTGGCGAATGTAGGTCATTGTCACGTTCAGCGAGAAAGCCCGCAGTGGGGGGAGACCGAATGTTCCCCGCGGCGTTGATTTATCCCCAGTTGCAACACAACTGTGGTGGATTGTGGTCCATTGTCTTCCGCTGGTCAGGGACGGACTCCGTCTTTCTTCATTAATTTTCTCAATAATGCGTAAAGTTAGACCATACGTTATTTGACAAAATATGCTTAATACGTCCTTGGGCATATGCTCCTTCAACGTTAGCCGTTATTTCTGAAACACCCTATATATATATATATATATATATATATATATATATATATATATATATATATATATATATATATATATATATATATATATATATATATATATATATATAGTAAGAAAACTTTTCTTGGGGAATCCAGCAACAATAATAATGGACGTCTATTTAATCAGTACGTTCTTTATTATTTACCAATATTTCGCATTCATTGCATGCTTCGTCAGGGTCATCTGAAGGACAATAAACAAGAAAAACATTATGACTTATTGATAATTAGAGGTTATAATACTACTTACAATGCGAACGTCGGGTGAGAATTGGCGAAAAATGTACAGGAGCCAAGCTTAACATCAATGGGAACTAATTACATAGTACTTGCAAGCCCATAATCACCGTTTGTTTATAACACGAGCACCGAAAGGTGCGTGTGTTCGAGCAAATGGCGACTGACAGAGTATACATGTATACCGCGTCAGAGCCCGGTTCTTTTTCAAGCCGTGGATGCGAACAGTAATCGAAGGATTGCAAGCGGGAAAATTTGAAAAATTAAATATGTAAATATAAATGGAGAATGTTATTATAAAATTGTCTAACTTATAACTATTGGGATTGTTACAAAAAGTTTTAATGCTTAAGGCTGACTGCTTAAGTATTGTTATTGTTGTTGGAGCGACCCAAGCTCAAAATATATGAATAAATAACATTAAGATTGTTAACGTCAGATTTGAAATTCATATTGTTTGGAGTGTTATTAATTTCGACCATTTCCAAAAACTCCCTGTTTTTTCGGTTCTGTACCGTCAGTCTGACCTCCACTCCATCAAAATCTGGTTCATGATTATTGCTAATCATGTGTGTGGCAAGCGCACATCTAGTTTTTTTGGTTCTGATATCACTTTTGTGTAACGTTAATCTTTGGCTTAGCCATGTGGCGGTCTGGCCGAGGTAGACTTGATGGCAATCCTTACAAGGAATCGCGTAAATGACGTTGGATTTATATTTCAATTGCAACCTGTCTTTCATCTTGCTAAAATAACTGCCCAAAGGATGGTAATTATAAAAAGCCACTCTGATTCTGTCGCTCGCATAAACGCCCGATATTCGGTGTGCAATCTCGGGTAGGAAGGGAAACCTGAAGTATCTAAACTCGGAAGGCGGCTCAGCTCTCTCCTGTATGACTTGAATTTGAGTATTGAATAGAATTTTTTTGACCAAAGCTTGAGGGTAACCATTGTTCATAAATAAATTAGAAAGAATGTTGATGTTGTTTTGCAGGAGAGTGGGATGGCTGATTCTTGTCACCCTGTTCTTCATGCCTTTTATTAAATTAAGTGTGTGGTCAATTTTGTGATTAGAATAGTAATTGAGAAAACGACCAGAGTTAGATGGTTTTCTGTACCAGTCAATAATGATTTGATTTTGTTCATTTCTGATCACTTTAGTGTCCAAAGCGCTTGCCACACACATGATTAGCAATAATCATGAACTAGATTTTGATGGAGTGGAGGTCAGACGGACGGTACAGAACAAGCATTAAAACTTTTTGTAACAATCCCAATAGTTATAAGTTAGACAATTTTATAATAACATTCTCCATTTATATTTTCATATTTAATTTTTCAAATTTTCCCGCTTGCAATCCTTCGATTACTGTTCGCATCCACGGCTTGAAAAAGAACCGGGCTCTGACGCGGTATACATGTATACTCTGTCAGTCGCCATTTGCTCGAACACACGCACCTTTCGGTGCTCGTGTTATAAACAAACAGTGATTATGGGCTTGCAAGTACTATGTAATTAGTTCCCATTGATGTTAAGCTTGGCTCCTGTACATTTTTCGCCAATTCTCACCCGACCGTCGCATTGTAAGTAGTATTATAACCTCTAATTATCAATAAGTCATAATGTTTTTCTTGTTTATTGTCCTTCAGATGACCCTGAGGAAGCATGCAATGTATGCGAAATATTGGTAAATAATAAAGAACGTACTGATTAAATAGACGTCCATTATTATTGTTGCTGGATTCCCCAAGAAAAGTTTTCTTACTTTTTGTTACCAACGGCAAAGACTCCGTGTCTTTATATATATATATATATATATATATATATATATATATATATATATATATATATATATATATATATATTTCGATATGGCGCCCGTATACGGGCGCCATATCGCCAAACTGTGCTAAATGTGATCGTAAGCGTGAACATGAACCATAGACAAATTTTTGGAGGACGCCATAAATATGAATATGTGGAGCAAATTTGTATACTTTAGTTCCGTGTTTGACCGTCGCCGCGGGTGGCGCTGCAACGTGTATACTGACGGCGTATACCTTCATACCAAGCCATCGATGATACGACCCCCAGTTGATTTGGCATCATCGGTAACTGGTGTCTAAACCGGTTTTGCTTGTTTCACCCTCATTTGTACGGTGTTGAGATAGAATAGTATCGACCGTACACGGTGTTTTCGACTGACCTCAGCGTTCGTTTAATGCAATGTATCAACATAGTGCGGTTGCCGGTTAGGTGGTATATTTAGGTGGTAAATTAAACTGTTCGATTTTATTGAAATGTTAAATAAATTTTTTCTAGTACACAGCACCATTATTGCGTAGCAAAAACGCATTATTGAAAAAAATATCTCCGCTGCCATGAGCTTGCGATCGGATACTGAAAGTTAGAGTTAGTATCTTCAGCTTTTTATTAAATGTAGGTTGTAATAAATCAACCGAATTAAGTAATACTACCATATGTGCGACTGATATCAGCGAGTTATTTTTCTTTAATTGTCGCTTTCATGTATTGCGTATTTCATGTTACACTCATGTTTTGTATCATTTTGGTATAATGTTAATTGTTTGGTAGTTTGTTAACTTGTTTAGCCGTTTTAATTTTGTTAAATTGTTGTTAATATTGGCAATTTATGACTACTACCGGTTGCAAAAGCATTGCGCCCTGTGTTTGAACGCTTATAACTCAGCAATGACTAAACAAAAAACATGCGTTTAACCCCCCTTTTATTTCCATATATCATGAAGACCATTTTAAGCCGTTCGCACAGTATTTTATATGCGTTTTATTGCGATTTTTAAATCGATCACCGTTTGCGACAATTAAGAACCGGTTATCGACTGAGTAGCCGAAGTTTAATCTATGTTGCATTTTTGTTATTATGTCGGTCTTTTAAAATTTTGGTATTTTCAAAATAGCAGACGTATTGTTATTAATTTTTGGGAAACTGTATTATTTTAATTGTTTTTATATTATTTCTTATGAAAACATTGGTTGATCACGATAATGTTCATAGATGTTGCTGTTTTTTTTTCTCTATGTAAACAACTTTTTATCAGTTTGCTCGATGATGTACCAACGTCAACAATACTCTAACTGTATTTCCTAATTAAATTTTAAATAAAAAAGGGTTAATCAGTACCTATATAAAACCGGTAAGGATCACAACACAAATTAATAAGTTTGACCATATTTCAAAACCGTGCAGTTTAAATTTTATAACAATAGTAAAAGTACTTTAATTATTGTATTTTCTACAATTAAATAGTACAAATTTGTCCGTTGCGATAAATAAAAAATCTGCACGTATTTCGTAGCAGGTTTCGTGTCATGAAATGAACTTTTATTGCTTATTGATGGATACTAAACAATCGAAAGCACGTTTCATAGAAACCTTCCATTTTTAAGTTTTTTTACGACTTATGATGCTAATGTGTATCTTGACAAATCGTAATTTATTACACATCTTTCTACTTGTCTATTGTGCAGTTAAAGCTTTTGTCTGAAATAGTAAAGAAATGATGTCCAATCTTGACTACTTCACCTGTTAGGACACCAATTGACGTGTACTTACGTACGTATATAAATAATTACCTGAAGATTTATATACCTACTTGTATACATATGATAATATTATGAGCTGCCTTGGGTGGCAATTTGGAATATTTTTTCATTTAAAAATTGTTGTTTTCATAAAGATATGTACATTCATATAAAACTATTAATGTAATATAATTACCAATAACAGCTAATCGGCTGTTGCGTTTCGCTCGCTAATGGTCCCCTTAACTAACAACTCAATTGTGATGCTATTCCAATATACGTATTAAGTAAAATAAGGCGATTCTTTTCGTCCTTATCGCTACTAAGATATTTGTTTTTTAATAACATTGTTTGCTGCCTTTATAGAAATTTACTAATGCACAAAATCCAATCTATATACTGTTATTTGGTATGTTTGATCCGCTTTTATTGTATTGCTATCATGTTGATTCCTTTTGTAATTTTAATACCTTAGGCAGTCTACATTTACTGACAAAATAATTGAATGAATAACATGGTCAGCTAATTGACACTGGAGCCCCGACAACCCAAAAAGTGTCGGTTTTCTGTTTAATAATTTTAATGATAACTGTTTCCGAAATCCATCGGTTTTCAGAATATCGCAAAAACTCTTTTTTAATCCCCTATTCAAAAAAACCTGCGAGATAATCAGGACAATAGTTTTACATATAAAAAATCTGATGTGGCCAGGCACATGACTTTATCATACAAAATATAAAATTAATAGTTTAGCTGCATGAGAATCTATTTGATTGATATAAATCGTGTCTGCATTAAAATTAAACTAGTTAGCCAGGATTTGACAGATATTTTGATAGTCAATAGTATCAATAGTAGGTATTGTCAAAGCATCAGCATTTGACACTATCTACTGTCATCAGAATAATAGTTATTTATCTCGTGCGAAAGTACGGAATAGCGAGACGAGCGGTGATGCGGCGCGTCACCAATGGTGGAGCGTCGCCGGCGCATGTGAGCGAGTTTTCGGCAGGAGTGACATCAACGTTTTTTGTGCTGCTTTTTGAGAAATACGTATAATATCGCTATACTTTATTTACAATTTTGTCAATTTATAGTTTTTACAATTAGATATAATAACGGGTTTATATTTCTTATCAACAAACAATCAAATTTGTGATCTTATTTTATTTAAATTTTCTATTTTGTACTTTGCCGCACTGGCGGTTCTCCAACCTCTGATGAAATCAGCTCTTTTCGAGTGTGACAGCCATAGACATTTCTGTGGTGACAGCACAAAAAATATTTGTCAAATCCAGGCTACTATGTAGTTTCATATCAATGCAGATGCGACCGATTTCGATCAAATAGAATTTGCTCTTGAAGCTAAACTATTAATTTTACCAAAAAATGTCATAGGCATAAATTATTCGAAATTTCCTCCACTTTAATTTATTATTTAACTATTTTGACGAAACTACAGAAATGACAGCTCATTTGCAAAATCCTTGAAAAATGCTTAGAGGAAACAGCCAGTTCCTTTGAACCCTTTTGAACCAAAAGCTTTTCAGCTCCAAGTTTCGTCATGAAACTTCTAAATATGAACCTTCGTTCCGATACCTTTAGTAGTTTCTCCGGAATCGTCGTCACAAAAATCGGGTACACACACACATACACACACACACACACACACAGACATTTTTTTGTACCTTGGTCAAAAATGTTCAGGGGACCCAAAAAGACCTATTTCCGCTAAAATCCCAATTTTATTTTTCGGCACGATTACAATACTTTACATACTGCGTATGATAAAGTAAAAATAACAGCAATAATAATTACTATTTTGTATGTGAAAGCTAATAACATAAAGTAACAAATGATGAAATATTTATCTTAGGATACGAAATTTTGTAGATTACCGGCGGAAGATGATGTCTCGTAGAGTAGTAGGGCTCCCAATCCCGGAAAAATATAATGATCCCGGGATTTCGGGATTAAAGGTTCTGTAATCCGGGGATCCCGAGATTCACGGAAACAAAACTTGCCGGATCAAAACGCCTGGAATGCCAAAAGTTACCAAATCCAGTCAGTAAATATGTACACTACACCTAAAATATACTTGATTGCACAATAACTTTTAACCCGAAACATGCTCAACGTTTTCAAATGTTACCTTACAAGTAGAAAACCAAAACTGTCTGTTGTCAAAAGGTGTCAAAGTGTGCGTATTGACATCAATAATAAAGAAAACTCTAATGGATAATAACTTGCTCTTCCATCTTAATTTGGTCAAAAATTTTACGTTTTCTGTAAAATGTTTAAAGAATTGCCACGGCAAAAGAAATAATTGACAGTAAGAGTCATATTTAATTTAAATTTTCATATTAACGACAATAAACATTTTGATGATTTTTTGTTTTCTTCTTTAAGACAAAATTGGAAAACTTTAGAATTCATACGTCATGGCTGCTTATTATGCAAATAGACAAACTGCTTGCATTTTAAATAACACAATCATTGCTTACAAAAAATACGTATAATGACTATTATACCCGTTAACGCGTCTTCAAGTAAAGTGCTATTTATTGTTAAAAAATGATGAAATATTTAGTGCAACTTCTTAAAATATTAAATATCCAATTGTCATGAATAAAATGAATATTACTTGTACTTGTCTTTCGGTTTTGTTAAATATAGTTCAAATGCCCAAGCCACATTTTAAAAATACATTTTATCTAAGTGCACTTTTTGACAAACCTTGTTACAAAAAAGCGAAAAATTCGATAATTGTGCAATAAAAAAATTTAAAAAATGACAATATTACAGCTATGACAGCTCATCACAAACTCGAGGTGTTTTGAACCATGACAGAGAAACGTACCTAAATATTTTGTTTTTTGTTTCAAGTAAAATCTTTAAACTGGAAGAAACTTGCAAATCGGAACAAGAAATGACATCGTTCGTTCGATTGGAGTGAACCATCAAAGATTAATAACAACGATTAATAGCAAATTGTTTTTGGTACAATTTGGGTTTCATTTTACAGTTAAATATATTCATTGGTATCTTTATTTTATACTTATTTTGATTTCTTGTTCGCTGTTTTTTATACCTATTTGGTATTTACTAATTTTATATTCTGTAGTACATCATTGAATACATTTGTTTTTTTTATGTTTTTGTTTCTCTTTTACACACAGCCTAGGTAACTAAACGGACTTAACCAAGCTGAACAGGTTTATTTTTGCCTCCATATTCAAGTATATCTACTTCTTGCAATATCTGTTCCTCCTATCATAGCAACATGTTGCTGTAAATGAACAACTTATGCTTGATAATTAATCTAATCAGAAAGGGTGCTGTTATAGATTGAAGTTTCATTCAGTGCCCACATTTCACCAATAAAAAAATAAGAAAGTAATTTAGATTAAACTTTTTCGTGATCCCGGTATTTCGATTTATAATCCCGGGATCCCGAACAAGTTCAATATTTAACGGGATACCGGGATCCCGGGATTGGAATAATGCCTAGGCATCGAAACATGTCTCGATAAAATTAAAAACTGTGCAAAGAACAAGAGATCTTTTTATTTCAACAATAATAATTAGTTATCAAAATAAAGTTTAAAAAGATCATTAGGTAACACTCCCTGTGTTCGTAATCTACATATTACAAAATATGTTTATATATTTTTTACCAAAAAGCAATGTGTTACAAGTATCTTATTGGTTTTCAACGAGAACGAATTCACGACTAATTTCTACTCGAAGTCGAGGGGAGACAAGCGCGTCGCAGGTCATGAATCGTTTGACCTTGTACCAGGCTCATTAAAACCGTTTAGACATACTATTTCTGCGGCAACACTGTCGGCTGTTGCATACATTGCGGCTTGAAAGTAACATACACTGTGGACGCCATATACGCGGCGCAATGAAGTGAACCTATACACGCACGGAGTCCAGATAATCGGCGATTTGAAAAGACGCCACATGCATTGCAAAATGAAAGTATGTGATTGAAAATCAAGAAACAAATGTGGTCACCTACCACTGAAAGTCATAGGAACCAGTATATTTGAACGAAAATATTGTATACACGACTCCTTCTGGTAGACGCCATAAGCATGTTTTTTGAAAGGACGCCACATGTATAGCAGGATGTATATATATATATATATATATATATATATATATATATATATATATATATATAATTAACCCAGGTGAGGATAATTTTTGGAAAAAACACCTCCGCCTGGATTTGAACCAGGAACCCTCCAATTGCCGGTTGAAAGCTCTCCCAGTTGAGCTACAGAGGCGATGGAAATTTATAGGTTTTATTTGTCACTTCAGGACCTGCAATCCGAGTTTTCGAATTAAACAAACCCGTCGTGACACCTATTGGGGCTAGATGGAAGTTTGGTAACTAGGAATCGCTAATGTTTATTTCTAAACAGCTCATATAGATGAATAAATTCAAGGGAAAATGGTTATTACGTAAACTCGTCAGTAATATAGAATCAAACTAAAGAAGCGAATGATAATTAACCCAGGTGAGGATAATTTTTGGAAAAAACACCTCCGCCTGGATTTGAACCAGGAACCCTCCAATTGCCGGTTGAAAGCTCTCCCAGTTGAGCTACAGAGGCGATGGAAATTTATAGGTTTTATTTGTCACTTCAGGACCTGCAATCCGAGTTTTCGAATTAAACAAACCCGTATATATATATATATATATATATACATTTTTTAATAATTTATTTTATCATTATCAACTTACCAGCAAACCATCAGTGTTCTTTAAAAGTTTAAAACAGCGTTTTCTGAAACAGAAATAATTTTTGCCTACTATGTGAGCTCACTTATTAGGCAAAAATTATTTCAGTTTCAACAAACGCTGTTTTTAAGACCACAAACAAAATATAATTTCAAGTTTATAGCAATGGCGGAAATGCTACTAGTGGCGCCGCGGTTATTGTGTGTAGGGGAGAACTAAAAACACTGTCAAGGATAAAAGGACCAAGTATAACCTAAAAATGAGTTTTAGGTTGGATTATTAAAAATGAGTTTTAGGTTGGATTATAGGAAACTTACATTGGTTCTGTTGTGACATGGATCATCTCCGTGCGAGGCTTAGTGACTAAAACAATAAAAGCAAAATATAAGTTACACTTTAAAAGTGAAAGCAATAATGCGAAGAGCATACTTTTGTCCGCGCCCAACCTGTCTGTGGGGGTATCAACATCCTTGCAAAAGCTTTCGTGATTTATCAAAAACTCCTTGCTAAAATTAACCCCGCATAACCTGCAACTGAATTTCTTTACTGGAGGAAGGTTTTCAATCGCATCGTTTCCTTCATGTTTCATTGACGACTGTTGAAACGTAGTCATATTTGTTTTATTTCCTCAAATCTGAAAAACAAACAAAAAAGTTCTGCAATAGGCTGTAAGTTATGTAATATCCAAATTAAGTGTGGTATTAGACTATCTTGATGTAAAATGAGATACAAACTAGGCATCATTCTCGGCATTTTCTTACCTCATATGATTTATACTGTCTCCTTAATGATGGAGAAAATTATGTTCTCACGAATGTCACTGACAGTTTAATGGATTTTCGATCGTTTAAAGTTTAGTTATCAATTTTAGTTTATATCTACCTAATTCACATGCGACCAATGCACCATCAGAGATGTTGAGGTTATGTAATGGGTGAGTTCAGTGTTGCCACCTCCAAACAAAAATTGTACTATATTGGGACTTTTCAGTGCAATAGATTTAAAACGTCTTTGTAATAGTTAATAGATTCGTCGGAGTACAACCAAAACGGCTTCACGTAACGTAAAATAAATAAGACTATACATTATAATGCCCGTGAAAAAAAGTACAATTGCTTATAATAAAAATATACCTTTGCTTCTAGTCGAACACATTAACATATACCGTTACATTAACATATTTCATATACCGTTAAATAAACGACGCCAGGAACAAGGTAAAAATCAATTAAAATTGTATTAGATTTTGGGCAAATGTAATGGGGTAATAGATTTTAGGTGGCAACACTGAGTTCGTTACATATCGTTCCGTTCAGCCACTACAAGTGCTTCAGGCGCTGAGCTCTAACGGAAAAAAAACGTGTGGTAAATCGTTCAGATGCTTTGCATTTGCACAGTTCTTACTTGATCTTAGCAGACTTAATCAAAACTAAGTTACATTTAGCGTTCCATTTGCTTTAGTGAAGTCAAATTAACTTACCAGAACAACCTACCCCTTGCCACTGGTTAGTCAACCACAGTCCGCAAAGGTTCCTCAATTCATCTGTAACCACCCGGGTTACGGTTTAATTTAAATTATGGGAAATTAGACGCTTGGTATTGGATAGTAATAATTATTTCATAGACGCTAATATTTAAGAATCGTTCGCATGTGCACAGCTGCTGTTTTATGCGGGCTCTATCACCGGATGTTTTATGACGGTTGGCAAAACTCGCGTTCGGTTATTTTCTGTTGGAACTTTTCTGTAGGGGCCTTTGTTGAGCGGATCAAGAACTTTCAAAGTAGAGCTAGATTACATCAACTGTTTACGTTCAAAGCACTAGCTGTGAAAGCCTTTGTACTCTGGCCTGTGGGAAATGTTGACGATATAGACAAATTCCTCAAGGATTATGACGCCAGATCGTCGATTGGTGGAAATGCCATAATGGCCGAATGTAAAATTAGGTGACCGGTCGGTCATTGGTGGGTTACCTTTTATTTATTTTATAGTGGTTTTTGTGGGATGACTTAGGAAACGTTTAGCGGTGGGGAAACATCCGGGAAAGGGCAGTATGCTGGTCGCGAAAAGTTCAGCATTCATTCTGTTTTTGGTTCAGACTTGAGAAAGATTGGCTTCACCTTTGATCAACATTTAGTTTTTAATTCTGGGGAGACAACTTTGAGTACTGTCTTTTGTTAGTGGGGGCCGCGGGCCAATAGGCGGGGTTTGTAGTTGGTTAGGGTTCAAATTTGGTTGTGGAATTTTTGGTGTGAATATTGTATCGTTCGTTTGTGAGCGTTCGGTGATTCGGTGGCGTTCTGGTGGTGAAAGCTGTGCATGAAAATTATTGGATTAGCGATTCCGATCGCGGAAAACACCGGGTAGAGACTAGGATAACACTGCTCTGTTTTATTTGTTCTTTTTGTGTGTACTGAAAATTGTCCAATTGTTCGTGTATGTTGTCTGATAAAGTTTACGTTTATATTGTATGAGAGAAGTGCTGCTGCCCGTTCGAAGTATAGGTCTTTTATAATTAACGTTTACATTGCCACATTGCCATAATTATTGTTCTTGTAAGTGCTTTAGTTTGAATATGTGCCGAAATTTGCGATTCTTTTTAAGTGTTTGAGTAATTTGAATCTTGTTGCATATTGCGGTTCTTTTTGAATATTCGATTTTTTTTAATCTTGGTTGAAATTTATATTTACTTTTAATATAATTGAGTTGACTTGGCACTTTGTCGCAATTTATACTTATTGTCATTACAGTTGTCTAGTTTGAGTATTTGTTGCAAATTTATAATTATTCTTAGTTTGATTTAATTTGAATTTTGTCTCACTTTGTTATTCTTTTAAAACAGTTGATATAATTTGAATCTTTGTTTGCAAATTTTATTTTCTTTCTTAATATAATTAATTTAATTTGAACCTTGCCTTAGTGTTTTATTTTATTACTTCAGGAGTAATTCCCCATTTACCCAGTGAATAAGACTCTGTTCTAAATACTTAGTGTGATAGATAGAAATAACGGTAAGTGCAGACAGTTATCTCGAATAATAACATCAACATTCGCATGAGATAACACTTCCTGTTCTCCACTTTGCGTCATCTGTGCATATAACATCAAATAAAATAGCTAACCGCTCGGCTAACCACACCTACCCAGTAGGCTGGGTGGTACCATGATGTTTCAAAGTCCGGATCGTTATCTTGGCTTTATCATTGGAACATTAAGGTACCAGATACCATGAGTAGCAGATTGGAATGTTTTCTTCTCTGTGCTCTTTTGGCCACTGGTTAACTTCCTTGCCGGTTCTTCTGACTGCGCCATGTAATATTAACAACACAACTATTGTTATTAAAATTTATTTTAACTATGTGCTTCTAACATAATACACTGTACACATTTGACGTCTTCATTGTACACTATATCTACACGACTGTGAATACGCAACACAAATTACAAACTAACCTATACTAATATAGACACCACATTATAACAGTTTCTTTCCAGTGTGCATTCTCATAATATGAACCTTAAGATGACTCTTTCTTGCAGAAGAAAGAGTCATCATTTAAATTCGTTCTCACCAGTATGCGATTTCATATGCATTGTAAGACAACCATTCTGTGTACTGGATTAATCACACAGGGACCATTTAAATGGTTTCTCACCTGAATGCGATCTCAAATGCTGTACAAGATTTATATTTTGTATTCTAGCAAAATCACATAGCGTGCCCTTAAATGGCCTCTCGCCTGTATGCGTTTAAGGTGCATTTAAGTCGTTTTTCTCCGGTATGCTTTCTCATATATATGCACTTTAATATTATTCCTTGTTGTAGCAGCATAATCACATACGGTGCACTTAAGCGGTTTCTCTACGCTACGGTATGCGTCGTCAAATGATGTTTAAGACTACCTCTATTTGCAGAACTATAATCACAAACGATGCACTTAAATGGTCTCTCTCCGGTATGCGTTCCCATATGCTTCATAAGACCACTTTCTTTCTACGTTAGCATGACTACACAAAGTGCATTTATATGTTTTTTCTCCTGTATGCGTTATCATATGTACTGTAAGATGACCACGTTGTGCACTAGCATAATCACATAAGGTGCATTTAAATGGTTTTCTCCTGTATATGCTGTGTAAGAGCAAACTGATGTGCACTGCATAATCACATAAGTTGCACTTAAACGGTCTCTCCTGTATGCGTTTTGATATGCTGTGTAAAAACAAACCGATATGCAGTAGCATAATCACATAAGGTGTATTTAAATGGTTTTTTCCCCTGTATGATTTCTCATATGTTCTTTAAGACGATTGCTTGTTGTAGTAGCATAATCACATAAGGTGCATTTACATGGTTTTTCTCCGGTATGCGTTCTCATGTGCAGTTTAAGACCACTCCTTCTTGCAGTAGCATGATCACATACGGTGCACTTAAATGGTCTCTCTCCTGTATGCGTTCTCATATGTTCTGTAAGATGACTAGGATCTGAACCAGCATAATCACATAAGGTGCATTTAAATGGTCTCTCTCCTGTATGCGTTTTCATATGCTGTGTAAGAGCAGACCGATATGCACTAGCATAATCACATAAGGTGCATTTAAATGGCTTTTCTCCTGTATGCATTCTCATATGTACTTTAAGATCACTGCTTGTTGTACTAGCATAATCACAGAAAGTGCATTTAAATGGTTTTTCTCCTGTATGCATTCTCATATGTACTTTAAGATCACTGCTTGTTCTACTAGCATAATCACATAAGGTGCATTCATATGGCTTTTCTCCTGTATGCATTCTCATATGTACCTTAAGATCACTGCTAGTTGTGCTAGAAAAATCACATAATGTGCATTTAAATGGTTTTACTCCTGTATGCATTCTCATGTGCTGTTTAAGATTACTCCTTGCTGCAGCAGAATAATCACATACGATGCACTTAAATGGTCTCTCTCCTGTATGCGTTCTCATATGTTCTGTAAGATGACCACGACTTGAACTAGCATAATCACATAAGGTGCATTTAAATTGTCTCTCTCCTGTATGCGTTTTCATATGCTGTGTAAGAGAACACCGATGTGCACTAGCATAATCACATAAGGTGCATTTAAATGGCTTTTCTCCTGTATGCATTCTCATATGTACTTTAAGAACACTGCTTGTTGTACTAGCATAATCACATAAGGTGCATTTAAATGGTTTTTCTCCTGTATGCATTCTCGTGAGCGCTTTAAGTGACATCTTCCTTGTATGACTTCGTTCGTGTGCTTTTAGAAATTGAGGTTGCGAAGTAGTATAGTCACAAATGTGGCATTTATATTGCTTCTCTGCTTTACAAACTTTTACAAAGTCAAGTTGCGCTGATTGTGCAGTTGCCTCGTCGTACTTGCTAAACGGTAATTCTTCCTCGGGTGTCTCTGCCTTTGGAGGGTCTAATGATTGTCCGGATACTGTACAATTGGAGCCAGATACAATAGTTTCCGTAAATTCCGCTCTTTCAATTTTTATCTCCAATCTGAAAACAAAAATCAAACCAAAATAAGCATTAATTACATTTACCATAACCTGAAATTATCCAGATATCGATTATCTCAAATGTTCTAAAATAATTTTGAACGGCTATATTCTCATTTTCAACCACTGTGCGGCGGTGCCGACAAAGAAAATAAGAGATTGGCGATAATGTTTGATACATAAACCTAAATCTCTGTTTTTACGTGAAATTGCAAAAATTTGTTCCTAAATGTTTTGGACGCATTTACAGCGATTCTTTAAGAGGGGTGCGAACAGCTGCATAAAAAACGTAAAACAACGCAATAACCTGACAAGATATGCAGCTTTTGAAAACGCCTATTCGTTTACCACACACAAAAAAAGCTATCAATATAACACTAAGTTTCAACACCCTTTTTCTCGATTTTTTAAAATGTTTTGCTTTACAATTAGCAGACCTATCAATAACAGCTCAAAAACTATGGAGTTGCCATGTAGTAAGTGTCGATGGCGTCAAATGTCGAAAACAATTGAAAGTCGGAAATTAAATTTAATGTAATTATGTATATTTTGATAATTAAAATCGACTAAACTTGTTAAATAACAAACAATTTCAGACATTGTGTCATCTTTCCTTACTTTACGCGCTCAAAGTATACATTTTTCGAATGAATAAAATTTAAAATGTGAAAAATAATTTATAAGCATTAATATTATCGAATAAATATAATCAGCATCATCTGGACTACTTTTAATGTCATAATGCGTTTCCTTAATTCAATAATAATACAAAGAGCATTTAGTTATTGTACTGCACATGTTTCAAATTAAAGAATAACTACGAATATATAATTTGAGAGTACCATTGCGAGCATAAAAAACGGGGACAGCAAAGTGAAATTGAGCACTTATATTCTCAACAATTTTAGTTGTGTAACAGTTACTTTGACAGTATTTGCCAACCTACAATTTTGTTCCGCTTCCATCAATTTTATTCGTCGCGGTATTCTTGCCGGCACTTAATTCAATAACAATTTCTCGAATGCTGATTTGATCATGTAGTCGAGTTTTAATTTGCCTTCTAAAATTCTTTCAATTGCGAAATCTTTATTTATTACGTCAAAATTCAAGTTGAGATTAATGTGACATGACAAGCGTACTGATATGGCATTACGAAGCCCATTTTAATCAGTGCAAATTAGAGTGTACCAGTTTTTATGCTCGCGATAGTACCTAGTCTGTAAATATTAATTAGGCGGAATATGGGCGGAATATATGAATAAAATATAACTTCTATTAAATCTGCGATAATTATCTCACGTATTTAAGTCTCTGCAAGAGTTAAGGGTTGATTAAATGGTTTCAATTAAATTGAAAAAGATATTCCAAATAAAAAAGTTAAATTCAAACCGCATACGGTGATAGTACCGTATGAGATAGAATGAGATAGCTTAACCACTGCACTGCGGGTTGCATACCAAATGCATTTGCATCACGTTTGACCATTACGGGTCCTTTCCCGTCATACGTAGTATATACAGTTCACTGAGCACAATACATGCATCAACTGTCAAGTTGAAAAATAAAAACAAACCATTAATGATGTAATTAGAAGAATTACATGATGTAAACATTAGCTGTTCGATTTTATACAACGCGGAAGGCCGGGAAGGCTACCGCCGCCATCTAGTTAAAGAGTATGTATGTAACATGAACATAAACACAACGTAACTACTGATATTAAATTATCGGTGATATTACAGAACGCATGTTAATTTTGATTGGTAATATTATCGCATCGAACTCGGTAATATTACCCATAAGAATTAACATAACCATAAGCATAACCGTTTTGGAATTATGGGATAACATTAATATTATCATAAAATTTTGTATTTTTCTTTAACTACATGAAGACAACAATTCTGCAAAATGTCATCAGAATCAAAGGTGGCGAGAAAAAACTGTATTGATTTGACATGGAATTACCCAGATACAATATATAATGCGTCAGTCAAGTCTTATTTTCTTTATACGTATTTAGTTCGGATAAACTAAAATCGAAAAGATTCAGATTGATACATGACGGAAAATTCATTAATAAGTTTATTGAAGTCAATTCTATTTAAAATATTCAATATTCTATTTATAATATTTATTATATAATATTATATTCAATAATCTGTAAAAATTCAAGAACGCGTCCATAAGAAATAAAAAAGTTGAATATCGCCCAGCCAAAGCTGATGAACAAAAACATTTTTTGATACCAAAAATTGCTTTTGAGTGTAAGAATATACGTAACATATACACTGTGTGCCAAAAAATCGGTACGAATGTACAATTACTCATAGTTTCAAAATTTTACGTAAATTCAAGCAAGCATTTCTTTGAAAAACTAATTGCTTATGTTGTGAGGATTGAAAATATACAATATTCGCAATTCCACTTCTTTTTTGAGTAAAAACAGCAAAAAACGATGTTTCAAAATTTCAGCCGGTATACAAAAAAATCACCATGTATACAATGCTATAAAATCTCTACTGTCCCTTTTGACCAAAAGAAAACAGATGTCATTACCTACTAATTTTATGACACCTTTGATTTCACATTAAATTGACCCGAAGTTCTCAGAAATGTGGCAAAGCCAAGCATAAAGCAACAGAACTTTGGATTGAAACGTTATGTTATTGCGAGTACGGTGTGGTTTCAATCTTCCCACTACAAGCAATTCGTTTTTAAAAGAAATATTTGAATTGACTAAATATTAATGGAAATACGAGTCACTAAAAATTTGTACCGTTTTTTTTGCCCACTGTGTATTAGATGGCAGTAGCCTTCCGCGTTGTATAAAATGTGATGTTTGCCAATACACGACAGTGTAGAAATTTAACTCAGTTACCTAATAACAAGTCATTAAAGAGTGTTTCCTAGTCACAATATAGATGACACCGTATTAGACAACAATTATATGTCGGCTTGTTATGGACGTTTTGGTATGAATTGTCGTGGTATGAGTTGTCGTGGTATGAGCTGTCGTGGTATGAGTTGTCGTGGTATGAGTTGTCGTGGTATGAGTTGTCGTGGTATGAGTTGTCGTGGTATGAGTTGTCGTGGTATGAGTTGTCCTGGTATGTATTGCCCTGATATGAGTTGTCCTGGTATGAGTTGTCCTGGTATGAGTTGTTCTGGTATGAGTTGTTCTGGTATGAGTTGTCCCTTGGTATGAGGGGTCCCGGTATGAGTTGTCCTGGTATGAGTTGTCCTGGTATGAGTTGTCCTGGCAAGAGTTGTCCTGGTATGAGTTGTCCTGGTATGAGTGTTTCTGGTATGACTTGTCCTGGTATGAGTTGTCCCTTGGTACGAGTTGTCCCGGTATGAGTTGTCCATTTGTATGAGGTGTCCCGGTATGAGTTCTAGTGGTATGAGTTGTCCCTTGGTATGAGTTGTCCTGGTATGAGTTGTCCGGGTATGACGTGTCTTGGTATGAGGTGAGCTGACCCGGAATTTTTTGATGTACCACTGTCTCTATGTTTGAATTTCTGGAATCCGGGTCTACTCGATTCGAACTTGTGAATTAAAATACTCTGGAATTTACTCTCACATCCGGTCAACAGGAAGTCGGTATCAACTTCGTTATTTTAAATGGAATCATATAATTTTTATTAAATTTTTATGCTTAGACTCATTTTTGTCAAGTAACCACTCTTCATCATTGCAGACTGTGGTTCGCTATTCATATATTTAATTGTTTTTTAGATATTGATCAGATTGTGTTAAATAATTAAAATGCACCTGATATTGTATTAGCGGACTTTGATATTTCGACAGGTATTGTGTTTTATTTTGTATGACGTTTAACAACATAATTTTTGACCAATTGGTTCTTCAACATTAGGGTTGAGCGAAAAACACAATTCTCGAAAATCGTAAACGCTATACGCGGAAAAGTGGTTACTAAGTTAGATAAGAAACGTTGTAAAATTTTAACAAAATCAGACAACGTTTAACGGTGCCCCCACCCTTTGAAAGATCGCATGATCATTAGAGGCGCTGCAATTTTATAAAATAAATTATAAAATAAATATTTGTTATAGAATCATTATAGTATATTAGAATACAAGTTTTATAAGACAACAATTGGCGCACGAGTAGTTTTGGGCACGACGAGCGTAGCGAGGAGTGCCCAATTGGAACGAGTGCGCCGATACGTCTTATAAAAAAGTGTTATATACTAATTTTTCTACTTTGCGACATTAAATTTACATATTTATTTTTTTTGTCTTGTTTACTTTACGTCGGTCTAGTTCCGCAACTTAGGCCAATCACCGACGCTGAGGGCAGGCTACACACACCCAGGAATTTTGTCCTACTGAATGAATTCCAACCTCCAGTTCTTTAACGTGCACGTCGCATAATGACAGCACACGGGGCCAGCGGCTTTACTTCCTCGTCCGATGGAAGGCGGCATGCAAAGGTATTTGTTCCCTGCCTAAAATACCAGGACCTCCAGCGTAGATAGCAGCCGCTCTATCCTATACGCCATCGAGCCCCCCTTAAATTTACATAAATTTCGAAAATTGCAGTTGTGATCTGACAATCTAGAGTAGTTTCATACTCAACAGTTGGTAGTTGTAGTGAAATTCACAAATACGACAGACGTGAGCCAATAGCAATTGAGATGTCAGCCTTATTTGGCACTTGACGTCAATATCATCAATCTTGGAAAACTAAAAGTTACCAAATGTTTGTGACCTAGTGTTTTCATAACGACACCGAAGCCGGTTTCGTTATGAGTTTGTAACGAACGCAAAGTAGAAAAAAGATTGTATAGAACAGAACATTACTGAGTTATGACTTGTAACACTAGATGTTCACCAAGCATCTCTAATCGATACACCAGATCTAATGACAAATCTACTGATTTGGCAATACTGGCCATTTGTTAAGGAAAAGGATTTCTGTACTTACATTAGTATTAATATAAGTTAGGTATAACTTAAACTAATATAAGTACAGAATAGAAAACTACTAAAAAAATATGTCAATCTACCACATTTTCCACTATCTACTAAACTCAAAATTTGGTCACCAGATCAATGTTTCCTTAATTCTACCAGATTTAGTAGAAATTCTACTAAATTGGCAACCCTGAACACAACAACCCCTGACCCATGTATTGTACTCGTATCAGCTGATACTGCGCCGCTGTACAATTTAGTCGCAGAGAGACACACACGGTCCAATATGGGCATCCGAGCGACCGCGTCGTACTACTCGTACTGTTGCAGTTAAAAATTTTTAACTGGCCCTCACACGGTCAAATTTCGACCTATTCATTCCAATTTTGTTGCATCCAACAAAATCGTACTGCGGCGCAGTACCGTCAGTGGCGGCCTTAAGGTGTCGTGCTTTCTAGCTTTCTAGTTGCTTTCTGCAACTTTTGCCAAAATTTAACACAAAATCGGATTTTACGAATATGACAAAATAATAATTTTTTGTCTGGGCAGGGTGGGAGGTTGGAACTCGACATGCAGCCAGCCCCTCGTGGTGAGTTCTGGGAAGTTTTTAGTAAAAACGCGCGAAGAACTGCATAAAATGTACGGAAACAATTTTTTTTACATTTTTGGTCTTGGGGCACCGGAAGATGAAACATTTTAGAACTCAACTTTTGCAGGTTTAATGGACATAAGTTCTATCCACTTTTCCGCATATAGGCAAAACAAAATTTAAACAAAACAAAAATGTCAGGTCTTTCGATCCACCCTATTCAACATATCATAATTCAAGAATAAAAATAAAGTAAAAAATAAAGGACTAACCTAACCTTCAAAGTTATACATACATTGCACTTTTTATACGTTAGTTAGTTCCGGAGCATACAAATAAGGATTATTTTTAAAGAAGAATTCCACCATCAAAACTTTAACCTACAGTAGATTACCACTATCAGCTTTAACAAAGTTGTTTTCTACTGTTTGGAAACTAATGTAGTAAAGTCAAACGGGAATAAGCACAAGCATAATATGATGTGACGTCACAGGAGACTGGGCCAACTACAGACCACTTTCAATCACGTGATAGGACGTGAATAAAATTCAATTTTAATTTTTGTCTTTAATAGAAATAATGCATATATTTTTGGAAAAGTAATAACAAATAGCTTCCTTAAACTGTAATCTATTAGCATGACTATAATCCAATTGATATTTTTAATACAGTCAAATACCCTATTAGAGTTTAGCCAAGCCGATTAGGTTCAGCAGCTAAAAATTGGTGAACAAGGGGCATTTATGGAGCAACTTTAGTGGATATAGTTCCACATTAAAAATGAGTTTAATAGCCCTTTTACATCTGTGCAATTTTAACCTGCAATCTCCACCATGCGATTTTTTAAAATCGCATGCAATTTTATCACCGTTTGTCGACCGTTTGTTTACATCTGTGCAACTTTAATAAATTGCATGGCTCAACATCAGTGATTTTATTTATTTAAGAACTGTAGTTACTTTGATTGGCAACCGTACTACACACATCAACACACATAACCTCGTTTCTTTGTTATTATACATAAACATAACCTTCTTAGCACCAAAACAATCGTTTATAAGTATATGAAGTATAATAACATTATTAGTATAGATTGTTGATATATGTGTTAAAATGTCTAACGTCGTCGATTTAGAGGAAATTTCTCTCCTTAGCATCATAATTGGAGCTGCGAGTTTGTTGTTAAGGCTCCGTTTTAAAAACATCGCAACTTCGAAACGAAATATTTGGTTGCGATGTTTTTTTTTTGCTGGGAGTGGCCAACCTATCCCCCACCAACGTCAACCAGGCCACAGTTTTACGATAAGGGGGGTTGGGGGGTTTAGAGCAGCGGTTCTCAAACTTTTTTAAATTTCCTGCGTCACGGTCCCTTTAAAAATTTTGCGATAGCTTGCGGACCCCAATAATAAAAAAACGAAAATTGTAGTAAATAAAACATTTCAGTAAATAAAACATTTCGTTACAAACATTATGTATTTAGAAAATATTACAGGTTATATAATCGCCGTAAATAACAATGTTAATGGGATGGATGCATTTGCTGTGCCTGAAGTAATTCTTCAATGTTTGGCTTTGTCTTGGCCAGTGCAACTCGTATGTTTTATGTCAAAATCAATTAATTTTTAATCAAAACAAAAAATAATTAGTAAGAAATACAATGCATTTTTTAAATTCTACTAAATAAATTACCGAAAAAGTGCCATGAACTACTATAAATCCAGTTTATTAGTCTACTTATGAAATATATATTTGGCCATATAAAAATATTAAAGTGTAAGTTAAGTTTACGGTTAATTTTATTACATGAAATCAAATTCTGTGGAATCACTAACTAAGCAAAGTTTTCTATAAAAATATTATTATTGAATAAAATAAAAATAGTAACTCTCTTAATAATAGGTATCTTTAATGCATCCATATTCAGTTAAAACTTAAAATATTTATTACTTGAACATTTTTGTATATTTATTTTTGATTGGAACGTAACCCCCCATACAGCATTGAGAGATAGACTTAACATTCGCGGGAGTTTTCTAGAACGTAACCCTCGCGAATTTACGTAAAAAGACACGGGGTCATTATAAATCAAAATAGGCGATGACCATGTTAATAAATTTTTGCCGCTATACACGAACAAGTATCAAACTTAGATTATGTTATGCAAATAATTTAACTCTTGCCTATAGAACAGTAACATTCAATATTTATGGAGCGGCAACTAGAAATCTTTACATTTGATATCATAGCCAAGCATTTGCTATGACCCTGTATAAATATATTAGGGTTAAACAGCGTGTATGAAAAAAATAATGACAGTTTGCTATATAAGGCATAAAAACGTGCCCGCTTTTCCACATGTTGTTATGCTCTGCTAACTGTTCTTCCCGGAATAGCATTGACCGCAATTTGTTATTCGATCTCGCAGATCGTCGATATTTCTGCGAGTATCGTGATAAATTTTGTCGTTCACAGTTCCCCAAAGAAAATAGTCCAGAGGGCTTAAACCAGGAGATCCACCACTCCACCATTACCAATCCAGCGATTTGGAAATTGTTGATTTAAATAATTTCGTACAATTGCAAAGTTTGACTTGTGTGGGGATTGTACGGTTTCAATATCTTTGTTCGTGGTCTGCAAACACGTGTTTGCGGCAATTACAAATTAAGGGCTAATTCCCGCTTAGAAATACAAGAATCGTCATTTATGTAAAAACCAGTAGTTGAAGCATTGCAAATCAATGTAATTTAACGTTTACCATTTCAAAAATACCTCTTTGATTAGTTTCAACACTTCCATGAGGATTATAAGAATTGCAGGGTTTACTAAATGATCCATGGTCCGCCCAGTGTTAGGAATATTGTACGATGCGACATTTCTAAGAGAACAATAATAAAACCTTATTATATCACGCTTTTCGTTATTGGTAAACGGCATTTTACATCCACAATCAACCACAATTAAGGTTTATTTGGTTAAATGGCAAGCCTAACGCTGAGGGCACCGTTCGATCCAAGTGCATTTTGCTGGCGTTGCTTGGCAACGACTCCGGAGGTCTGTAACCAAGCTCCAATTGGGTACCTGAAGGTTTTTTTTATTATACCATTATTTAAAAAAGGAATGGTAACATGTTATACATTGCGGAAATGAGAAAAAACACGAGCATCGGTAAAAAATCAATATGGCGCCCATAAGAAAAACAAAAGTTGGCCATGGTTACGCCGTCATCTTTGATGTTATTTCAAATTACAAAATGTGCAGTGTCATTTTGTTTTCCTTGTTAAAAAGTACCTGAATGGTTTTGTTTCAAATGTCTAGCTACATTTGGTTTTGAATAAAAAATTAAAAACGATATGTTAAAATTTCAGTTTTTTGTGGATATCATCAAAATGAAAAATGATATCTTAAATTTCTTTTCAGATAATTGGTTAGCACAAAAATACGAAACTTTGCCAAATTTAAACATAGGCTCTATCTCCAGTAATAAGCGAGATCCCATGGTGAGGATCGAAATTGAATCACCCAGTATAAATAAATATGCGTTCGTTTTTCGCGGTCCTATCGAAACCGTTTGGCGGTCCCCTTGGGGACCGCGGACCCCACTTTGAGAACCGCTGGTTTAGAGGAAGCTGGCAAAGGCGGAGCATAGTCGACGCGAGTACCATTCGAAGGGGAAATACTCCGCCAGTATGTCGCCGCGCGAAGGCGCTTTCGCTTTCGCTCAAGTTACAATGTAATCTGTGTTCTCACTCATCACGGTCGCATATGCATCCCGGACTGCATACTAGTGATGGGAAGTTCGACTCTTTTAGGTGATTCGTATCAAACGAATCAATTCCGAAAAAGATTCGTATCAAAAGATTCGTTCATTTCGTTCAGTTCATTTAGTACACAAGATTCGTTCAGTACGAACAAATCAAGTGATTCGTTCTGTGATTCGTTCAGTACGAACGAATCAAAGGAATCGTTCAATTGGTAAAATGGGTTTTAGCTTTGTTGTGTAACTAGTTATAACGTACAAATTTAGTTAATATAGGGTTAAACGACAAAATGAATAAAAACAGAATATGAATACGACGAATACGTAAATTTTCGTTGATCCGCCTTTTGTTGAAAAAATACACGAGCAATACTTGCATTTTGATTTACATTCTTAAACTCTTTCAAAATGTAACCAAGTGCAGGTTCTGTTTTAATCCATTATGCCTTTTTAACCCTACATTAACAAAGTTTGTACGTTAAATCTAGTTCCACAACAAAGCATAAAAAACCATTTATCAAGAGAAATTATTGTAAGAATATAATAATTTCGCTTGCTACCACTACCATTACCACCAATGAACGCATCTGTACTGTTCGTACAATGTACTGCTACACGTACGAAAGTAGGTACTGTGTGAGTCAAGAGTCGGAACGGTTCGTTCAGACTCATTCAACTAGTACGATTTTGCCCATATACGAATCCCGGTGTGAACGACTCAGTACGTACGAGTCATACGAACGAAGTCAGTCCGGACCTAGTGATTCGTACCATACGGTTATTTTTTAAGATTCGTTCAGTTTGAACGAATCATACGAAAACCGGCCACCTCTACTGCATACAGCTGGCTGGCGGATGCCAGACGGTAAAACAAAATATATTGATGCTATTTTAATTTAGGGAGAGCGCGCTCGCTATTATAATATTTAATCTTTTTAACAGGGTGACATAGGTACATACAGTATAGTAAATTGACAAAAAATGTATTAATTCATCGTTGAACACATCGTTGAATTATGCACTTCAATTTAAAAACGAATTAATTAAAATCTAGCAGTTAGGACCCGATACATACATCCATAAACATGATAGATATCGAACGAACGCACGAAAGTGACACATGAAGAAAAAAAACGTAGTACAAAGTACCCCAAACGATTTACATATATATATATATATCCCACAGCATCCAAACTTCTAAAATAAAAATTCAAAATGTTAAATTTTTTACGTTGATTTAAATTTCCGGGTATTTAAAAATTAAAAATGTTAAATTAAACCGATCACTGTCAGTTATGATTACTACTAATGTTTCATAACGTTTCAAAATTATTATTTTGTGGATAACTACCTATCTCTGATCTATTGCCTGATTGATAGTACTAAAACCAAATCAAAGATACATAGAAATACTATTTATAGCACTACTAAAAAAAGGAAAATCAAACCGAATAATAGTAGAAAATAAACACTTTTATCTACGACTCACATGTAATAAGTTCATTGCATACGTATCTATGACTTATATAATCCCCATCATTATAGGCGCCAATGATTGTAATGACACTATCGTTGTATAATAATGACAGTTCGTTCAAATAATGACCTCATTATTTGAACGAACTGTCATCGTTATACAACGCTAGTGTCAAACTCTGTCCAGATAATGGAGTCGGACATAATGGATATAAATCGCTCACATGATTACACGCTCGCGTAAACTTCATGCTCGCGATTTATATCCTTAATTATGTGCTCGTCAAATAATATACTATAATTCTGTCCAGATTCACAAAATAACGCTCCGTTTCACTGAGGGCATAATAATATTTAAAATGCGAGAACTTGGTCCCGCCAGTCAATGTACATAACTTGTAAACAGTCTAAAAATCGCAGTGGGCGTGGCGTGGTTATAGGCGGTGTTTAAAACTCCTCACGTCTGCTGTCTACACAGCACTGTCGCAATATAGGCAACTAAATACACTTTTAAAAATTATCGCTTTTATCGATTAGCGGAACAAATATAATGTTTGGGTTAAAATTGTATTTAAATAAAAAATCTATTTTTGTATTGTTTGGCTGGGGGTTTTATATTTGAAAAAAAAAACAAAAATTTAGTAGAAAAATTAATGTTTATCTTGCAAAAGAAAAAAATTACCCCCAGCCAAAGTCCTTATATATCTAAGAAGTTACCCTGAAAATCTCATAAACTTTTAACAATAAATAACACCTCTAATCGAGAATGCGTTTTGGAAGCGGTAGAACTGGGTGTTAAGACAAAGGACGGAACGGCGTTAGTGGACTAAACCATAGATGAAGCGAAACGATCTGGGAAACCTACATTTAGTAAATAATGAAGTTGGAGACGACCCTGATACTTACCAGAACTTCCTGCGGATAAAAAAAAGAGTTTTTAGAATTTTTCACTAGCGTTGAAGGAACAGTACCTTGGCAAAATGACTTGACATAAACTAACATTAATTCTGTTCTTATCATTATTATTTATAGTATAGTTATTATAGTTTATTGATATCATATAAATTATCCGTTATATTAAATAAAAATACTCGCTATTACAATATTATTTAATTTTTAAGAAAAAAAATTAATAGTTAATGTGCAAAAATAAACAAAATACAATAGAGGGTTACTCCATATGCTCCTCTTGGGCATCCAACACAATATTAAAAATCTTTCTCTTCACCATTCTTAAAATACTCGGGTTTGCAATTTTTCTTAATTCGTGTTCGATGGTTTTACCAAATGACGTTAAATCGTCTTGTTCATTTTGTGATTGCATTCGTTTTGTTAGTGCATTTGGTGCAGCGCTAATTAATTCTACAATCTGTAGGGGTAAGTTTTGATCGTCTTGCCATTGGAGTCGTTCTTGAGCTACTGAGCGTCGGTGTCAAAATTTCCGAAGAATAGAAATCTTCAACCGTGTCATCAAATATGCGCTCCGGCTCTACCTCGCTATCCATAATATTTTCCGGTTGTAGCGTAACTTCTAGGAAGTTCGACTCCGACTCCGTTGTTGCTTCTGATTCTTGAAGGAATTTGAAATGTTCATAATACCACAATTCTGGTGTATATGGTACGTACCGGCACCACTTTTTGCACTAATTAAAATCAATATCTGTAAATTTAATATATTTATTTATTGCTTTTATTTTTATATTACTACCTATTACACTTATTTTCGATTGTCATAAGCGCCATCTATGAACACTCGTAAGAATTATACTGTGAACCACGGGAACCACAAACAATTCGAAATTGTGGCAAGGTATGCCAGCCAAATATACTTGCATACATACCCATTGGTTTTGTTTTTTTTTTTTTAAATACTCCTATCTAATAAACTTTCTTCGAACGCCCGAAGAAGCAAAGTTTTATTTAAGATCCCAATTTAACAGACAAGGACAAATGCTTACATTTTGGTGGAATAGGGTTACAATATGCTTTTATGCTTGTTATTACATATATATCTTGTCTTTATGACTATTTTGTGAACAAACAAAAGACTCATACTCGTGATAAGTTAACATGATATTCCTCCATTACGATAATTTAACAGTTTTAAAGAAATACGTACAATTTATCTCAAAACAAAGCCAATATTCCCAACATTCCGCGGGCAAACAAAATAAAGGTTTTCATCATTCATTTTTTACGTTCATTTACGATGAAACTCAGTATGTTCTTCTAAACATTAAAGTAAACTTCATAACCGTCCCCAGGTATATTGCAAAACTATGAACAAAATACGTCCCATTTATGTCTTTAAGTCTTTAATATGTTAATTCAGAAGGTACATAAGCGCGACCTTAGATATTGATTTGCGGTGCAATTATCTACTCCCTTACATCAAAAGTGAACTTTTTAATTCTCCCTAACGATTTTCTAATGACTTATGACGAAATAGGGGCAATTTATCGAAGGGAAAGCGCCGATAAGCGATAAACGCAATAGTTGACTATGTACATAACCTCAATCTTCAATTTTGATATGCGGCCAAACTATACACTCCCTTACATCAAAAGTAGACTTTTTATTCCTCCCTAACGATTCTTTAACTGTTTATTGCAGAAATATGACCAATTTTTGTAAAACAAAGCAGATAAATACATTAGCTATGACGGCTTCTGTACTCAAAGTTTTTTATTGATTTGCGGTCAAATAATGCACTCTCTGATATAAAAGTAGCATTTTTAATCCTCCCTAACCATATTCTAACCATCTGTGAAGAAATGAGTAAAATGTATAGCAAAACAAAGCCGTTAGCGTAACTTTACGACGGTAAACAAAAAAGTGAGGTTATGTACTAAACATTTATATTACTTTGCAGTTAAACTAATTACTCCCAAACGTCGAAACTACACTCCCTAATCCTCCCTAACGATTTCCAAACCATTCCAATAAAAAAAATCATAAAATGTGAAAGTTGGGGGCCAACTTGACGGTACAAAAAACAATTTTAATTTTCTCAAAAACCATACCATGTACTCCCTAACGAAAAAAATTTACTCCCAAACCCTCCCTAACGATTTGCAGAAAAATTTACCTAAAATTCAATAGTGGGGGGCTAACTTGACAACGGTTAGTTCGGTCAAGTTTTAAGTGATTAGTACCACCGAAAACCAAAACCGAAATACGTTAAATACTTTCCATACAGTGAAGTGAATCACAAAATATTACAAAACATTATTTTTAACCGCAACCATATACTTGTACGTAGTTTTTAGACATTTTTGTGCTTTTTATAATAAATAAACTTTTTAAAACACAAACACTCGGTTTAGACTTTGTAATTCTAGTTCAACCTCAGGGCGGAACGAGTTTTACCAAACGAAAACGCTATAAGTACAAGCACGAACAAAATAATTAGCGGAAATAGGTTATGTTTCGCTTGGGTCTATGCGTCTATCAGCAATGCTGCAACTATTACATTTATGTTTGCTGGCTTAAGTTCCTAGAAAGTTACTAGAATCGCACGTAAAAATCGCACAGATTTAGAACTGATTCTAAACCCATGCGATTTCTTCATGTAACCTATATACACAAAAATTGCATAGAGTAAAACAAAAAATCGCATGCGATTGGTCGCGTGATTGAGATTGCAGGTTAAAATTGCACAGATGTAAAAGGGCTATTAGGTTGTATTATAGAAAACTTACATTGGCTCTGTTATGACATGGATCATCTCGTTACGAGGTTTAGTGACTAAAACTATAAAAGCAAAATGTAAGTTACACTTTAAAAGTGAAAGCAATAATGCGAAGAGCATACTTTTGACTGCGCCCAACCTGTCTGTGGGATTATCAACATCGTTGCAAAAGTTTTCATGATTTATCAAAAACTCCTTCTTGCTAAAATTAACTCCGCATAACCTGCAACTGAATTTCTTTACTGGAGGAAGGTCTTCAATCGCATCGTTTCCTTCATGTTTCATTGACGACTGTTGAAACGTAGTCATATTTGTTTTATTTCCTAAAATCTGAAATACAAACAAAAAAAGAGTGCTGCAATAGTTTGAAGGCTATAAGGTATGTAATATCCAAATGAAGTGTGGTATTAGACTATCTTGATGTAAAGTGGGATACAAACTAAGCATCGTTCTCGGCATTTTCTTACCTCATATGGTTTATACTGTCTCCTTAATAAATGAAGGAGAAAATTATTTTCTCACGAATGACATCGACAGTTTAATGGATTTTCGATCTTTAAAGTTTAGTTGTCAATTTTAGTTTATATCTCTACCTAATTCACACGCGACTGACGCGACTGGACGCGACCAATGCACTTTTACATCAGAGATCTTGAGGTTATGTAATGAGTGGGCTACATATCGTTCCGTTCAGCCACTACAAGTGCTTCAGGCACTGAGCTCTAACGAAAAAAAGTGTGCGTAATCGTTCAGCGGCATATTAGCTGCTTTGCATTTGCACAGTTCTTAGTTGATCTTAGCTGAGTTAATCAAAACTAAGTTACATATAGCGTACCTTTTGCTTTTGCGAAGTCAAATGAACTTATCAGAACAACCTACCCCTTGCCCCTGGTTAGTCAACCGCAGTCCGCAAAGGTACCTGGCCTTCCTCAAGGCGAAAAAAGAAACATCCATCCCTCACCACAACTTGACCAGGAAGCAGAACTACGTCAAGCCTTCTACTGCTTCTACATGCGATTAGGTTGAATTGTTGAAAGCGTTTGTATTCAGTGTAGCCAACAGTGGTTACCTGCACACCACTAGATTGCCGATCCCACTAGAAAACCACTAGACTTCGAATTTAACCTACCAAAAAAACACTAGCTTTGTGTTTTTGTACTACCGGAACAAATTTTGATAAATAAAAGATGTAACGTACTTACTAATATTGCTTTAATAAAAACGTAACAAATATTCATACAGAATAGATAAAATAGTAATATGTATATCTAATGAAAACAATAACAAAAAAAATCATTGCACATAAATACAAACATTTAAAATATTTGATTTGAATAATAGAAGTTGAATACAAGTAAAAAAAAGAAAAGTATACACTGTCATTAGTGATTAAGATGGAAAACTAGTCATTAAGGCTCCCGTCTCAACTCAAATAGCAAACTGGACCAAACCTCTCTCCAAAAAAAAAAAAAATCACCATGCGCTACTATATAAACATGTCTGCTTTTATTTCGTGTTTATTACATTTGACGTATGGTATAACCAAAGATAAAAGAATTATAAGATACGTCACTAGACAAGAAAACGCGGTTCGAGAGTGAGATAGATTTGGTCAACGAAAAGATGGCTACCAACAGCTGATTGTGTTTGTATACTAGCGGGTGACATCCGTGACATCGGGTGACATACAGTGTTGTTCCACCTATTACAATCGTAATAGATCTATTACATTTGACCAATTTCTGTTACGCTATTACTTTTTCAACTAAATCTATTACTATTTTTGTCGGTATCTGAAAATACGGGACCCTTATAATTTATAAAAGATTGTAGTCAAAGTATAGTAAGTATACCATCCCGTGTTACTTCAAGATGTCTAGACTGGACTGGTAAGCTAGTTCAGCTAGTTGCATCATGTTGCATCGTGAGTTGCATCACTATCTTTCATCTCTCTCTTGGGCCCATCCACCAATGAACGGGCGGTACTATATCACGTCGCACTTGGTCGCACTGGTGGTACTGCGGCGGGCATTTACTGTTCCATGGTAGGTGGGACCAACAGAGAGATGGAAATACGATTACCTTTCCAGTCTAGATATCTTCGTGTTACTTCACTTTGCGGCTTTACTAAACCACAGAAATAAATATACAATTCTGTGTACTAAACTTTCCAGCAGTTGGTTATGCAAGCAATTTAACACTTGCGCATATAAAGCGGCATTTTAGGTTTTCAGGTGTACAATCTTTTATAATAAATAATAATCTAGAATAGTGGTCGTAAGGACTTCACAACATGATCCTCTCTAATCACATCACGTCTCTTAGGACTTTTTGGTTGTACAGCCCCGCGTACGAGACCAACACAACGTGTAGCTACAACGTTTTACAATTTACCACAACTTACAACACTGCTGGTATAATTGGTATGTAGTTTACAAGCACTGTAGCGCCATCTCTAAAGAGTAGCTGACAACTAAAGGCGAATCTATTACAGTATCCCAAAATCTATTACGATTCCGGTAGATGTCCTGTTACGTTTCGCGGAGGGCAGAGAACAACACTGGTGACATAACCTTACTTTGGCGTTTTAGTTTATTGGATTGTGTAAGATTGTGTATGCAGTGTTTTAATAAGCATTTTAATGAGTGGTCAGGTTGTTAATATTCCATTTAGGCGACTATCGGATACGTTTTATTTTAGTTATATATGTGAATATTGATTTGTTTTCATTTGCATTATATAACCTCTAATGTCGGTAATTAATTAAGTATTCTAATTTTAATTTAAATTATAACAGTCGTACGCCAAATGGCAGAGTGATTTGTTATAAGTGTCACAAACCAGGGCACTATGCAGTAAAGTGTTGGTCAAAAAACTAGGAAAGATAGCATCGCTGCACAATTATGTTAGACGTGGTGCAAATTTTAAAGGTTATAGTAAGAGAAATTGTACGCTTTGTAATCGTAAATTAATTTATTGTTACTTTTGTCAAAAGCCAGGACATACGAAAATTCATTGTAGGGTTAGAAAACGATTAGCTAAGAATAGAACGTACCAAATTAGTAGCTGCCTAAGCTTGGAACTAGGGGCTATAACGTTAAAAGGACAAATCGAGAACAAAGATGTAAATTTCATAATTGATACAGGAGCAGGTATTAGTTTAATAGATGAAAAATTTGTACCAAATAAAAACGATATAGTGCGAACCAAATATATTCACGTTAAGAATGTAGGAAAAAGTTATTTTTGGATAATAGGTCAAGTTTGTATAACCTTCACATTGCAAGCGGAACAATTCGAACATACGTTTATTGTTGCTAAAGATTTAAGTGTGCCAGTGATTCTCGGTAACGAGTTTTGCAATAAATATCGTGCATGCACACAATTTAAAAATAACAGTGTTACGTTTAAAGTTAACAACAAAGACAAAGTTTGTTATTTCAACAATTCAAGCGAGGCTATGACCAATTTTATTCCAGAGCAAGGATGCATTAGTAAAGATGTTTTGGTAAACAATAATACTTCATTAGCGCCTTTGACAACACAAAAAATTTCAATTAAATATTCAATAAAAAATGCGCGACAGTGTTATTTTGAACCAAATCAGAATTTATTTGCATCAGCGTTTGTAAAAATTGTGGAAATGATAGATTTTGATGATCCGCATATTTTTATTTAAAATATGAGTAACAAAGAAATTAAGTTGGAGAAAGACACGAAATTAGGAACTTTAGTCAACACTAAGCCATTTAGAGATACAGTTGATAATAAAAGTAAACAATGTCTTACCGTGAATACCATTAATAACGTACAATCAGGGCTATCTAGGCAACAAAACGAGCAATTATCAGGTTTGCTTAATGAATATAGGGACATATTTGCTGATAATAATTTTGATCTGGGGCGTACCAATATTTGTGAACATCAAATTGACACTGGAGATGCCAGTCCAACTCACCAACCCCCGTATCGCGTTTCGCATAAAGAGAGAGAAATCATTAGAGAACAGGTTGATGAAATGTTAGAAGCAGGGATAATTCAAAAATCTTTTTCTCCCTGGGCGAGTCCAGTCGTATTAATAACAAAGAAAACAGGCGAATGGCGTTTTTGCGTAGACTATAGAAAATTGAACAAACTTTTAAAAAAGGACATGTACCCTTTGCCTGTGATTGATGACATTTTATCTTATTTGGAGGGTGCACAATTTTTTTCAACTCTCGATTTATTCGCAGGGTATTGGCAAATTAATATAAGGGATGAAGACCGTCATAAGACCGCATTTATAACTTCCGATGGCTTATCCGAATTTAATGTTTTACCTTTTGGTTTAGCAACAAGCCCCGCTTGTTTTCAGAGATTCTTGGATCACGTGTTAGCAGGACTAAAATGGAAATCATGTCTTGTCTATTTAGATGATGTAATCATTAAGGGTAGTAATTTCGAAGATCATCTTAAAAATTTAAAAGAGGTATTTGATAGATTTAGAAATGCAAATTTAAAGTTAAAGCCAAGTAAATGTAACTTCGCGCAACAAGAAGTTCAGATTTTAGGTCATGTAGCATCCACAAATGGAATATCTCCAGATCCAGACAAGATAAAAGCAGTCACAGAATTCCCATGTCCTAAAACGATTAAGAATGTTCAATCTTTTATTGGTTTAGCGAACTATTATCGCAAGTTTATGAAAAATTTTGCGGAAATAGCACGTCCTATCACTTTACTAACCCGTAAGAACACGAAATTTAAATTATGTGATATAGAACAACAATCTTTCGAGAAACTGAAGGAACGGTTAATAAATTATCCAGTTTTACGTCACTTTAGGCCAGGTTTACCTATAGAACTCCATACAGGTGCTAGCAATGTCGGTTTGGGAGCAGTTCTCTTGCAAACGGACAAAAATGAGACATATCCAATAGCATATGCATCAAGAAGGTTGTCAAGCCCTGAGATAAGGTATAATACAACAGAGACAGAATTATTGGGAATTTTTTTGAGCATTATTCGCTTCCGAAATTATCTATGGGGTGCAGATTTTCGCGTAGTTACCGATCATCATGCATTATGTTGGTTGCACAAACACGATAACCCTTCATCTTCTTTAGCACGTTGGATAATTAAGTTACAAGATTTTAGCTACGAAATAGTTCATAAAAGCGGAAAGAAACATCTGGATGCTGATAGTCTTTCCATAAATCCCGCAAGTACAAAAGAACCAAATGAAAACAAATTGGAAATTCCTGTTTTAGCACTTACTGTCGATGACATTTCAGCACTCCAAGCCACAGACCAGTCTATTTCAGAAATAATAGACGCTATTGAAAATCCAGACCAGGCAGATAGAAAAACAGCTAGAAAAACGAGGTTATGTTTTGGACAACGGATCTTATACAAGAAACATTTTACACCACTAGGACCAACGAAGATAATAGTTGTACCAGAACAGCTGAAGAAAGAAATACTGCTTTGTGCACATGACGATCCGATTTCAGGTGGGCATCTTGGCTTTGCAAAAACATTTGGAAAAATCAAAGATCGATACTTTTGGGAAGGAATGCATACGCAAGTGGAAGACTATGTAAAATCATGTATATCTTGCCAACAGAGGAAAAGACCAATACGAGCTCCAGCAGGGCATTTACAGCCGATTAAAATAGGAAAACCATTTGAGATGATCGGGATGGATCTTTTAGGCCCTTTTCCAAAATCAGCGGACGGAAATACATTTATTATAGCAGCAGTGGACTATGCGACAAAATGGGCAGAAGCAAAAGCAATACCCTCCGGAAAAGCTGTAGAAGTAGCCAAGTTTTTAATGGAAAACATTGTAAGTCGACATGGATGTCCAAAGAAAATTTTGACTGATAGAGGTAAATGTTTTACAGCGAACGTTATTTCTGAATTAATAAATGCTATAGGAAGTCATCCAGTAGTAACAACAGCATACCACCCACAAACTAATGGACTGACAGAACATTTCAACGGAACAATAGCAAATATGTTATCGATGTATACAGCAACTAATCAGAAAGATTGGAGCAGCTATGTTTCCTTAGTGACGTTTGCATATAATATCGCAAAGCAGGAGACAACAAAAGAATCACCGTTTCTTCTTGTATACGGACGACAGGCAGTTTTACCCGCAGACGTCGCGCTAAATGTCAATGATAATCCACAGGACCAGTTAGTAGAGGATTATCTAAGAAAAATTAGGGAAATAAGGGAAAACGCTACGGAACGCGTTAATAATCAACAAATTAGACAAAAGAATAGGTACGATAAGGAGAGAAAGCAAGTAAGGTTTAACGTAGGTGATCAAGTAATGATCTATACCCCCGATCGAAAAGTAGGAAAATCAGAAAAATTGTTACTTCGATGGCACGGGCCATATACAGTTATTAGAAGAATTAATGGCGTCAATTACGAGATAAAGGTAATTAAAGGTAGATCAACGCGTTATGACATTGTCCATGTAGAAAGACTAAAGCCATATTACAGGCGAGTTTAAGAGTGTAGCTAAAAAATTACATTTTTTCTTTTCTTTTAAATACAGTATTATTGCTAAAAACAAAGAGTTATTGATTTCGTGTAGTTTCAGCTTAGACAACAAAATACAAGAGAAGTCGGCAACCTAGCGCGGTCATTGAAATAAATAAAATACTACGTAAGCAGTACAGCTGCGGTGGTAGGCTAAACAGAGGTAGTTTTCGAATTGTTAGTAAACTATTCGCAATGTAGCATAACAAATGCCAAACAGTAAACTATTGTGATTCCAATGAAAAACATTTGGATAAATTTTAAAATAACAATTTATGTTTGACCATTAAAAAAACAATACAAATTTTGATAATTTTGATTTAAGTATTTTGGACTTGGTGGTATGTATTTGAATAAAATCTGCTCCTGATTTAAAAAAAGAAGAAACCCGCGGACAATGATCATGAAGTTACTGAGATTGCAGCATCAGTTTAGATTTTTGTACATACGGTTAGCTTCATGCCTGGGCGGCTATGAAATGATACGGATCTATTGAATATAATTAGATAATTATGAGTAAATGAAGTATATTAAAGAATTGGAGATTCACGTGAAATAAGACAACATAAGAGTAAAATGATGAAACAGTCATAAGAGAGTGATAAATGCATTAATCTATTAGAGAGTTTATGTAAATCTTCCGGAAGTATAGAAATAAAAGTATAGAAATAATAAGTAGAAGTATATAAGTATTGTGTTATATAGTATTATTGTATGTTTTTGTTTTTAATAGGATACGTTGTATTTTTCAGAGTAAGGATAATAGATTGTATTTTTTTAAATGTACATGTACTGTTCTCTTTTATTGTGTGTTCCCAGACGTCAAAGGAAGAGGGCGTCCGAGCTTCTTGGTGGCGCAGTTTGTTGCATCAGTAATCCCATTGTCACTGACTTTGAGGGCAATGTCTTTTTTACTTTATCATACGCAGTATGATGAAGTATTGTAATCATGCCGAAAAAAAAATTTGAGATTTTAGCGGAAATAGGTCTTTATGGGTCCCCTGAACATTTTTGACCAAGGTACAAAAAAATGTCTGTGTGTGTGTGTGTGTGTGTGTGTCTGTGCGTGTGTGTGTGTAAACGATTTTTGTGGCGACGATTCCGAAAAAACTACCAAAGGTATCGGGACGAAACTTCATATTTAGCAGTTTTATGACCAAACTTAGAGCTGAAAAGCTTTTGGTTCCAAGGGGTCCAAAGGAACTGGCCGTTTCCTCTAAGCATTTTTCAAGGATTTTGCAAATGAGCTGCCATTTCTGTAATTTCGGCAAAATAGTTGAATAATAAATTAAAGTAGAGGAAATTTTGGATAATTTATGCCTATGATATTTTTTAGTAAAATTAATATTTTAGATTAAAGAGCAAATTCCGTTTGATCGAGATCGGTCGCATCTGCATTGATATGAAACTACATAGTAGCCTGGATTTGACAAATATTTTTTGTGCTGTCACCACAGAAATGTCTATGGCTGTCACACTCTAAAACAGCTTATTTCATCAGAGGTTGGACAACCGCTATGGAACGTTGTCACTCTAGTGCGGCAAAGTACAAAATAATAAAATTCAAATAAAATAAGATCACCAATTTGATTGTTTGTTGATAAGAAATATCAACCCGTTGTTATATCTAATTGTAAAAACGATAAATTGAGAAAATTGTAAATAAAGTGTAGCAATAAGTGTAGTTATATTTTAGTATGTTGGTATACGGATGTGACATCTACACTGTCATGAACGAATATAAATCTGTCAGAATTTGAATTAGCTTGTTAAACTTGACGTTTCGTAGAACTGATATCAACCTAACATTTCCTATACAGAAATATAACCGTTTTTGATTTTTTTTTTATATACGTATTTCTCAAAAAAGCAACACAAAAAGCGTTGATGTTACTCCTGCCGAAAAATACATAGTGCGACTCTCCGCGACTGCGACGCTCCGCCATCGGTGACGCGCCGCATCACCGCTCGTCGCGCTATTCCGTACTTTCGGCACTTGTGAGATAAATAACTATTATTCTGATGACAGTAGGTAGTGTCAAATGCTGAGGCTTTGACAATACCTACTATTGATACTATCAAAACTATCAAACTGTCAAAATATCTGTCAAATCCTGGTTAACTAGTTTAATTTTAATACAGACACGATTTATCTCAATCAAATAGATTCTCGTGCAGCTAAACTATAAATTTTATATTTTGTATGATAAAGTCATGTGCCTGGCCACATCAGATTTTTTTCAGTTTAAGTGGCGCCATCTATAACAGTAAGCCTGAGCCTTCCAATAAACGAGGCATATTTGAAAATGTAGCAAACCGTGTAAATCTTTCCGCGTTCACTTGTTGAAGCTATTTTTTAAATACGTTAGTTTTGATCCATAATTGTTTTGTATTTAATGCCTAATTCGTTAATAATTGTAATTTAATAACAAATTATACAAATGTACATCGTGTAGCATTAAAATGAAATAGGAAATCAGATTTGACTATCTCTGCGATTTTAAGTGCAAACATGCAATATTCTATAATAAAATAGCAGAAACGGCATAACCAAAATTTTGCTCGATTTTAGCCGGTAATTCAGTATGTATTCTATACTAAATCGTCTACAGGCTTAAGTGACACCATAACTGGCAATTAATGTTTCCAGTGCTAAAGCTGTAAATAGTATCTTAATGCAAAATGTATTATTACATAAAAAAACGTTAGTTTTACAGATAAACTGTAAGCATACATAATTTTACAATACATGTTATGCAATATTAAGTGCAAACTGTAGAATTTAATTTGGGGAATCGTCATTTGGGAAATTTAAAAATAACGATGAAACTTTTACAAAGGATTTTTAAATGATATTAAAATGTGAATAGAGTTTTTACCAATTTTTATTTGAAATTTTAATCGATAATTAAAATCTTTTCCGCTATTTCTATCTGTGACATATATTTGAATATCAACGTTTCGATTATTAATTCCCAGTAATCTTTATGAAGTTTGACAAAAAAATACATTAAAATGTCACAGTTGCCACTAATATAAAATAAAATTAAGAATATTGCGATTTCTGATCTCTGATTTCGAGTATATTGGTATTAAAATACAACAATCTTGTATTGTTTCCAAAAACTGGTTTAAAATTAAACATGACAAATTAGATATGGACAGATAGTAATGAAACAAAACGCGCTTTTTTACGATAATTTTAGAGTAAAAATTCCAATTTTGGTCACGGCAAATCACAAAAGATCAAAATGAAATAGACATGCGCCATCTAATAGTCACACACAAACGTCGACACTGCAAGTTCGTGAAAGCTGATAATATTCTGTATGTTGAAACAATTTAAAGAAAGAACATAATTTTACAGTGTAAAGACGGTTAATTTACGAATCACTGTATGTGACAGAATCATAATATTAGACAAATAAATATGTTAAAAAATTTCATAAAATAAATTTGTAAATACAGAAAATATTTATTTGTGTAAATATGTATGCGTTTTCATATGTCTTATACGACTAGCAATGTATGCGGTAGAAAAGTCACATAAGGTGCATTTAACTGGTTTTTCCGGTATGTTTTCTCATATGCACTTTAATATTATTCCTTCTTGCAGCAGCATAATCACAGAAGGTGCACTTAAATGGTTTCTCTCCGGTATGCGTTCTCATATGATTCACAAGATCAGTTTTTTGTACGTTAGCATGACTACACAGGGTGCATTGATATGGTTTTTCTCCTGTATGCGTTCTCATATGCAGTTTAAGACGACACTTTACTGCAGTAGTATATTCACATACGGTGCACTTAAATGGTTTTTCTCCTGTATGAATTTTCATATGTTCTGTAACATGATTACGATTTGAGCTAGCATAATCACATATAGTGCATTTAAATGGTTTTTCTCCTGTATGCGTTCTCATATGCAGTTTAAGATGACCCTTTGCTGTAGCAGCATATTCACATACGGTGCACTTAAATGGTCTCTGTCCTGTATGCGTTCTCATATGTACTTTAAGAACACTGCTTGTTGTACTAGCATAATCACATAAGGTGCATTTAAATGGTTTTTCTCCTGTATGCTTTCTCATGTGCAGTTTAAGACCAGTCCTTGCGGCAGCAGCATAATCACATAAGGTGCACTTAAGTGGTCTCTCTCCTGTATGCGTTCTCATATGGTCTGTAAGATGACAACGACTTGAACTAGCATAATCACATAAGGTGCATTTAAATGGTTTTTCTCCTGTATGCGTTCTCATATGTACTTTAAGAGCACTGCTTGTTGTACTAGCATAATCACATAAGGTGCATTTAAATGGTTTTTCTCCTGTATGCTTTCTCATGTGTAGTTTAAGACCAGTCCTTGCGGCAGCAGCATAATCACATAAGGTGCACTTAAGTGGTCTCTCTCCTGTATGCGTTCTCATATGTTCTGTAAGATTACCACGAATTGAACTAGCATACTCACATAAGGTGCATTTAAATGGTTTTTCTCTTGTATGTATTCTCATATGCACTTTAAGATTATACCTAGCGACAGCAGCATAATCACATACGGTGCACTTAAATGGTCTCTCTCCTGTACGCATTCTCAAATGACGTTTAACACTACCAACAGTTGCAGAAGTATAATCACATGAAGTGCGTTTAAGTGCTGTACGCTTGCTCGTGGGCACTTTAAGTGACATCTTCCTTGTATGTCTTCGTTCGTGTGCTTTTAGGAATTGAGGTTGCGAAGTAGTATACTCACAAATGTGGCATTTATATAGCTTCTCTGCTTTAAAAACTTTTAAAAGTTGAAGTTGCGTTGACTGTGCAGTTGCCTCGCCGTAGTTGTTATACAGCAATACTTCGTCCGCTGTTTCTGCCTTTGGAGGATCTAAAGATTGTCTGGATACTGTACAAGCGGAGCCAGATACAGTAGTTTCCGTAAATTCCACTTCTTCAACTTTTATGTCCAATCTGAAAAAAAAATTAAACTTCAATAAGCAATAATTTCATTTACCATAACCTGAAATAATCCAGATATCGATTTTGTCATATATTCTAATATGATTGCTGCACAGGTTAAAATTAATAATAATAATAATAATAATAAATGATTTATTGCACCACAAACAGTAGAAACACAGATTTACATAAAAAAACAACCTATAATAATGTTTAGTGGCTCAACCAGGTTGAGGTTCGACTCCTAACGAGCAGAGTCGGTCTACCACCTCTACCTGTTCTCAAATAGCTGTCACAGTTAACCACCGAGAAGCAAAAACGAATCAAAAACAAAACATATTATTTATAATTAAAGATACTTTATTAATTATATTATAATATCTTATTACAATATAACGATTACTTATGTACTCCCTCCTTCTTCACCTCGGGAATGGAACAGCTTCTGTTCCCTTCTCGGGCTAATGGTATTGAGGGTTTAGTGTGTTCTGCCCTTCGTTACTTCTCTCTACGGATCCCGCTGCAACCGGCTCTTAATTTTCAATTTGAATGATGCTGTCGGAAGTTTCTTTATGTGGTCTGGTAAAGACTTATAAGTTTGTACCGCCAGCGTTGCCAATTGCTGTGTGCACTTCTTTGTGTTGAACCTGGGCGCTCGAATGTGCGTACGTGTCCTTGTTCTGTAATTGTGGAATTCTTCATTCATTTTTAAAGTTACGTTTGTTTTTACCTCGTCACGTCTCAATTTGTGTATTAATGTTAGGTCCTTTAGAGTTTATTTAGTACAATCATGTTTCTGATGTTGAGTTCCTTGGTGATTCGGTAAAGGTCTTCGGTTCGGGTTAGTCTGTCCAGTCTGTATACGGCTTTCAGTACTTTGTTTTGTTGTACTTGTATTCGTTTTATACTTTTTCCGGTTGTATCTCCCCATACGTGTATTAGGTAACTATTCTGTGATGTAAACAGAGCATGGTACAGTGCAACCTCGATTATCCGGACACACTATTATCCGGACACTCGGTAATCCGGACACCCTCTGCAAAACACGATTATCCGGACACCGCTCGCTAATCCGGACAACGCGCCGCGCTGGCGAGACGGCCATGTCGCCGCGCCGCCAAATACGTCCAAGCGGCTTGTTGATAGAATGGGGGCATTCAGCCGTTCCAGCCAAAGTTGCTTGCGCTGCCGGCGCCGAGACTAAGTGGCCGCGGCGGCTGAACGGCCAGATACAAATACATGTATTTACGCTTAGAGCTGAGTTTCCAGCGCTTTCACTCAGCACAAAGCGTAAATACATGTATTTGTATCTAACCGTTCAGCCGGCGCGGGCGCTTAGTCTCGGCGCCGGCAGCGCAAGCAGCTTTGGCTGGAACGGCTGAATGCCCCCATTGACTACGTACGGCAGCGGTAGTACATATACATATGTCCCTGTGCGTTTTTTTGGTGGACAAAGCATTAGATCGATTGCTGCGCAATACAGCGTTGGAAAATCTTCGATTTCCGATATAAATAAAACTAAAAGCAAACTAGTCAACTATGTTTAATAATAGTTTAAAATTAGTACCTAAATGCATGAGTTCTGTGTTGCTGACCTTAGGTGGAATTACTTAACTACTGAACTGCGCTCAACCACGGCGATAGAAATGGGCATTTGCGCAATTTAGTATAAATTCTAGTGATAGTTACACCAAAAGTCGTCAACACTGGTTCTATGCATGACTTAAAATTGATCAAAACGTTAGATAATGTTATTTTCCGTCGATCGTTTATTTATGAGTCAGTTTAGTGAATAGGAAATCGTTTATTAAAGTACTCTATTAATGCACGAGTTCTATTAATGCATGATTTGTTATAGCCAATCACAAGACGCAATGACGTCGTTTGATTGGCCAATCGAACATATGTGAAATGAAACCTTCCAATCAAAACATACCTCTCTGTAGAAGTGTCAGTGTCAATTTAAATAAATTGTCATATAACCTAAAAAGACATCGGCGAAGAAAAATCTATGTAGACGACTCTAGAAGAATACGATCGACGGAAAAATTTTGTAACCAACTCGAATATTAAACAGCGATTAATGATCTCGACAATAGGAAGTGAGTCTCGATCATTAATCGCTCTTTTTAATATACTTGTTGGTTAAATAACTATTAAGCAATTTTAAAGCAATATTCGGTAATCCGGACAAATCGATTATCCGGACACCCCCCTTGCATTTAATTGTCCGGATAATCGAGGTTGCACTGTATACAGATTTTCGGACTACCGTTGGTGTCATAGGTGGTATGTGGTGTATTCTTGCTATTGTCCTTGACTTTTCCTTTGCGAGTGTGTTAGTATGCGCGTCCCACCTTAGATTGTCACATATGATTAGCCCTAGATATTTTATTTGTTTGAGCTTCTTTAATTTTTCGTCGTTTATGGTTATATATTGAAGGTAATTTCTGTTTGTTTGTTTTGGAAGACCATGTATTCGGATTTCGTTTCATTTATTGTCAGGAGGTTGTCATAGAACCATGCTCTCAGAGTTGGTAAGTCTTTGTCAATTTTTCTTTGAACTTCCTCCGCTGTCTTTGCTGAATATATGAGACATGTGTTCGTCGGCATACATGTATGGCATTGCGTTTAGTTTAAGATCCATGAAGTCGTTTGTGTAGAAAATGTAAAGTGGTAGATTTCATCCTTGTGGTATTCCATATTTTCCTGTTAGTTCCTGTTTGCTCTGCTCGGATTCTGTAATAGTTGTTTGCGGTCTGTTGGTAAGGTAGCTTTCTAGTAGGCAAAGGTTTTTTCCGGTGATGTTCAAGGCTGTGAGTATCTTTATCAGTTTCTCTTTAGATATCGTATCAAAAGCGTTTTTCAAGTCAAGGAATACTCCAACAACCATCTCCCCTCTGTCCAAATGTGCTTTTATCTGATGTACAGAGGTTGTGCATTTTCATTTAATATTCTAGTTGTTACTTTATCAAAGGCTGGTGCAATGTTGCTTTTTAGGTTTTTGATGATGTTACAGATTTCCTTCTCATCGGTGTTTTCGAATATTGCCGGCTGGAACTTTTTATTTCTGACTGTGGTTATAGGTATGTTATTTGGTTGTTTCTGTTTTTCGGCTAGATTTTCTCCGATCTTTATGAAGTATTCGTTTATTGTCTCAGCTATTTCGTCAGGTACATATGTTTTCAGTCTATCGGCCCTTTCCATGCAGTCAATTGTGGTCTTTTTCGATTTTTTATTAATTATTGTTTATGGTATTCCACAGCTTTCTAGAGTTGTTGACGTCTTTTTGATTTTTTTTTTCTGGAAGTATCTAATTTTTGATTCGTTTATAAATTTTGTTGTTGGCCTTTTGTTGTTTATAGTCCATTTTGATTATTTCGTTTGTCTGTCTCTCATATGTGTCATCTATGCACTCGTTCTCTCCGCGTCGCTTGATTTTGGTTCTGATCTGGTGGTTAGTTATGATAGTCTGTAGGTGATCCGAAAGTTGTTTAAAATTGGAGATGCCTTTATTTTCTAATTTCGTTATTTCTCTATTCATACCCCTGTAATCATTTTTATGGTGTCATAGTGTAAGTACTTTGGTTCCTGTTTTCACTTTATGTCAGTAGTGATAAGCAATGCGTTATGATCCGATATGTAGCTGGGTATGATGCTAGTGTTTTTTTATGTTTTGTCGTCTGTTGGTTATTACATGATCAAGGATGGAGCCTTGTCCCGAGTTGTTGTTTCTTGTATAATTTGTGTTGTTTATTTTGTTCATTATCTTGTATCCGTTCCCGCAATTGTGTTTCGATATTCTTTGGTAGTCTTATCATTCTGCAACAGGTTTATATTGATATCTCCGATAATTGTGTGTGTTTTCTTCTGCTTAGGATGTCGTTCTGAAGGGTTGGCTTGAATGTTTGATATGATACTTGAGGCGGTTTGTAGATCAGGCTTATAGCATTGTCCGTATCTGTCAGAAGTATTCGTAACATTTGTATGTTATTGGTAGTTATTTTTTGTAAGACTTTGTAGCTTATAGTATGTTTGATGTATACAGCTACTCCGCCTCCTCGGGTTGCTCTTGAGTTGAATTCTGCGTTGTATTTATCTAGTGTGTATAGGTGTTCATCGTGAGGGGTTAGCCACGTTTCCGTAATTCCTATTATGTCTGGTTTATGTGTATGTGCTATTATTTCCAGTTCGTTTAGTTTGTATTTTAGGCTCCGGAAATTTTGTAGGTATAATGTGTATGTCATTGCTTGCGTTTCTTTCTTTTGTTGGATTGTGTTGGTTTGTTTTAGTTTAGGTTGTCAAGATCTTCCTGGTTCCTTATTTTTATTTTTTTGCTGGTTTCCGACTTTCGTATATACACATTTCCTTCTCGGGTCCAGGCAAACAGGCATCTTTTCTCTTTCTTCAATTCACGTGCCTTGAAAAACAAATTACCTGCATGCTGTGTTAACTGTTCGTTAATGAATATTTCTGCATCTCTCCCTTTCAGTTCACATTCTTTTACTTTTATGGATCCTATTGTTCTTCTCGCCTCCAGAAATGTTGATTTTTTTTCGGATGTTCTGAATTGTACTATTATTGGGCTAGTTTCATTATTTTGATTCTTTCTGTATGAAGTTACAATTTTGTTCGCATCCAGTTTTATGTTCAGTCCTTTAGCAACTTTTCGTATGATATTATCTGTGTTTTCGTTCTTTTCTTGTTTTTCTATGTCACTTATAATAATATTCGTCTTTATCTTTTCTCTTTCCATCGATTCTACGCTTTGTTCCAGTACTCTAATTCGTTCTTTCATTCCTTCCTTTTCTTTCTGATCCTGTTTCAGGATTTTTTTCAGCTCTATCTGCTACTTCTGTATTAAGTCAAATTTGTCTGACATAAAATTCATTGCCTTTTGCAGCTCTTGGAACATCTTTTTGATTTCTGATAGATCTCTATCGTTATCGCAAAGAGTGTCTTCTGTTGTGCTTTGTGTTCTTGTATTTTTCACTTTCGACATTTTTTTCTTATTTTTTATATATTTATTTACTTTTTTTACCTTTTTTATGTTTGTTTAGACCTATTTATAAGCAGTTTATTTTTTTTTTTCGCACACTAGGGACCTGTCTAGGTGACTGACTCAGAGACAAACAAGAAGGCCACGGTATTTGGTGAGGTATACAGGTTTTGTTGCTGGGCTCCGAACTGTCTAGTTCCAGGGTTATCAAAAACACCCGGTTCTCGACTTGTTTTGGAGGGAAACTTTGTTGTCTACTATATGATAGCTATAGTTTATACACTTACTCTCAAATTTCTTTCCCGTCCTTCTACGGATCTGTTTATTTGTTTTACAGTTAGAAAGGTCGGCTCGAGATGTTCACTTTAATATCACCTGAACAATTGTTTTCTGTTTTCTTAAATCACTTTTGCACCTTTTCACAGAGAGACGGTTTCACGTGTCCGTCAAGCAGTAACGTAGTATCGCAGTATCTTGGATGGCTTTTTCAAGTATTTTGTTTAATGTCGACATTAAAGCTATCGGGCGATAATTTTCGGGATTTGTTTTGTTTCCAGATTTGTAAATTGATTTTACTACTGTGGTTTTCAAGTAGTCTGGATATACTCCCTCTTCCCAAACAGAATTTATTAGTTTAGATAGTATTGGTGCTAGTGTCGTTCTATTATATTTTAAATAAGTGTCCATATTGCAAAGCAGTGACGTATAGAAATAAAAGGCCTCTTTTCTTTGCGAAAGTTTAATATACTAGACTAGTTTCGACGGGTCTCCGTCATCATCGGTAGCATAATCTACAAACAAATTGATATAAGAAAAGCAAGAAAACAATAGCTAAATATAGTTAATCTTACAGTCAAATCATAAAATTACCACATTCAGAAAAACATCAAGCGCAAAATCAAGGTACATGAAACCAGGCAGAGAAACCTGCCAAAAGAAAAACAATGTTAATGATACAATGATAATAATAAAAACAATGACTTACGTTCAAGAGGAGCGCTTGATGTTTTTCTGAATGTGGTAATTTTATGATTTGATATTTTATTGTTCTTGTTGTTATTTTGTCAAACCCTGGTGATGTGTTGTTTTTTAATTGACTTATGATTGTATATAGTTCTTTGTCCGTTGTATTCCAGAAAATTGCTTCTTGGATCTGTTTATCGGTTGTTGTCGTTGTTGTAGTTGTCGGAGCTCGTTTTCGTTTTTCTATTTGTTTCTCCGCAAGTACTTTCCCTACTGTAATGAAGTAGTCGTTTATTGTCTGCCCTATCTCCATGGGAATACTCGTAATTGTTCCGACTTTCTTTGTCATTTGCGTAATTTGTTGAGTCTTGCGTGTTTTATTTATCATTTTGTTTATTGTTCTCCAAGTTTTGGCAGGGTCATGTCGAGTTAGCCAGGTTTCGGTTATCGCAATTACCTCTGGATCGTACCTTCTTGCGGCCACTTCTATTTCAGTAATCTTGTTTCTGATGCTTCGTATGTTATGAAGGTATATTTTGGGGGTCATTGTAGCGTGTGTAAATAGGTTAGGTATTTTTTTTTTCTTTTTTTTTTTTAATTAAATTCTTGGAGGTCTTCCTCGTTTCGGATTTTGCTTCTTCTACCTTCTTCGGATTTTTTTATGTAAAGTATGCCGTCACGAGTCCACGCAAAGCTAATCTTTTTTTCTTTTTTTAGTACTCTGGCCTTGTAGAAAAGGTTATTTGTGTGTAGTGTCAGCTGCTCATTTATGAAGATCTGACTATCTTTTCCCCTCAGTTCGCACTCTTTAGTTGTGATTGATTTCACATTTTTTCTCGCTTCCAAAATTTTCCTCTTCACTTCCAGGTTTTTAGTTTTAGTATAATGGGGCCATTTTCCGACTTTCGTTCGTTACGTTCAGATTCTACTATTTCGTCCGCCAGTTTTACATTCATTCCTTTCATCACTTTTGCGATAATGGTGTGGATGTTTTCGGTTCCGTTTTCTTGTTTTTCGATACCGGTTATTACTAGGTTTGTTACAATTTTATTACGCTCCGCCTCTTCAGAGTTGTTTTCTAATGTTCGTATCCTGGCAATTAGTTGTTCTCTTTCTTTATAGTTTTCTTTTAACATATTTTTCATTTCTCGATTTTCTTGTCGCATTTGTTCAAATTCCTCGGATATGTAATCCATGGATTGTTTGAGTTCGCGGAACATCTTCTTTATCGTAGTAGTGGGCATCGTATCTTGCTCGCTTTCGCTCAGGTTTACGTCGCTTGACGCTTGCTTTGCTTTTGCTTTGTTTCTGGTTGTCATTATATTATTTTTTATTTTTTTTGTTTGTAGAGACAGTACGCACAGGAGAATGGAGGGTAACGACTTTTCGCACTCTAGGGGTCTTTCTAGGTGGCTTTTATACACAGATTTGGTGAACACCGCGGTGTTTAGGATATGTTTTGGATCGAATTGTTTGTTTGAGGGTCACTGGTGTCTGGTTTCCCGATTTTGACTTGCTCAACTGGTCGCCAGTGAAATAAAAAGTGCCCGCCTTTTCTGGCTGAGCCGTAAGGTGAAACACTTACCCGCGGATATCTTTATTCTTGTTTGTTTTGGAGTTGAGAGGATGGTATGACTGCAACGAGTGAAAAATTCTCAGCACTTCGGTACCAAAATTCGCGTAATTTGTCACTAATTTTCCTTGTATTTCTATCTGAAAGCTGGATACTATAACAACACGTCTATACACTTTACAGCACATGTCAAGTTCGTTTTCCTTACAAGTATCTACATTACAAGTAGTTTGCCAGGAGTTGACAGATGTTTTGATTCTATTGACAGTATTTTCAGATCATCAGGGTTTGACACTGCTGTATTGGATGATAAAGTCATGTGTCTGGCCACATCAGACTTTGGGGTCGTCCATTAATCACGTGAGGTCCAAATAGGGGAGGGGGGCTTTGGATTACATCACTATTGATCACAATGGGGGAGGGGGGTTGTTGTGACATATCACGTGTATATAAATATTATATATTTTTCAATAAAAAGTATTCGGAAAATATTTTAGTTTTTTCAAGAAAAAAATACACGTGATGTTAGATAGGGGGAGGGGGGGTACCTTAGAACCTCACCAAATATCACCAGGGGGGAGGGGGGGTGTAAAAAGGGGGCTTAAAACCTCACGTGATTAATGGACGACCCCTTTTTAGTTAAAATTAAAATCCGCAAACTGGAAAAAAGCGTGTTCGCTGTAGTTTATTACGTCTATTTACTAATTTTATATTGTGTAGTACATCACTAAATAGAGAGTAAAGAAATCCGCCACATATTTTTCTTATTTCTACGTGTATGTTTTTTTCTGGTTTAAATACTTGTATTTGCTGTTGCTTTCAACAAAGAATACTTAAGCAAGTTGAAAATGTTCATGTTTGCCTCCATATTGTATTATATCTACTTCGTGCATATCTGCTCTTCCTATCATTGCAACATGTCGGTGTCAACGAACATTTTATGCTTATACTTAAGGACCAAGTATAGTGACGTGACCGCACCGTAATAACGTAGCGTAAAAAGATCAATGTACGTAATCTCTACACCGCGATTATAGTGACGCTCCGTAAACCGTAAAATTCGTTCTCGAGCACAACGAATTTCATCTCCTGCGTGTTATGTCTTACGTTTTCCGGCGTATGCGCGCGTATGTCGCCATCTGTACGTGTACCGGCGAGTGAATAAATAAATAAATAAATAAATAAATATATCTTTATTGAACCAACAGCCATCAAATACAATTAAAGTAAAATAAAAACAAAACAACTAAAAAGTACCACTGCTGGTTACAATCAGGCGTGAGTTCGAGAATACGGTGATGAATCAACGTATCTCGGTCTTCCACTCAGACCTGCTAAACTAACCTATATAGCAAGATACCTTGCAATTACACAAAGCGTGTTCAAGACATGGAAAAAGAAAAGAAACACAAGCTGAACTTAAATACATACATAGAACCAAAAACTTAAGTCTAAGCACATTGTAGGAAACTAATCTTTGGGCTGGGTCTGCAGCTGCAGCAAGTGGGACCTGAGGGCATTCCCAAATCGACGCAGTGAAGTGAGGGATGAAAAACCTACGGTTATTGTATTAAACACAGTCGCCGCGTAATGAGTAAAGGACGATTTAAACATTGACGTTCTATGTCTCGGGATAGTGAGAATATCTTTGCGGCGAATGTTTACGTTGTGCACATCGGTTCGAAAAGTTATCTTATTATAGAGATAAGGCGGCGAACCACTAGACATCAGCCTGAATAGAAAGCAGCCAAAGCGGAAAACACCCCTGTTGTACATATTTAGCCACCCCGCCCATGACAAAGTGTGACTGACATGGTCAAACCTACGCAATCCAAAAATAAAACGAAGACAAGAGTTCTGCACTCTCTGTATACGAGAACGATCATAAGCGTTAATACAGGGACGGTAAACAGTGTCACAATAATCAAAACAGGACAGAACAAGACTGGTGCACAATTGAGTTTTTAGCTTTTGAAAACTTCGAAAACTTCGCCCAGCGTACAGTTGCTTTAACCGCAAGTAGGCGACCTGCACTTTAGCCGAAACGTGACCACTGAACCTCAGCTGACTGTCCACCAGAACACCCAAACACTTCACCTCCGGATTAATAGGCAACAACTGATCGCGTACGACAATTTTAAAATCCTCCGGTAGGTCCAAACCTCGACGAGCAAAAACAACCGCGGCCGATTTACTCCCATTCACAACCAGAGACATCTCCTCAGCCCGCCTCACCATCGTCTCCACATCCGCATTCACCAGCAACCCAGCATTCTCAAAGTCGCACCTCCCGAACTGATAATATAGATAAGTATCATCAGCATACTGATGATACTTACACGAATAGCATTTGCCAGTAAGTTACAGGTTAACTTTTAGCATTTTGATAGTTTGTGGCAACGAGTACACATAACGAAATTGACTTCAGAATGACCGACGTAGCTGATGGCGATTTTAACACTTGGGTTGAAAAATACCACTGCTCAAAACAATCAACAATAACACTGACATGTAAGGTTATGTGTCGTAGTGTATATACTTCTCCGCTAAATGGCGCTCAATTTGTTTGAGATCCTTGCGGCACATAAATACGAATTTCGTCGTCCGGTACGGCACGTTACGGATTGCGTTTTTGTGGCACTACACTTGGTCTTTTAAAGGTCGGTGCGAAACGAAAAAAAACGCGTTTTTAAGAAGTTGGTAGTATACTACCAAGTGCATTATCCACGGTGACCTTGAATCAAGGTCTATAAAGGAGAGGCTATCCAGTTTGCTATCTTTCCTATAGTCCACTTTATATACCCCGCCTCAGATCCCAATATGCTTTATTTACGTGACGTCACTAGAGTCCCGGCTATCTTCGCAGTTCGCATCACGTCGCATACATCGCTCGTTTACTTTGTTCGAAGATACGCGAGACTCTAGTAACGTCACGATCTCCCTTTACCCCTCAAACTGAGAAATCCCGTCTTTGGATAACCTTACTACTTTATAGACCTTGACCTTGAATCACCATTTTGTATCGTTCATTGTAATTGTTTTTTCTCAAATATTTTGCATTCACGTAATGAAACAAAAACGAACAAAGATCACAGACAGAACCTATCTAATTTATAGTAAATACAGAACCAGTTTGTAGTGACAATTTGCGCGACGAGATGGCGCCAAGTGTGAATAAGCACGATTACAGTAAAATATTTATTTGATTAATGTACAAGACGCGTTAATTACAATTTTATTTTTGTCTGGTTGTATATATCATTCGGTTTAGGAGAGCATGGTGTTAAAATCTCCATTTTATTTCCATTGTATCTATTTTATGCGATTATTTGATACTTAAAAATCATCAATAAATTGAGATAATTGAAATGAGATCTTCATTAACAATTTTGCTCATTCGGATATTAATTTAACTGTGTCTTACGACCGCCTTGTACATTTTTATTTAACATGATTTCTGTGTGGTCACCTTAATTGGTTGCCGATCCTTAATATAATCAGAAAGTGTGCTGTTATAGACTGAAATTCATACTTATAAAATAGCAGTTCAATTGATTTATTGTGCCCACATTGCAAAAATTAACATCTAAATAAGAAAATAATTCAGATTTAACTTTTTTTGGATCCCGGGATTTAGATTTATTCGAGTTGGCTACAAATTCTTTTCGTTGATCGTATTCTTCTAGCGTCGTACATAGATTTTTCTTCGCCAATGTCTCTTTAGGTTATAAGCCAATTTACGTAATTCGACACTGACAGTTCTAGAGGGCGGTATGTTTTGATTGGAAGGTTTCATTTCACATATGTTCGATTGGCCAATCAAACGACGTTTTTACGTCGTGGCTATAACAATCATGCATTAATAGAAATCGTGCATTAATAGAGTTGTTTAATCAACGATTTCCTATTGACTAAACTGACTCATAAATAAACGATCGACGGAAAAAGTAGGTTTTGGTTTGCTTGTGCGGAGTGAGTAAAAATGATGTAAACATATGATAAAATCGATATCTGGAAATCTCAGGTTATGGTAAATGAAATTATTGCTTATTGTGGTTTCATTTTTTTTTCAGATTGGACATAAAAGTTGAAGAAGTGAAATTTACGGAAACTACTGTATCTGGCTCCACTTGTACAGTACCCGGACAATCGTTAGACCCTTCAAAGGCAGAGACACCCGTGGAAGCATTGCCGTTTAGCAAGTACGGCAAGGCAACTGCACTGTCAGCGCAACTTCAAATTGTAAAAGTTTGTAAAGCAGAGGATAAGCAGAGGAACAATATAAATGCCATATTTGTGACTATTCTACTTCGCAACCTCAATTCCTAAAAGCACACAAACGAAGACTGTCACTTAAAGTGCATACGAGAAGGCGTACAACACTTAAACGCACTTCATGTGCTTATACTTCTGCAGCTGTTGGTAGTGTTAAATATTTGAGAGCGCATACCGGAGAGAAACGATTTAAGTGCACCTTCTGTGGTTATGCTAGTGCACGGCGTGATCATCTTACAGGACATATGAGAACGCATACAGGAGAGAGACCATTTAAGTGCAACTTATGTGATTATGCTGGTGCATGTCGCGGTCATCTTACAGAACATATGAGAACGCATACAGGAGAGAGACCATTTAAGTGCACCTTATGTGATTTGCTAGTTCAAATCGTGGTCATGTTATACAACATATGAGAACGCATACAGGAGAGAGACCATTTAGATGCACCTTCTGTGATTATGCTAGTGCACGGCGTGATGATCTTACAGGACATATGAGAACGCATACAGGAGAGAGACCATTTAAGTGCACCTTATGTGATTATGCTAGTTCAAATCGTGGTCATGTTATACAACATAAGAGAATGCATACAGGAGAGAGACCATTTAAGTGCACCTTATGTGATTATGCTGCTGCAGGCAGGAGTAGTCTTAACCACCACATGAGAATGCATACAAGAAAAAAACCATTTAAATGCACCGTATGTGGTTATGCTAGTACATCAAGTGGTGGTCTTAAAGTAAATACGAGAATGCATACAGGAGAAAAACCATTTAAATGCACCTTATGTGATTATGCTAGTGCACGGCGTACTCATCTTGCAGAACATATGAAAACGCATACCGGAGAGAAACCATTTAAGTGCATCTTATGTGATTATGCTGCTGCAGCAAGGAGTAATTTTAAACTGCACATGAGAACGCATACAGGCGAAAAACCATTTAAATGCACCTTATGTGATTATGCTAGTGCACGGCGTGATTCTCTTACAGAACATATGAGAACGCATACAGGAGAGAGACCATTTCAGTGCACCGTATGTTATTTTGCTACTACAACAAGGAGGTGTCTTAAACTGCATATGAGAACGGATACTGGAGAGAAGCCCTCTAAGTGATTTTCATGGGATTAAATTTCTGCAAATAGAGGTTGTCTTAAATATCATTTGACGACGCATACCGGAGAGAAACCATTTAAATGCACCGTATGTGATTACGTTGCGGCAAGAAGGGGTAGTATTAAACTTATTAAACTGCTTATGTGATTTTTCTACCGCATACATTGCTAATTTTATAAGGCATATGAAAACGCATACAGGCCATTTAAGTGCACGCACGCTAGTGTACAAAATTTTAATCTTGTACAGCATATGAGAAGCCATTTAATTGCTGCCTATATGATTTTTCCAGTACACAGAATGATTGTCTTACAAGTCATATGAAACTGCATACCGGTGAGAACAAATTTAAATGTAACATATGTGTTTTTTCTTCTGCAAGAGTCATCTTAAGGTTCATCTTAAGAAAATGCACATTGGAAAGAAACTGTTATAATGTGTTGTCTATAGTTTAGTTTGTAAGTTGTGTTGCCTACTCAAAGTCTTGTAGGGATAGTGTACATGTACAATGATGACATGCAAAATGTGTACTGAGTATTATGTTATAGACACATAGTTGAAATAAATGATTTAATAGAAATAGTGGTATTGTTATTATTACATGGCGCAGTCAGAAGAACCAAGGCAAGGAAGAAAACCAGTGGCCAAAAGAGCACTGTAAAGAAAACATGACAGAAGACAACCTATGAAAGGTATTACATATTAGACAAGGAGAACAAAGAGAAAGTTCAGAGGAAAAAAGGGCGACAAGATTACCAGAAAAATTAAGTTCGAAGGAAACATATCAGAAAATTTTAAGAGTTTTAAACGGAACTTTGATATATACTTGCTAGCGCTATCGATAAGTCGACAAAGCGAGGCGCAGTAAAAATAGCCCTCATACTAAATATAATGTGTAAGGAAGGTGTAGCTGTATATAATACAGTTTACCTACGACCGTATGTTAAATGTCCCTAACGTCACGGACTGCTTCACTCGTATATCGCTTATATATAACAACCATGTGCGTCTGTGCTTTTAATGCACGATATAATATAAAGACAGATGTCGGGCGAATATTTTAATTAATTATTTGTCATTTTTGATATAATTTATATATATATTGAAATTTTCGGTCGTAGGTAAGTGCAATACTCGAGCTGTAACATATATTAAATGCTCGTGAAAATGTATGTAGAATTTTTATTGGAATTTTCTGTCGACACGTCAGACAAAGTTCTCCGTAGTTGCAATAGATGTCGCGCGGATAAGTTGGCTAATCGTCAAATACCCTTACATTTATTTATTTGTCACTTTATACAATTTATTGAAATTGTCGGTCGTAGAGAAAATTACGTACAATACTCGAACTGTAACGCATATTACGTGCTCGTGAAAAATAATAAAACTCGCCGCTCGTATGTTAACTTTCCACTCGCACATAATATGCCAGTTACAGCTCTTCTAGTGTAATAATAATAATAATAATAATAGTAATAATATTCATTTATTGTCCAACAGACTGATCCAATTACAGGACAATACAACAATACAAATGACAAAATATAACTTAACAACTAAACCAATGTAAATATAAATTACGAAACAAACCAAGAATACACATGACAATGTGTATTCTTACAATATCAAATAAGTTCACAATAAGTCACATCAGCTGATTATTTAGATTCCTGGCCATATGAATCATGGGAGACTTCAGCAAAATGTTAGTGAGCGCCCTTGGGACAAAAGAGGGATTATACTGACGTGCATTTAGGCGCGGGACCACAAACCCAACTTGGGATAACAAGACTGGCGCATCAATTTCACCGTTAATAATTTTTAACAAAAAGCCACAACTTGTCAGCTCTCTACGGGCAGACAGCGCACTAAAACCAAACGTCTGCAGTAGCTGATCATAGTCTGCACCTCTCCCAGGGTAAACGACAGTGCTTTTGAAGGACACATACTTCAGGAAGCGCTTCTGTACCCTTTCCAATGACAGTTGTTGGAAAACATAGTACGGGTACCAGATAATCGAGGCGTACTCCAGACGAGACCGCACAAACGCATAGTAGACCCTCTTCAGAGTAGATATGTTATTAAATCCTTTGCACGACCGAATAAGAAAACCCAACGATCTCGAGGCTGATCTGCCAACGCCTGTAATATGCTCATCAAAGCTTAATTTTGAGTCAAATACAACTCCAAGGTCTGTTATTGAAGTTCGTCTTGAGAGTGCCTCGCCCCCAACACCATAATCGCAAGCAATGATGGAAGCATTCTTGCAGTAGCTGACAACAGCGCACTTATCTATGTTTAACCTTATTTTATTCTTTCTGGACCATTCGCCGATTAATTCGAGATCAGCTTGAACCATGGCACAATCACCCATCGAAGATATCTTGCATAGATCTTCAAATCATCTGCGTACGCCAGTACACCACAACTCATTCCGGTCAAGAGATCATTGACGTAAATATTAAAAAAAACAAAGGTCCCAGGTTAGAACCCTGCGGAACTCCTGAGGTAGCAATATAAGGTGTAGACTTGAAGCCATTGTAGGTTACGTAACATGTACGATTGCTTAGATAAGAGTCAATAAACCTAATCATATGTCCCGGAAAACCAAGAGCGCAGAGTTTAGATAACAGGACTCCGTGGTCGAGGGCATCAAACGCTTTAGAAAAGTCTGTATATATAACATCAACTTGCAGTTTCTTATCCATATTATCACTAATAAACTGAGTGATTTCGACCAAATTTGTGACTGTAGAACGACCAGGCATGAAACCATGCTGTCGAACCGAGATGTAGGGAGCAACCGCGTGGTAGATTCGTGAATACAGCAACTTTTCGAAGACTTTCGCAAAGTTGGACAGAATACTTATGGGTCTATAATTCTGTACGTCACAACGATCATCTTTCTTAAAAACCGGCGTTATTCTTGAAGACTTCCAGGCATCAGGAAGTAATGACGTTGCAAGAGAGAGGTTGAACAGAACAGTCAAAGGCTCACAAAACACACGGGCACAATCACGAACAATAAATCCAGGTAGGCCGTCATCACCCATGCCAAAGTCAGCCTTCACCTTCAGCAACGCAGCTAATACTTCCCCAGAAGTGAACGGTGGTGAATAGAAGCAGGTGTAGGTATGGTTACTTAGATCCACAGTGGCGTCAGGAGGACCACGGTCCCCAAACGTAGAAGCAAAAACATCGGCAAAAGCATTGACAATCCCCTGTGGGTCCGAAATTTCCTTTCCCCTGAATTCGACGCAGCCAGGAATCCTAGTGGTGCCCTTACGCTCACGGATATAACGCCAGAACTGATTTGGGTTTGCAGCTATTAACTGCTCAGTGGTACGCAAATAGGCATTATACGCATCTACAAGCTCAATCTTCAGCAATTTACGTACTCTATGGACTCATCACGGTAACGTGGTATATTGGTACTTCTCCACTTTCTAAAATAATACTCCTTCAGTTTTATTATACTTTTGATGGGTGCGCTATACCAAGGTGGAAAACACTTTCGAGACGATGAAAACTTTGGCACATGTCTGTTTAGAAGCACATCAAGTGCCGAGTAAAATGCGGCAACGCCCTCATTCACGTCACCCCACAACTTCAGAAAGGAGAAGTCAAATTCGGCCAAGTCCATATAAAAGCCAACCAAGTTTGCTCGACGAAAATTATATCTTTTATTTTCGCATGTGGGAAACGCACAGGTCTTGATATCCTGATGCAAGTCTACGGCAATATTCAAAGGTGGATGGTGCTGGTCAACGTTCACAAGAGGAACCGAATCAAGTTCGACAGAAACCGTGGATCCGAAGTTAGTGAAAACAAGGTCCAGCAATCTGCCATTACAATTAACCACTCCATTATGCTGTTCAAGCCCCAAACCATCCATCAAGTCACGCAGCACAATACACTTGCGATCATTTTGCCGCTGAGGATGATTAAATGCAGGGCAATTAAAATCACCACAAAGTACAATATTCTTCTCGACAAGTTCCAAACACAAAGCATCAAAAAATAACTCGTAATCATCATTGGATATATCGGGTGGTACATATACTGACACTACATATATACTAACAATTGACAAAGTGAATTTACAAATAGCGACATCAATTAAAGGCACCAAACTAACGAGACCAGCAACATGGCAAGGAGTTATGCAAATATTGTTTTGCGCAGCAACAAGCACGCCGCCTCCAGTAAACCTGTCGACAAGCCGATGACATCTGTCGTTCCTCATCACATTAAACGAAGACGGAAATACTTCGGCAGATTGAATATCATCAGACAGCCATGTCTCAGTAAGCACAATAATGTCGGCATTGGCACAGCCACTGGAGCAGTAAACATCGTTGAGCTTGGTGCGAAGGCCACGCACATTTTGATAGTAAAATTGAATCAAAGGATAGAGTCTGTTGGACACATTTAGTTTTCCGACTCGATAGTCGTAATAGTAGGAATACTCTTAATGTACCTGATGGTCAAATTCGCCTCGCCCGCAGCAGTGCGATCGATCAGCTCTTGTTTAACTGCTTTATAGAGCGACGATTGAAACGGTGTCTTATCCCTTGAAACAGAAACCAACTTGAACCCTGTAGACAGTTTCCAAGACCTAGCAGCAGTCAAAGCGGCAAGAACAAGCTTGGCATCGGGTAGAACAACCTTCAGAGGTCTAGTTCGCTGAGCCTTAGTTGGATCAAATTTGCCCAGCCTTGCAACAGAAAAATTGACAGGAGCCAACTTCAATTCAGTTAGAATCTCTCGCACCACCACGCCATCATCCGCGCGCTGGTCATCCATCGACACACCATCACGTTCAGGCAAATTAAAGAAAATCACATTGCTTTTTCTCTTTTCACGCTCAGTTATCTCATGGATAATGTTTTCAAACTGGATGTGATCAGTTGATCCCAACGGCGACAAATAAGGTTTAGGAGCATTTAGTGATTTCAGTGCCTCAACGTCCTTCTGAAGAGTAGCCACCATAGTTGTCAGAGACTTCAGATCTTGAAGCTGGCTCTTTAAATCAGCACAAGTGGTGCAATAAAATGTCAACTTGCGATTTTTACTCTTTATGATTTGAACTTCATTCCTCGATAAGCCACTACACGCAGAGTGGACAGGCTGATGACATAGGTCACACGCAACCTCACTAGCCGGCACCAGGGTACCTGCGCAAACATTTGTGCTCATTATGGGTGCGGAAAAATCAACAGAGGGAACAACAAAGGCGCTGGAGGTAGACAAGGACACTCTGCACCAAGCGGGCCTATACCGGTGACTCACACAAAACAGACGGCCGAAATAAAATAATAGGGAAAGGAGCAAAGTTTATAGGAAAATGAACAGAAACTTATGGAGCGAACCCCGTAAATGCAAACAAGACCTGCCCCGGCAAAAAACAAGTTGTCGAGGACAGCTGTAAGCGACCATAAACTGCACAGTAAAAGCAAATACAATCAAATAACTATCAAACCAACTCAAAATAGAGCAGCAAAACCTGTGCAAACATTAGGCATCACATACGCAATCATGTGGTAAAAAATCGGAGATCCAAGAAGAAGGCACTCCCACAGAACAACCGATGCAAACACACAGCACACTGTCACATAACACCCTGAATATAATGACTGAATAATATTAAGTAATATTCTATAATATAAAGTAATATTCTATAATCTATAAGACGAAGAGAAAGAAATGTATGAGGTAGTAAGAAAAGCTTTCAAGGAATATTGTACGCCGAGAAAAATTTAACATACTAAAGATATGTATTTAGGCACCTTATGTAGTCATGCGACCCCACAAAATAGCGGTCTATGCAGCATATGAGAACGCATACCGGAGAGAAACCATTTTAATACATCGTATGTGATTACGTTACTGCAAAAAGGAAGAGGTAGTCTTAAACTGCATATCAGAACGCATACTGGAGAGAACCCCTTTAAGTGCCCTTCATGTGATTATACTTCTGAAAGTAGAGGTAGTTTTAAACATCATTTGACGATGCATACCGGAGAGAAACCATTTAAGTGCGCCGTATGTGATTATGCTGCTGCACGAAGGAGTAGTCCTTAAACTGCATATGAGAACGCATACAGCAGAAAAACCACTTAAATGCACCTTATGTGTTTTTTCTACCGCATACATTGCTAATTTTATAAGGCATATATGACAACGCATACAGGAGAGACCATTTAACTACACGCTGTGTGATTTTTCTTGTTTACCAAATTTTAATCTTGTGCAGCATTTGAGAACGCATACAGGTTAGAAGCCATTTAAATGCTCCCTATGTGATTATTCCAGTACACAGAATGTTTGTCTTACAAGTCATATGAAATCGCATACTCGCGAGAACAAATTTAAATGCAATGTATGTGTTTTTTCTTCTACAAGAAAGAGTCACCTTAAGGTTCATATTAAGAGAATGCGCATTGGAAAGAAACTGCTATAAATGTGTTGTCTATAGTTTAGTTTGTAAGTTCTTTTGCCTACTCAAAGTCTTGTATGTATAGTGTAGTAGTACAATAATGACATGCAAAATGTGTACTGTGTATTATGTTAGAGACACATAGTTAAAGTAAATGTTTTAATAGAAATATTATGGTATTTTTATTATTCCATGGCGCAGTCAGAAGAACCGGCAAGGAAGAAAACCAGTGGTCAAAAGAGCACAGTAAAGAAAACATGACAGAACACAACCTATGAAAGGTATTACATATTAGAAAAGGAGAACAAAGAAAAGTTCAAAAATGGGTGACAAGATTACCATAAAAGATTCATATGTGGTCCATGCTTGCAAATGGTCGATAATTGTAGTGGAAAGTAATGAAAAACCCCTTATATTTGCAAAGGTTTATTTCAATTTAAATAGGAGACATGTTTCGCCTTCTAGGCATCATCAATCCTAAATCTAAAAACAATTAAAACGTGCGTCACAATACAGATCTAAAAAAACATATTCTGGCTGCTCTTAAATGTACATAATAACTTACTGTCATATGGAGATGTACAAGGGAACAAACACAAAGTCAGACAGCATCAGTAATTAGCCAAAACACGAATCGCTGGTGATAACAATTAATACAGAGTCGGAAAACGGACGTACGAGCAAAATGGTGACAACATAAAACGCAACGGCGCATGAACGAAAACACTACGTCAGACATGCACGTATGGTAGCCTAAACATAGGCGGAAAAATTCGAAAATTACATTTAATTTAATTTTAAATCCTAACCAAAACAATAAAACACTAAACCAAAATCGCCCGATAAATACAATAAAAAGGGAGGGGGGTCATTATGCAGCCCAAATGTGCGAACCGAAAATATATATCAAGGGCGGAATGAGAAGGGAAAAAATTATTTTTAATCAAAGTAAAGCGAAACAAGAGAATGAAAATCAGAGATCAAATTATTGGGGGTTAAGGAAAGTGTAAAGTGGTTTAATGTGAAAATCCAATTGTTCGTTCATTAGCGAAACATTCGGATTCCGAATATGTCGGTGGATCTGGTACTGTTCAAGTAGATCCATCCTGAAACCCTTCTGACAACCATGGAGTAAAAGGGCATTACCAAAGTCAATTCTATGACCAGTTGTGATGGTAGGTTGGTATATATGTGCTCGATGTTCGGTATGTGTGCTCTCTTAATCTGTCAGATAGTTTTCTGCCTGTTTGACCCACATACACAAAGTTACAGTTTGAACAGGTTACCGAATAAACTCCACTTCGCTCATAATCTGGTATCTTTAAATATCTGTATGTTGTAAGTATCTTTGAAACTTGTGTGTGGCTAGAATATGCGGGAATAATATTGTAACTGGATAATGTTTTTTGAAATTTTAAATTAATGTCATTGAACGCGAAGACTCTATGAAGTTGAGGATCATTACGAGATACCGGTAGCGTATATAGGGGGTCAAGTTTTTTTGTGATTCTATCTTTCAAAGATGTTATTAGATGTTTGGGGAAACCGTTGTCCTCTGCCAACCGAAAAATAAATTTTATCTCTTCCAACGTAGTGTTTTCGTTCATGCGCCGTTGCGTTTTATGTTGTCACCATTTTGCTCGTACGTCCGTTTTCCGACTCTGTATTAATTGTTATCACCAGCGATTCGTGTTTTGGCTAATTACTGATGCTGTCTGACTTTGTGTTTGTTCCCTTGTACATCTCCATATGACAGTAAGTTATTATGTACATTTAAGAGCAGCCAGAATATGTTTTTTAGATCTGTATTGTGACGCACGTTTTAATTGTTTTTAGATTTAGGATTGATGATGCCTAGAAGGCGAAACATGTCTCCTATTTAAATTGAAATAAACCTTTGCAAATATAAGGGGTTTTTCATTACTTTCCACTACAATAAAAGATTAAGTTCGAAGGAAACATATCAGAAAATTTTGAGTTTTATACAGAACTTTGATATATACTTGCTGGCTACCGATAACTCGACAAAGCCGAACGCAGTAAAAATAGCCCTGTAGTAAGTCAGATTTCGCGCTTAATTATCAAGAGGGGATTTGCATTTAAACGCTGGTGTATTTTGCTTTAAGAGCGATACGAGGTTGGTATGAGACGAAGCATAGAGGTGATATTAGCGCGCCGGCGTCGGTGGCTTTTGGCGCCAGAATATTTATGTTTTTGTAGATGGCGTGAGGCTCGACTTGAGCCGGGTTGAGTTAAGCGATGAATGAAAGAAGCTTCCTTCTTCTGGTTTTAGCCATGATGTAGTTAAGGCGTGCGTCGAGCGCCCAAGCGTGAGGCCCCAATGGGGGTCGTGTTATAGAAATTGTGCTGTCTTGTGTTTTCTTGTTCTCAACCATGCGTAAGTAGTTTACTGTCTTATATTGTGACCATCTCTGCCAAAGAATATTATTATTGTTTTAGAATTAACGTTCACCTTTTTGTAAGCAGTTCTGCATTTGTTGGTTTATTTGTTAAATAGATTCTATTGTGGTTTTATCTGGGTATTAATTTTAGATAGAAAACCCCTTTTAAAGTGAAGCATTTTGGCTTGCAAAGTAAATTTTATTGATAGTTAGTAAGTGTTCATTCTCCAGCAAAGTCTTCGAGAAAGAACCTATAGTTTTTATAACCTCCGGAAGAGATAGATAGATCACGCTACCGTAAGTGAAAGTCAGGTTAGATTTTGAGATATATATTGAAAATGGCGGGAAGCGTCCCCCTTCAGTAGAGTCGTTTAAGTAATAACCCTCCTTACAGCCCTATTACTAAATATAATGGGTAAGGAAGGTGTAGCTGTATACAGAGTGTATCACGGAACTGGTACATCTTCTACTATTATCTGGAAATCGACTACTATCTGGAAACTTGAAATTTTGGAATTAGAATTTATTCGATCTGAGCTCTTCAGCTAAAATATTCTCAAGTTAACTGTCACGTCCGGTCACCGGAAGTCGGTATTAACTTTGTTATTTTAAATGGAATGATATAATTTTAATTTCATTTTTGGTTTCTACGTATCAATATACATCATTTTTAATAAGGCTTCCCTAGAGCTAAATAACACTATTTTTGGGGTTTCTTGATTTTACTAATGTTTAGGGGATTTTCGGAGTTACGTTTAAAATTGAATATCTCGAAATATATACTAGAATACTATAATCATAACCAAATAAACGATGTTTGCTTCATAATGATATATTATACATGGTGTTCAAAATTTACAACAGAATAATTGAATATTCAAACTTAAAAAACTATTGTTTTTTCAAATGGAACACCGTGTATACCGATACGCCATTCGATAGGAAACCTTATTCCCTATCAATCAAAATTAGGGTTCCATATATCTATATCTTTCATAGTTTTTGAGATATTGTCACTTTTTATTTAAATACAGTTTGAATACGTCCCCCATTGGGGGACGAAATTTACAACGAAAATTTAATTAGTGGTAGATATTTAGAAATTTTGCGTGGATGTGTGAATAATTTTTGCGAAACTGTTCCCCTAAATATTTTACGCGACTGATTTTATCAAATCGGCGGCGAACCGGCACATTCTTCGCATGTGGTATCCATTCAACTTAATCAGATGTTTGACGATAGGTGGTTCGGAAATAGAGGACCCTGGCGGTGGCCATCAAGCTCAGCAGATTTAACACAGACTTTTATTGCTGAGGTCATGTGAAAAGTCAGGTCTATTTCACACCTTACTCGAGATGAATTGACAAACAGAGTAGTAGCCGCCATTATGGACGTCAGCGACAAGAAATCCCAAGAACGACGATGACAGAAGTACAGCGAAGAGTTCTAAAATGTTTGGAGCAGAACGGGCAGCATTTAGAATAACATAATTAAATTTTAATTTAAGTTAGATATCTCAAATATATTATTTTAGTTTTAACAAACCTTTTCAATATTTTTCTGTTTTCCTGCTGTTTCAAAGTAGTTACGTTCCTATAAATGAAGAATAAATCATTTTGGATTTAGTTTGCATTATTTTATACTGACAATATCTCAAAACCTATTAAAGATAATAGGGAACCCTAATATTGATTGATAACGAATAACATTTCCTATCGAATGGATAGGAAGGAATGGATAAGATATCATGATGAACTAAACATCGTCTTATTTGGTTGTTTCTAGTTTTGGGCCAATTTTCAAATACCTAATAATATACTGAAAATGTAGAGAACATCCACGCATCCACACAATGACCAAAGATTGTTAATCACACTAGACCACACCGTACGTGACAACAATCATTTGTCGGCTAGTAACAGGTCTATTGGTAATTGTCGTGGTATGAGTCGTCGTGGTATGAGTCGTAGTGGTATGAGTTGTCCTGGTATGAGATGTCCTGGTATGAGTTGTCCCGGTATTAGTTGTCGTGGCATGAGTTGTCCCTTGGTATGAGTTGTGCTGGTATGGGTTGACCCAACGCCGACTAGATATACAGGCCCATGGGAGAAATAGGGAGGTAAAAGCGTTAGAGGTACACGTTTTGGCACCTCTCGCGCACCCACGGTATGCGCAAAGGGTTTGTTTTGGTTTGTTTACGATTACCCAGCTAGCATGGTCACGTCATTTTGACGTCGATAATATGTGATTATAAGTCGGCGACGTCACATCCCTTATAAATGACGTCTTTAAAACGTGATTATTAGACGTTTTAAAAACGTTGATAATTCTACGTCTTTTTGACGTTGACAATAGGTCATTATTGGTCATAGGTATATTATTTGAAACAAGTAAAATTTGATCACCATCATACAAAAACACGGCAAATCATATATTTAAATTAGTTTGATTAGGTACTTTGAGTTTATTTTTAAATTCATTAGTGTAAGTCCGCGCATGACATATCAGGTATACGCGTCTGTCGCTGCAGAGTTGCCTGTCACTTTTTACCAATTTTGAGGTTGACGCGAGTAAACCTGTATCGTATGTAAGGAAGGAATAAGGAGCATTTTGCTTGGCGTGACGTCACTACGCACCAGCACCCTCTGTCGGTCGTCTGATCGGTTGTTTCAACCATTTTGTACCGTGCGGGCGTGGATTGTCTGGCAACTAGTGTGCGATAGTGTGATATTGTATCAAGGTACGTGTTTTTCTTAATGTCTAACCATTGTAACAGATATATACATAGGTGAAATTTGTGAATGTAGATTATAGATGTAATGTTTTATTAGGCGTCCGTATGTATAACCTTACTTTTCTGTTTGAGTTATGTTGAGTCATGCGCACAAAGCAGAACGCGTCAGTAACATAACCTCACTATTAGCCATGACTGTTAGCACATAGCTATATGAATTGTAAATGACTTTACGGGGCTTATTAAATTGTTTATGGCTTGAAATCGTCCTCAATAGTAATTCAACGCAATTTTATTTCAGTTCTGTGTAAAAAATGATCTTCGTAGGTGTGGAATTTGCAGGAGATGATGGTGAAAATAGTGTGGCACTAGTGAGCAGTACTTGGTTAACCCCTCTTAAAAGAGAAGCTTACTGGCCGCCGTTTAAACAACAATCTCAGTTTGACAGAGCATTAAGAAACCATTTACCAGCAGAAGATAGCTGGCAGTTGTATCCGATATCACGGTGTTTTTTTGAGTGTGGTATGTGTATACATACTGTAATGCATATTTGTTGTAACTAATCATACATTATTGTAGACAATTATGAGAAAGCACGACACAAAATTAAGCAGGCCGAAATAACATCTGATATACAGAGTGATGCAGATGTGAGAGCTAAAAGAAGACGTGTACAACCTCGTCGCCTATTGTACGATACCAGCGATGAAGATTCGGGCCATCCATCCCAATTTGACCGTCCACCTACCATCAAAATAAGTTCAATAAAAGCAGGTTGGTAATGTTTTATATAACCAATCTATAAAGGTGATATACAGGCTGTAATCCTTAATTTATTTTAAAATTTACATCCCGCATATTATATATCACGTTAATACATTGATTATTCTCATCATTACGGTAAGTCCGTATGATACGGTATGTCCGTATATTTTTTTTTTAATTATATTAATGTTTTATTTGTTTGGGTGTTTTAAATTTCTACTAAAAATGGCTATTAAGGTCTGTAAAATACAATGAATTATGTGATTACAACTTTGCCTGTGTTATTAAAGGCCATATTTCAGAGGTGAGCAGTTATTTAATTTTTGCTGTTTGCAAAACTTTCAGTTGATCGTCAATTTGGCCGAATTGCCACCAATCTTGTTGGATGTTCAACTCCGAGTTTTACTCATTCTGATGTACTTCCAACTCCGTCTATCACAACAGATTCTCCGTCAGAACGTGGTACGTCTGACATAGGTATAAGTATATAAAATTATTTTTTTTTCAGTTAAAATAGTTTTTTTAGTTTTTCAGAAGAAGCTGTTTTCCGTCTTATATGAGATTAGGGAACAAAATAAAAAAATTTTAGATACATTGAACAAACAAAATGCAACCACATCCATAATTAATTATCAAATTCCAGAAACTATTCCAGTTGAATTGCCACTTTCGGATGAGGAAGGTATAAAGTCTTTAGAAAATTATCTTTCAATAAAAGAAAATTTTTCTGCTTTGGTAAGATACAGTGGAATATACTTTGTAGCACATTACAATTATTTTTTTTTTGTAGAGTTCATATTTATCTACTTTGGGAGGGCGAGATTTAACCACAAAAATAAATAGAATCCTAAAAACTGTGCTCAAGGACGTTTTAGCCAGGAATTATAGTTTTTATGGAAAACGGCATAATAAAAAGGCGTTCAGTGATTTAATTTTAAAAAAAGTAATTATTGGTAAGTAATTAAGAAAATTTAATTAAAGAATAATGTATTACTCTATGATATTATTTCAGGTGCTATAAAGGCAAATTCACCTAATTCATACGAGAAAGATATAGAAGATGGTATTAAAGTTTGGCTCAAACATGCACCTCAACGTTTAAAGATATCACAGAATTCAAAACATGCACATACTTAAACATGTAAGCAATTTTATGTAAAGCATTTATTATATTCATGTCAGGGTTCTGATTTATTTTAGAATTAAGAGATCTTTAGTTTTTAATTATTGCTTTGTTTTGTCTCTGCATTATTGGTATGACACCAAAACCGTATTTTTGCAGTTAAATAAAATAATATCTTTTTAATCGATAAATATGTTTAAAAAATCAAAGTTAGGAAGCTCAGTAGGAAAAAGGCAGGTTTATAGAAGAATTGCAGAAGCTGTTAGTAATACATTAAATGAAATACAGGAGGGGGAATGTCCGGAAAATAGCACTTTCTCAACCAATACTGTAACTTTTACACAATGTTGTAGCGGAGTAAATAATGACGCTGCTGCTTTGCACAATATTCGTGAAACCAGCTGCTCAACAGATTTTAATTACCCCGAAAATGCTTTGAAAAGTATGTCAGAAAGTGAATATAATTATGACTTTGCATCCCAAAATCTTGCCAGTAACTCCAATTCAGACATAGTGACAACAGTATCAGCCAATAAAGATAGTAATTTACGTGATGATTTAAGACATTGGGCTACCACATATAAAACATCTCATACTGCTGTAACTGGTTTATTGCATATTTTATCTCGGTTTCACCCAGAGTTACCATTAGATAGCAGAACATTGTTACAAACTCCCATTAATACAATCACCAAAAAGCTGCACAATGGTGACTATTGTCATTTTGGTATAACAAATTCTTTGAAGACTGTTTTGTCACGTTCAAATCATTTATTTGATACAATTACAATTAGTTTTAACATTGATGGTTTACCCTTGTTTCACAGTTCTAATATGCAGTTTTGGCCAATTTTAGGGCTTATAAAAAATGTTAACAGTGGGCCATTTGTTGTTGGAATTTTTTGTGGTGTGTCAAAGCCAACACCATTGTCATTGTTCTTAGATGATTTTATTAATGAACTTTCTCATTTACTAAAAGAAGGATTTACATTTCATGATAAAATATATGGTGTAGAAGTTCATAGTTTTATATGTGACGCTCCAGCACGTGCTTTTATTAAACAAACCAAATCACATGGTGGTTATTCCTCCTGTGATAAGTGCATAGAACCAGGTGAATATATTAATGGGAGGGTAGTAATGCAAGGAATATCAGCATTAAAAAGAACTGATGAATCATTTTTATTGCAAACAGATGAAACTCATCATATTGGTACGTCCCCTTTAGTGAAACTTCAAATTGGGTTAGTATCACATGTTCCTATTGACTATATGCACTGTGTCTGTTTGGGAGTAATGAGAAAATTGTTGAATACATGGGTAGGAGGTCACCCGCCTGTTAAATTATGCAGCCGCCTAGTTCTGTTAATATCGGAACGTTTATTATTATCAAAAAGTTACATTCCGGGAGAATTCAATAGAAAACCAAGAGCCTTGGCTGAATTGCAACGTTGGAAGGCTACAGAACTTAGGACATTTTTGCTTTATTTAGGCCCCCACATACTAAAAGACGTAGTTGACGTAGCTATATACGAACATTTTTTACTCTTTCACTGCGGCATTACGTTATTAGTTTCTGATCAACATATTTCCCGTATTGGTTATGCAGTTGCAGGCGACCTGTTAAACACATTTGTTAAGCACTGTAAAAAAATCTATGGTAAAGAATATTACGTATATAATGTCCACGTACTGTCTCATTTAACTAATCTTTTGTTTATTGATAAACCTGTGCCTAAAAATCATATTTTACCTGAACAAGAACATAAGTTTGGACCATTACCAAATGATACAATTATTTGTAAACAATTTGAAAAGTTGAAATATAAAGATTTTATATTTAAAATTAACTTGCGTTCTAAAGCTGATTCCTATTGTATGAATAAGCAGGGCTTGGTACTGCAGATTAACAATATTGTGATAAATGCGGAAAACAAAATTATGCTGTTTGGAAAACAATTTTGTTCATACGCTTCTTTGTATACATACCCAATCGATTCGAAAGATTTATATATTTATATTGTGCGGCAACTATCACCAGAATTCAGTTTATGGGACATGAAAGATATTTTATCAAAATGTGTAGTTTTGCCTTTTCATGAACATGATAGTTGGGTATCATTACCAATAATACATACCTTGTAAGTTTAAGTGTTGCTAAATTTTTGCTTGGTTAAAGTTAATCTATTTGTGTACAGTACAGTGCAGACGTAGATATTCTGCTACTTTACATTGTTACCTATTTACTGTGTGTCACGGATGTATTACTGTATTATAAACCAAATATAAAAATTTACTAATGTAAAAGGAAAATAGTTTTATTTCGTATTCAGCATGTTTTTCACACCAAGTAATACCACTTTTATTTCCATAACTAAAGCAATTTAATCGTATTGGTGAAATCAGAGCTAAAATGTAAATGGCATTTATGTGATACTCAAAAACAAAGATTGGTAAGTATGTTTGGTATACAAGTTATGTAATAACTAATAACACAAAACTATGCCGCATTTGTGTCCAAGATTACATACATTTAGTGATTTTTGAATGCATTTATATTTTCATTTGAAAAACGGCATGTATTTAAAAGAATTTGAATGTAATAAGTTAATAAATTAATTTATAAGCAGTGTATATTAACATTTTGAGATGACGTCAAATTATCGTACTTTTGACGTAAAAAAATAGGTTATATATACGTCATTAATAACGTCATATATACGTTTCATAATGACGTCTTTGGGCTGTGACATTTTGTCGTCATTTTTACGTCATATTTACGTCGCTTGTGAAGTCACTATCACGTAAACCATGACCAAAAAAAGTCGTCAATATGACGTGACCATGCTAGCTGGGTAGAGCAAAGATGGCGAGAATTATTATTGTTAACCTAGTAACGTCGAAGAAATTAATTTTATTCTTTGACATTCCTGTTGATCAGTGATTGGATATCGAATACGTGTTCATACATTATTTCCGAAAATTAAGAATACTGGAAGTTATTACCTTGTGGGCGAAATAAGTTAACGCAAAAACAGGTGCGTATCCTAATGTGGCTAATTTTGTTTGTATATATAATAATATTGAGACCTTTTTATTATTTACTACAGCAAAGATAGTATCTACTGAAGACGTTACATTACAGCTGATGGTGATACTGGGACTTTGTACTACAAATTTTGGTGGGTTGCCAAAGAGAGTAACATGGCTATGCATACAAAGATTCTTCTTATGCATATTATGTTCACATCCAATCACAGAAAACGTAGCATTTCGAGTAATAAATCACTCGTAAAAGTTGAATACATATATAATCCAGAAGATAGGAAAAAGGCCACTTACTAGAGCAACCGTAAGATTTATTTTATTACTGTAGATAACAAATTATGCTATATTTATGTTTCATTTCTTACAGTAGAATTAATTATGAAGACCAATTGTGTAGAGCAGGGTTGTCAATGACAAAAAGACAACAAACGATGTGGGCCCGTTATAACAGCTTCTGTTTACATATCTTACAATGTCCGGTTATACATCAAGAAAAACAACAAAGGTATGTAGAAAATAACTTTATTTTGATTACTTGCAGGTCAATTTTACATTCCGAATAGTAACGCTCCAACTTACATTGAAATCATTTCACTATTGTGATTTTCTTTCACATATAATAATTCTCTTACGACTAGTATTTTCATCTAGCTATAAGTCTTCATGAGCTATCTGAAGGATCTGTCAGGTTTGTTGGCCTATAGTCTATCAAATGAGGGGATTAACTACTAAGTGTGCGCAGCACTTGAATATTAGATATAGGTGACACGTTCTCCTCACCCGTGCTGAAATAGTTTCTCATTTTATGACGTATTCAGGACCATTATTTTATAGGTTGATGAAAATACAAGACCTTAGACTATTTCACAATTACGATTTGTAAAGCTGTATTTGTAAATTATCATTAACATTCACTCTAGAAAAGATTATTTCTAAGTTAAGACTAATATTTGTCAGTTTAACGGTAAAAGAAACTAACTAACATCACGAATTATTACGTCACTTGAACGAATGATGTCAATTGATGTTACTTGAGTAATGCTACGCAAGCCCGAAGTTCCCGGTGAATCGTTCACGTGTTTACAGAATTGAGGTGCATACTTTAAAAATGAATGCTAATAAATATCGTAACAAATATATAAACATTTGGCTACAATTATTGACAAAAATTATAAAGGTTTAAAAAACATTAACAAAATGTTAGTTACTTTTACCTCTAACCTGACGATTTAATGTCTTTGCAACGGTATGTGAACTTCACCTTCGGTTTGCTCACTTGACTTCTGAATATTGAGAGAAATGTATTTAGCACTCTTACGAAAGCAAATGATGATGAACAGAATTATAGCCGAAGCAATTAAAATTACACCAATAATTGAAATAAAATAATAATCATGTGTTATCGACTTTTGCTGCTTCGTACAGATAGTCTAACTAAAATCATTTCTTGGGTATTTTACATGCGTATAGATAGGTGATTTTACTATGCATTGTATGAAACAAGGATTTATAAATCCAAAAACAAAATTGTAAGTTATTGTCTATTGTTCAATTCTGACCAATTTTCGGTATGTATTCCCTTTTTAGTTATCGTTGTCCTATTCATATGCTGTAGGTACATTCAATTCATACCCGTTGAGTGCAAAAAATCTCAAATTTAAAAGAAAAATTAGTATAAAGTACATTTACCCAATTTGCTGAACTTTTTAGGGTGCGGAACGCACCCGTTTCGCCACCCTTAATGGCTCATATCCCATTAAGAGTATGGGCCATTTCATAATTGGATAAAGATTATTACTAATATAATGTTGTAATGTTTAGGTGCTTGTTTCCCGTTGTTGCTGACAAGAAATGCGAGGCGGGATCATCCAGGGTGACGCATGGCCAGAGAAGACACCAGTTGAATTAAAAAAAAAAAGTAAAATTGTTACTGAGAAGAAATCAATAAATGTAATTTGTATTGGGTGTATCGAGTTTTATTCATTCTAAAGCTAATAGTTGAATCACTAATAGTAGAGCGCTGAGACGGATCGACTACATCGGTTATTTCTTAAAATCTGAGGGAGATATAGTATGTTTTCAGCCCTCTACTAAGAGTGTGTAGAGAGATGTATAAATTGGTCAAATTATTTGCACTTTATTTGCAATGAATCAAAAAGTTTATAAGAATAATAATAATAAGTTTTATTCAGCTCCAAAAGATTTACAAATCATAGACAGTCGTTTAAAATTTGACAAACGAAATGTGGTATGAAAAATCAAACATAATAATTACATCTTTGTTGGAATGGCAGTAAAAACAATAAATTTATAATTCAAAATTAACTCCATTTACGAAAAACAACTTTTAATTGGGATTTATATTGTGCGGAAGTCGATATTGTCGTTACGCATTCATTTATTCAATTCTATTTATTAATTTACCGGCTTTAGCATAAGCAAAGGCCAGCGCCGACGGCTGTATGCGACCATCGATGGCGCCGCAGCTGGGTGAATGCGACCATTACATTCCATTTCCCATCATATGCGCAATGAAGTATATGCGCAATCACATACCTTCTAGTCCTTATACCATGATACAGGCCCATGGGAGAAATAGGGAGGTAAAAGCGTTAGAGGTACACGTTTTGGCACCTCTCGCGCACCCACGGTATGCGCAAAGGGTTTGTTTTGGTTTGTTTACGATTAGAGCAAAGATGGCGAGAATTATTATTGTTAACCTAGTAACGTCGAAGAAATTAATTTTATTCTTTGACATTCCTGTTGATCAGTGGTGATTGGATATCGAATACGTGTTCATACATTATTTCCGAAAATTAAGAATACTGGAAGTTATTACCTTGTGGGCGAAATAAGTTAACGCAAAAACAGGTGCGTATCCTAATGTGGCTAATTTTGTTTGTATATATAATAATATTGAGACCTTTTTATTATTTACTACAGCAAAGATAGTATCTACTGAAGACGTTACAGCTGATGGTGATACTGGGACTTTGTACTACAAATTTTGGTGGGTTGCCAAAGAGAGTAACGTGGCTATGCATACAAAGATTCTTCTTATGCATATTATGTTCACATCCAATCACAGAAAACGTAGCATTTCGAGTAATAAATCACTCGTAAAAGTTGAATACATATATAATCCAGCAGATAGGAAAAAGGCCACTTACTAGAGCAACCGTAAGATTTATTTTATTACTGTAGATAACAAATTATGGTATATTTATGTTTCATTTCTTACAGTAGAATTAATTATGAAGACCAATTGTGTAGAGCAGGGTTGTCAATGACAAAAAGACAACAAACGATGTGGGCCCGTTATAACAGCTTCTGTTTACATATCTTACAATGTCCGGTTATACATCAAGAAAAACAACAAAGGTATGTAGAAAATAACTTTATTTTGATTACTTGTAGGTCAATTTTACATTCCGAATAGTAACGCTCCAACTTACATTGAAATCATTTCACTATTATTGTGATTTTCTTTCACATATAATAATTCTCTTACGACTAGTATTTTCATCTAGCTATAAGTCTTCATGAGCTATCTGAAGGATCTGTCAGGTTTGTTGGCCTATAGTCTATCAAATGAGGGGATTAACTGCTAAGTGTGCGCAGCACTTGAATATTAGATATAGGTGACACGTTCTCCTCACCCGTGCTGAAATAGTTTCTCATTTTATGACGTATTCAGGACCATTATTTTATAGGTTGATGAAAATACAAGACCTTAGACTATTTCACAATTACTTAACGATTTGTAAAGATGTATTTGTAAATTATCATTAACATTCACTCTAGAAAAGATTATTTCTAAGTTAACACTAATATTTGTCAGTTTAACGGTAAAAGAAACTAACTAACACCACGAATTATTACGTCACTTGAACGAATGATGTCAATTGATGTTACTTGAGTAATGCTACGCAAGCCCGAAGTTCCCGGTGAATCGTTCACGTGTTTACAGAATTGAGGTGCATACTTTAAAAATGAATGCTAATAAATATCGTAACAAATATATAAACATTTGGCTACAATTATTGACAAAAATTATAAAGGTTTAAAAAACATTAACAAAATGTTAGTTACTTTTACCTCTAACCTGACGATTTAATGTCTTTGCAACGGTATGTGAACTTCACCTTCGGTTTGCTCACTTGACTTCTGAATATTGAGAGAAATGTATTTAGCACTCTTACGAAAGCAAATGATGATGAACAGAATTATAGCCGAAGCAATTAAAATTACACCAATAATTGAAATAAAATAATAATCATGTGTTATCGACTTTTGCTGCTTCGTACAGATAGTCTAACTAAAATCATTTCTTGGGTATTTTACATGCGTATAGATAGGTGATTTTACTATGCATTGTATGAAACAAGGATTTATAAATCCAAAAACAAAATTGTAAGTTATTGTCTATTGTTCAATTCTGACCAATTTTCGGTATGTATTCCCTTTTTAGTTATCGTTGTCCTATTCATATGCTATAGGTACATTCAATTCATACCCGTTGAGTGCAAAAAATCTCAAATTTAAAAGAAAAATTAGTATAAAGTACATTTACCCAATTTGTTGAACTTTTTAGGGTGCGGAACGCACCCGTTTCGCCACCGTTAATGGCTCATCCCATTAAGAGTATGGGCCATTTCATAATTGGATAAAGATTATTACTAATATAATGTTGTAATGTTTAGGTGCTTGTTTCCCGTTGTTGCTGACAAGAAATGCGAGGCGGGATCATCCAGAGTGACGCATGGCCAGAGAAGACACCAGTTGAATTAAAAAAAAAAAAAAGGAAAATTGTTACTGAGAAGAAATCAATAAATGTAATTTGTATTGGGTGTATCGAGTTTTATTCATTCTAAAGCTAATAGTTGAATCACTAATAGTAGAGCGCCGAGACGGATCGACTACATCGGTTATTTCTTAAAATCTGAGGGAGATATAGTATGTTTTCGGCGCTCTACTAAGAGTGACTCGACCTTGGGTGCATCATGACACAACGTACCAAACATTAGGCGCTGCAAGATGTTTGTTGCCCTGTGTAGAGAGATGTATAAATTGGTCAAATTATTTGCACTTTATTTGCAATGAATCAAAAAGTTTATAAGAATAATACTAATAAGTTTTATTCAGCTCCAAAAGATTTACAAATCATAGACAGTCGTTTAAAATTTGACAAAAGAAATGTGGTATGAAAAATCAAACATAATAATTACATCTTTGTTGGAAAGGCACTAAAAACAATAAATTTATAATTCAAAATTAACTCCATTTACGAAAGACAACTTTTAATTGGGATTTATATTGTGCGGAAGTCGATATTGTCGTTACAGGCCAGCGCCGACGGCTGCATGCGACCATCGATGGCGCCGCAGCTGGGTGAATGCGACCATTTACATTCCATTTCCCATCATATGCGCAATGAAGTATATGCGCAATCACATACCTTCTAGTCCTTATACCATGGCGTGTCGGGGTACTCCACGAAATCCTGGAGTACCGTTCAGTGCTGTTTTGTCCGTCGATGTGAGCAGATCGTTGCGCTCTAGCACTTAAACTTTGCTGTCAGATCATCGTTAGTCGTTTTTTTTTATTTCGTTAGTTTCTTGGCTCGTTAGTTGGTTTCGTGTCTTAGTTATTTTGTTAGTTTCTACCAGGTTTCGTTTGTTTGTTGGTTTCGTTAGTTAGTTAGTTAGTTTTACTATACTTAGTTTAGTGTTTTTTCTATAATTTATAAGAAAATGTATTTAATTTTGTCCGGAGTTCTATCATTTTCTTGTTATAAATAATTCTATTTATCGTTCCAATATAAATTTTTTTGAAAATACCCCATCTTGTTGTGTTGATCACTGCAAAAGCAATTCATCACGTAATAAACACTATGTGCCCGTGTTCCGCTTTCCCAAAGATCCCCATTAAAAATTAGAATGGGAAAAACTTGTAGGAAAAAAATTTACGGCTACAGCAACATCTAGAGTTTGCGAATTGCAAATTAAAACATCCTTCTTTTGATTTTATGATATTTACGATTATTATATTTAAAACCACTATTTCTAGTGAATTTGAAGAATACTTCGAAAAGGATTCTAACCAAAAAGCGTTATTAAAAGAAATTTTTCAGCGACAATTAGAAGAAAATTATTGTTACAGTTTCTTCACATGTAATTCTGATAGCAATTTACCATATTTAATTGAAGCACACGTCTCTTCATACTTATGTAATATATTTCTAAATAATTATGTCAAAACTACTAATAGAAAGAAAGCTTCTAGTAAAAGTGAAAGACAGTTAAAAAAATTTAAGTCTCGTTAGTAATTTTCGTTTATCTATTTATTTCCTGTGGTCTTTCTAATTTTAATTTTATTAAACGTAGTTCGCAAGCAAACACCCTACAAAGCCGCGTAGCGGTTCAGATGTAATGCCTCTTTGTCTATCCGTGTTGCGCTTGGCGATTTGGCCCCTACCAACATCTAGTTCTCGGAGTATCCCCCACTCCATGTGTTAGGCCTGTATATCTATATAGTCGGCGTTGGTTGACCTGGTATGAGTTGTCCTGGTATGAGTTGTCCTGGTATGAGATGTCCTGGTATGAGGTGTCCCGGTATTAGTTGTCGTGGTATGAGTTGTCCCTTGGTATGGGTTGACCTGGTATGAGTTGTCCTGGTATGAGTTGTCCTGGTATGAGGTGTCGTGGTATGAGGTGTCCCGGTATTAGTTGTCGTGGTATGAGTTGTCCCTTGGTATGAGTTGTCCTGGTATGAGTTGACCTGGTATGAGTTGTCCTGGTATGAGTTGTCCTAGTATGAGATGTCCTGGTATGATGTGTCCCGGTATTAGTTGTCGTGGTATGACTTGTCTTGCTTTGAGGTGAGCTGACCCCAGAACAACAATTAAGATTAAGCTCACAGTCAGATAATAAAAATTCTTCATCCCAAATAATAACATCAACATCCAGTAAAACCTCAAAAATATTCTTCCTTTTAGCATTTCTTCTAATGCCTTCTCTATGATATCCGTTACTCTATGGATTTGATCTAAAGTGGAATGCTTTTCTCTAAAACCAAATTGGTGATTATTAATGAGTTCCTTTCTCTCAATGATATGTTTCATTCTCTTTAGAAGCAGCTTTTCAAAGAGCTTCGATAAGTTTGGTGACAATGATATTGGGCGATATGATTTGGCCTTATTCGGTGGTTTGCCTAGTTTTGGTTTAATGATAACTTCTGCTATTTGCCAGACGTGGGGGACGTATTTTAATCTGAACGATGCATTTATTAGATACGCCAACATAACAATACCTTTCTTGGGCAACTGTTTAAGAACCTCTCCTGTAATAGTCATAGTCTTAGTCATAGTCATAGTCATAGTTTATTTGTGTAAAGCATCAGAATACATACACGCGTCAAAAAGCATACCTGGACAATCTAAACAATTATCAGATTTTACCAAAATAACAGAGTAAATATAATAAACAGACAAACCACATACTAAAATATTTGAAAAATAAACAAGCGAAACAAAGTCACCACGCATGAAAAGATGACAAACAAATAAATAAATAGAATAAAACAACGCTACTACATACTAAAACATGTCAGCTCAACCACGTCCTCCAAGAACTCAGTGCACGAATAATAAGCTCTGCTCAATAAAAAATTTAAAATCTTCTGCTTAAAAACTTTAACCGGCAGAAGAACCATGTCTCTTGGCAATTTATTGTAAAATTTCAAGGCCATAAAGCTGAAACTCCTCTGACTTCCGGACAGTCTGTCAAATTTGGGCCGCAGCCTATCTCCAGCCCGGGTTTGGTAGCGGTGAGAACTGTTAATAAGAATATATACAGGTGCCTTCTTTGGATTCAGGTTTGTCTTGATTTCTCAAACAATTTCCTTTGGAGTAACAAGCTGTATGGCTTCTTCTTCATAGGTTACATCGTCGTCCGTGATTGGCTCTGATTCGATTTTGTGGCACTAGAAGATTTCCGTTATATTGTTCTGTAAAAATTTCTGCCTTCTGTTTATTGCCTCTTGCCCAGGTGCCGCCTCTTCGTCTTATTTGTGGGACATGGGCCACTGCCCTCTTGTACTTCCTCACTGCTTTCCTCAGCGACCAATCTGTTTATTTATCGTGTGTCAATTTAGTTAAGAAGGATTCGAATAAAAAATAAATTCCTTAAGAAGGATTCGATAAATAAATATGAAACTTATTTTTTTCTCGAAAGTAATTGTCATCCTGAGTAAAAAGTTTCTAATAGTCTTATTGGGTTTTCTATACCTTCAGGAAGTAGAACCATTTATAACACGGTTTTGTTAATATTTCAAACGGCTGCAACTTTTTACGGAGTTGGAAAAACGATAAATCCATGGGACTTTTTTTATTCAGTATGATATTGTAACTATCTAAAATAAAATGTTTTCTGTAGAGAAACTGGGATAGTCTGCACATCTGTATGCAATTCAGGTTAATTTATTGTCCCTTCAATTTATTGTAATTTGTTATTTTTAGTTTAAATTCATAAGTGTTGGCTGGTTTGTTCACACTGATTTATTTGTATTTTTGTTTTTTATTCCAACTGTAAGGGTGCAAAAATAAAAAGAGTGCATATGTAATACAATGGTAATAAATCAATAAAAATAATTTTGAAACTTGTATAACTTGTAGATTTATATTTCAAACTTTATTAAAAAAACGAAGGGAAAACGATAGGGATGCAAACAAAACTAAAAAGGGGGCAAACCAAGTGCAAACGAATTGCAAACAATCAGTAGAACAAAAAATTTTAAATTTTGAAAAATGGGGCCAAATTTATACCTCACGAAATTGTTTTAATTTTTTCACGAAAACGGTAGGGGTGCAAACGAAACTAAAAATGCCGCAAACAATTGCAACCTAAATGCAAACGATCTGTAAAATAGAATTTTAAATTTCGAGAAAGGAGGGGCTAGCTTGAATCTGGCCCCTCCAAATTTGTTTTAATTTTATATCAAAAACGGCGTGGATGCAAACGTAAAGAAAGAAGGATGCAAGCAATTGCAAGCGATCTGTAGAAACAGAATCCCAAATTTCGAAAAAGGAGGGGCCAACAAAACTAAAAAGAGCGCAAACAATTGCAAACGAATTGCAAACAATCAGTATAGAACAAAAATCTTAATAGTTGAAAAATATAGCCAAATTTACACTTCACAAAATTGCTTTAATATTTTCACGAAAACGGTAGGGGTGCAAACGAAACTAAAAATGCTGCATACAATTGCAAACGAATTGCTACCGATCTGTCAAAAAATTAAATTTTGGAAAAGGAGGGGTAAAGTTCACAGTTCATAAAGTTGTTTTAATTTTATCACGAAAACGGTAGGGGCCAGGTAACGGTAACCAGGGGCAACGGGTAGGTTGTTTTGCTAAGTTCATTTGACTTCCCAAAAGCAAAAGGGACGAGATATGTAACTTAGTTTTGATTAGTTCAGCTAAGATCAACTAAGAAATGTTCAAATGCAAAACAGCTGAACGATTAAGCACGCTTTTTTTCGGTAGAGCTCAGCGCCTGAGGTACTCGAAGGGCTGAACAATATGGAGTATAGTGCACCGCGCTTTTGCATCTTTACGGTGCAATTCGCACGCGCACCGAGTGACTGCATAAAATCACTGTGATAAAATTGTATCGAAAACGCTATAAGGCGCTAACCGATGTTTTCGTTGGAGCTCAACGCCTGAAACACTCGTAGTGGCTGAACGGAACGATATGGAACTCACTCATTACATAACCTCAACATGTCTGATGTAAACGTGCATTGGTCGCGTGTGAATTAGGCAGATATTGGCCTCCAGATATAAACTAAAAGTTATACCAAACTTTAAACGATCGAAAAACCATTAAACTGTCAATGACATTCGTGATAATTTTCTCCATCGTTTATTAAGAAGACATTATAAACCATATGAGGTAAGAAATTGCCGAGAGTGACGCTTAGTTTGTATCGCATTCTACATCAAGATAGTCTAATACCACACTTTATTTGGATATTGCGTAACTTTTAGCCTTCAAACTATTGCAGCTCTCCTTTTTTGTTTGTGTTTCAGATTTGAGCAAATAAAACAAATATGACTACGTTTCAACATTCGTCAATGAAACATGAAGGAAACGATGCGATTGAAGACCTTCCTCCAGTAAACAAATTCAGTTGCAGGTTATGCGGGTTTAATTTTAGCAAGGAGAAGTTTTTGATAAATCATGAAAACTTTTGCAAGGATGTTGATAATCCCGCAGACAGGTTGGGCGCGGACAAAAGTAAGCTCTTCGCATCATTGCTTTCGCTTTTAAAGTGCAACTTACATTTTGCTTTTATTGTTTTAGTCACTAAGCCTCGTAAGGAGAAGATCCATGTCACAACAGAACCAATGTAAGTTTTCTATAATCCAACCTAAAACTCATTTTTAATGTGGAAATATATACACTAAAGTTGCTCAATAGATGCCCCTGGTTCACCAATTTTTAGCTGCTGAACCTAATCGGCTTGGCTAAACCCTAATAGAGTATTTGATTGTATTAAAAATATGATTTGGATTATAGTCATCCTAATAGATTACAGTTTAATAGCCCTTTTACACCTGTGCAATTTTAACCTGCAATCTCAACCATGCGATTTTTCAATATCGCATGCAATTTTCTCACCGTTTGTCGACCGTTTACATCTGTGCAACTTTAATAAATTGCATGGCTCAACATCAGTGATTTTATTTTTTAACAACTGTAGTTACTTTGATTGGCAATAGTGCTACGAACATTAACACACATAACCTCGTTTCTTTGTTATTTATACATAAACATAACCTTCTTAGCACCAAAACAATCGTTTATAAGTATGAAGTATAATAACATTATTAGTATAGATTACCTTAGCAAAATGACTTGACATAAACTAACATTAATTCTGTTATTATCATTATTATTTATAGTATAGTTATTATAGTATATACTATTATCTACGACTCACATATAATACGTTCATTGCATACATATCTATGACTATATAATCCCCATCACTATACGTGCCAATGGTTATAATGACACTAGCGTTATATAATATTGACAGTTCGTTCAAATAATGAGGTCATTATTTGAATGAACTGTCATCATTATATAACGCCTATAAAATAAAATATTAATATCACATAAATTATCCATTATATTAAATAAAAACACTCGCTAATACAATATTATTTAATTTTTAAGAAAAAATTTTTAAACACATAGTTAATATAAAAAAATAAACAAAATACAATAGAGGGTTACTCCATATGCTCCTCTTGGGCATCCAACACAATATTAAAAATCTTTCTCTTCAACATTCTTAAAATACTCGGGTTTGCAATTTTTCTTAATTCGTGTTCAATGGTTTTAGCAAATGACGTTAAATCGTCTTCTTCATTTTGTGACTGCATTCGTTTTGTTAGTGCATTTGTTGCAGCGCAAATTAATTCTACAATATCTTGGGGTTTTGGGGTAAGTTTTGGTCTTTTTGCCATTGGAGTCGTTCTTGAGCTACTGAGCGACGGTGACAAAGTTTCCGAAGAATTGAAATCTTCAACCGTGTCATCAAATATGAGCTCCGGCTCTAGCTCGCTATCCATAATATTTTCCGGTTGTAGCATAACTTCTAGGAAGTTCGACTCCGTTGTGGCTTCTGATTCTTGAAGGAATTTTAAATGTTCATAATACCACAATTTTGGTGTGTATATGGCTGACGCACCGGCACCACTTTTTGCACTAAATAATTTTTCCCAACTCCTTAAAAAGCTGCGTCCTTAGATTATGAATTTTGTTTGTTTGTTTTGAAGAACAGTAGAGTGAATAGAGTACTGGTTGGTTCTGATATAACTCGATTAGATCCTCGGTAATCGATTTTAACCACACGAATTTATCAATTTTTCCTTCTAACCTTCTTGATTCTTCTTCGACATCTTAACAAACTCGTTTCAAACCAAATTATCAAACGAGATACAAGCACGAACAAAATAAGCGGAAATAGGTTATGTTACGCTTGGGCCTATGCGTCTATCAGCAATGCTGCCACTACTACATTTATGTTTGCTGGCTTTAACTTCCCTGAAAGTTACTAGAATCGCACGGATTTAGAACTGATTCTAAACCCATGCGATTTTTTCATGTTAGCTATATATACAAAAATTGCATAGTGTAAAACGAAAAATCGCATGCGATTTGTCGCATGATTGAGATTGCAGGTTAATATTGCACAGATGTAAAAGGGCTATAAGGAAACTATTTGCTATTACTTTTTCAAAAAAATATGCATTATTTCTATTAAAAACAAAAATTAAAATTGAATTTTATTCACGTCCTATCTCGTGATTGAAAGCGCTCTGTAGTTGGCCCAGTCTCCAGTGACGTCACATCATATTAAGCTTGTGGTTTTTCCCGTTTGACTTTACTATATTAGTTTCCAAACAATAGAAAACAACTTTGTTAAAGCTGATAGTGGTAATCTACCGAAGCTTAAAACTTTGATGGTGAGATTCTTCTTTAAAAATATTCCTTATTTATATGCTCCGGAACTAACTAACGTATAAAAAGTCCAATGTAAGCATAACTTTGTAGGTTAGGTTAGTCCTAATCTCAAACGGTCTGATTTTACATGGATCGAAAACACGATAGATAATTATGTAACTGCCAAGGAGGACGCATAGACTAACGCATCGCGATGTCAGTCAGCGTGATACAGACGTCGTAAAATGTTTCTTACGAATACTGCAATCTTTACTTATGCCATGAACAAAATAAATGATTGATACAAATTACGGATACCTAATATTTTTATCTAGTTATTTTGACGTCGAATTACTGTTGAAACTGAAACTGTCTAAATACAACTGAAACTAATGTGTAAATAATCAGACACAAATACATATTTTAATTAAATTAATACATATTTTAATTAAATTAATTAATTAAATAATTTCAAATACATTGGTGGCCATGGCTAACACAGCTAAAGCCATACGTTGAACGACAAAAAAATTATTAATACAAATTATGGATACCTAATATGTTTATCCAGTTATTTTGACGTCGAATAACTGTTGAACTACTTTGATTTGATTATTTTTTCGGTATATAGTGAGCATTACACTCATGAAGATTATCACTTGCTTTTATTTTTATTTTTTTCATTTAATTTCTCTATTTCTTTGCCGATGGTAACAGTAGCAATAAAAAGTAATAGAATAATGACGTTGTGTTTTCTTTTATAGCACCTACCCGGTCTATAAACATAGTGTCGTTGTCGGTATTCGTATTTCACGGTGGCATACATTTTTTGCGTGTTGGTAAAGTAGGTACGCATGTAAACGTAAAACCCATATTTTTTGTGTCACAATTTCGGCGCTAAGAATGACGAAAAGTCATTCCATTCTTTGTTGCTTTTAGAATCGTCGGTCTCCTTTTGTCGGATTCCTTATATCCACAAACCAAGATAAACCTATTTATCATTTTTTTACAAATTGAGTATATTATTGACTATACATATTTGTACATCATATGTATGTATTATTGCTATTTTATATTTTTGCGTGGTGACAGAGATTATATTTTTGGTCATGTAAATCGGTGAGACTTGAATTTTGTGAATTCATTCTAATAAACGTTTAGGATGATGTGTGGTATTTATCTTGAATAATCTGGAGCAATTAATTTGTGAAATAAAAATGTGCTAAGCCCATGCAAGATGAGAGGCAAATTTCCGAAATCAAATCGAACCAGTTTGAATAAAACTAAAGGACAATATGAATCAGTATTACTGTGACACCGGCAGACCCATGACATCGCACAAAGTTGCGCTTTTAATGCGATATGTCGGCTCATTAGTCGGTTCCAAAACTGTTTTTATTTGATATGTCGGGGCACAGATAACGGAGATATTCAAGGTCAAAAAAAAGCAAAAAACCAAAACGCTTTTTGAAATTTTTTCGAGTAGAATTCGGTTTTGGGCATATGTCGGGATATGTCGGTGAAAAAAAAACGATATGTCGGGGCCAAAACCACAAAGTTATTCAAGGTCAAATTTTTCCAAGAGGTTTCTTGATATGTCGGGCAGTAAAATTCGAATCTAGACATTTGTTGGAATACATCCGTGTAAAAACATCATATATCGGAGCAATGATCGAAAAGTTATTCAAGGTCAAAGTTTGGCGCCAAAAACCCAAAACGCTTTTGGAATTTTTTTCGAGTGGAATTCGATTCTGGGCATATGTCGGGATATGTCGGTGAAAAAAACCGATATGTCGGGGCAAAAACCTCAAAGTTATTCAAGGTCAAACCTTTCCAAGAGGTTTCTTGATATGTCGGGCATTAAAATTCGAATCTAGACATATGTTGAAATACATCCGTGTAAAAAAATCATATATCGGAGCAATGACCGAAAAGTTATTCAAGGTCAAAGTTTGGCACCAAAAACCCAAAACGCTTTTTGAAATTGTTTCGAGTGGAATTCGATTCTGGGCATATGTCGGGATATGTCGGTGAAAAAAACCGATATGTCGGGGCAAAAACCTCAAAGTTATTCAAGGTCAAACCTTTCCAAGAGGTTTCTTGATATGTCGGGCATTAAAATTCGAATCTAGACATATGTTGAAATACATCCGTGTAAAAAAATCATATATCGGAGCAATGACCGAAAAGTTATTCAAGGTCAAAGTTTGGCGCCAAAAACCCAAAACGCTTTTTGAAATTTTTTCAAGTGGAATTCGATTCTGGGCATATGTCGGGATATGTCGGTGAAAAAAACCGATATGTCGGGGCAAAAACCTCAAAGTTATTCAAGGTCAAACCTTTCCAAGAGGTTTCTTGATATGTCGGGCATTAAAATTCGAATCTAGACATATGTTGAAATACATCCGTGTAAAAAAATCATATATCGGAGCAATGACCGAAAAGTTATTCAAGGTCAAAGTTTGGCGGCAAAAACCCAAAACGCTTTTTGAAATTTTTTCGAGTGGAATTCAATTCTGGCCATATGTCGGGATATGTCGGTGAAAGGAACCGATATGTCGGGGCAAAAACCTCAAAGTTATTCAAGGTAAAATTTTTCCAAGTTGTTTCTAGATATGTCGGGGAGTTAAATTAGAATCTAGACATATGTCGGAATACGTCCGTGTAAAAAATCATACGGAGCAACGACCGAAAAGTTATTCACGGTCAAAGTTTGGCGGGAAAAACTCAAAACGCTTTTTGAAATACTTTCAAGTGGAAATCGATTCTGGTCATATGTCGGGATACGTCGGTGAAAAGAACCGATATGTCGGGGCAGAAACCTCAAAGTTATTCAAGGTCAAATTTTTCCAAGAGGTTATTAGTACCCCGGCCGGCGGTCAATAGTTACTAAACATGTATTATGTGATATTAGACGGTATAGATAACAATTATCGGTGTGATATTTTTGTTTTTACTAGCAGCGGATGTTTTTTTGCAAGTCGTCATTTCTGGTTGTGTATGGTTTAAATTGCAGCATGTAATCTAACGAAGACGGTACTACCTGTTCCTCTACCGCGATGATACCTTTCAATGTAAGATTACCCCTTCTGGTCACTGGTGACGGTAAATTATGCAGCGGTATCACGGCGTATTGTGCATGCTTTTAAAGAAAAGTAGCAGTCGGTTGCAATAAAAATTTCAGAGATTTGAGGACGGCAACTACTTCTGCATTTTTTGCATTTGTCTATTAATAAATAATGTCTTCGTGTGTTTTTACTGACCTATCCAAATTGCACGGGGTTGCCACTGTTTTCCTTTGCTTTGCAAACTAGTGTTGCAAAGCAAGGGGTGTTGCAAAGGGAGTACCTTAGGCTTCAGCGAAGTTCGGTACTACCAATTTGCCCTGATCCTCTTCATTACTTTTTAAAATTCAATTAGTGTAATTTTAGTATTTATAAGTTGCATCTAAATTATATTATCTAGGTGGCAAATATTTAATGAGATGTATCAGAGATTTCCAATAAGTAATAATAATAGTAATAATGCATGCTTGCTTTTATGCATGCTTTTAGTTATATATATTTTGACACAATTGATCAGTACAAAAATGAATAATGTGTCTTAAGTTAGCCGACGAGGGTTTAAAATAAAGTCAATTATAATGCTGTTGTTGGTTAGTGCAAATATTTGAAAAGACTCGGAACAGTTTAATTTTATGCTAGTTTAACATTTAACTTTACCTGTAGCAACATGTTTTTCTTGTTGTCAGGATCAGCACAATATTGGCTGCCCTATGTCGTGCCGAAAACGTTTTTTTTTGTGTGACTGCACTTGAAAATGCTTGTTAATTATTCTTTCTTTTGTAAATTGTGTTATTATTTATTGGAATTGATTATATTCTATATCGGCAACCAATTAAGCTGACCACACACAAATCATGTAAAATAAATATGTACAAGGCGTTCGTTCGTTAGAGACAATTAAATTAATACCTGAATTGGCAAGATTGGTAATGTACATCTGATTTTATTTATCTTTGAAATAGATACAATGGAGATAAAATAGGGATAAAATAGAGATAAAATCCAGTATGTCCTTCTGTTTTTGTTTTTATGTATTTGTATTTTACTATGTTTTTAAATACTCGGGCCGTGCACGGTCTCCGACCTTTCCCGTACGAGCACGACTCGTTATTGATTTTCTTATTCCGAGGCATTCCTCGCCCTACCTTCATGGCGTGCGGTTGCTTGTATCAAACAGTCTAAATAAAACTGGAAGAAAACCTCACACAATCTTTTATTATTATATAAGAGTTACGAAATTGTAATTAACGCGTCTTGTACATATATCACTTAAATAATGTAGTACTGTAATCGTGCTTGTTGACACTTGGCGCGATCTCGTTGTGCAAATTGTCGCTACAAATTGGTTATGTATTTATAGTTTAGATAGGCTCTGTCTGGTGTGATTTTGTTCGTTTTTATTTCATTACCGGACAGCAAAATATTTAAAAATAAACAATTACAATGAACGGTAAAAAGTGGCGAAAATCGTTTCAAGGTCACCGTAGATAGAGCAGTTGGTAATATATATTACCTTGAATAAGTTTTCGATCATTGTACCGATATATGATTTGTTTACACGGATATATTCCGACATATGTCTAGATTCGAATTTTACTTGCCGACATATCAAGAAACCTCTTGGAAAAATTTTACCTTGAATAACTTTGAGGTCTTTGCCCCGACATATCGGTTTTTTTCACCGACATATCCCGACATATGCCCAGAATCGAATGCCACTCGAAAAACTTTCCAAAACCGTTTTGGGGTTTTGCCGCCAAACTTTGACCTTGAATAACTTTTCGGTCATTGCTCCGATATATGATTTTTTTACACTGATGTATTCCAACAAATGTCTAGATTCGAATTTTACTGCCCGACATATCAAGAAACCTCTTGGAAAAATTTGACCTTGAATAACTTTGAGGTTTTTGCCCCGACATATCGTTTTTTTTCACCGACATATCCCGACATATGCCCAGAATCGAATTCCACTCGAAAAAATTTCAAAAAGCGTTTTGGGTTTTTGGCGCCAAACTTTGACCTTGAATAACTTTTCGGTCATAACTCCGATATATGATTTTTGTACACGGATGTATTCCGCCATATGTCTAGATTCGAGTTTTACTGCCCGACATATCAAGAAACCTCTTGGAAAAATTTGACCTTGAATAACTTTGAGGTTTTTGCCCCGACATATCGGTTTTTTTCACCGACATATCCCGACACATGCCCAAAATCGAATTCTACTCGAAAAAATTTCAAAAAGCGTTTTGGGTTTTTTGCTTTTTTTGACCTTGAATATCTCCGTTACCTGCGCCCCGACATATCAAATAAAAACAGTTTTGGAACCGACTAATGAGCCGACATATCGCATTAAAAGCGCAACTTTGTGCAATGTCATGGGTCTGCCGGTGTCACAGTAATTGAATCAGTTTGAATTAAACTACAGTCCATATTTTACGTTGTTACTATTATTTAACCTTCACATTAAATATGGATCAGGAGGCGCTTCAGTCCGACTTCGACGTCGTTTGTTTTACTGAGACATACCTGAACGGAAGTGTGTTTGACGGGGAGATATTCTGCAACGATTATCATGTATTTCGTAGAGATAGGGAGTGCTTCAACAAAGAGGGATGGGGGCGGTGTTTTGATCGCGACTATAAACAATATTTGTGTAAGGGGGGGCCCTTCTCACTTCTTATTACTGACCCTCCTGAAGGGGGACGCTTTCCCGCCTTTTTGAATATACTTTATTTTATTCGAAATCTAAGCTGACTTTCTAAAGCTCTACTTACTTTAATTCTTATGGTAGCGTGAATTAAATATCTCTCTTCCGAAGGCTTAAACTCTGTGAGTTCTTTCTCTGAGACTTTGTCAGAGAAGTTTGAACTCGCTAACAAATTAATCAAGACTATAGAAGCCAAAAATGCTTCTCCCCAAAAAGGACTGATTTAAATTATTCTATCATAATAAAACGCAAATCCAACAAAACACTTAATGTCTATTAACAAATAACATGAACAATGCAGAACCGCTTACAAAGGATATGAACGTTAATTCTAAAAAATGATAATAATCTTTGGGCGGAGATGGTCACAATATAAATATAGTAAACTATTAATATAATATAATATTATTACGTGTTAAAATAACTGGGAACGAGAAAACACAAGACAGCACAATTTCTCTAACACGGCCCACAAGGGCTCTCTCGACACATGATTACATCACGACGGCTCAATACAGAAGGAGGAAGCTTCCTTCGTTCACCCCTTAATTCAAACTCGCTCAAGTCGACCGTCACGCCATCTACAAAAACCGTTACTCCGCCCGAGTCCGTACTAACTCCCAAGGCGCGAAAATGTGATTTGTTACATTTGTGCGGCTGCACTCCCTGATTTGTGTAGTGACGCGGAGGATCTATGGGTATCTATAGGTCATGGTCGCGGTCGTCTGTTATTGTGCTGTGTCTACTTGCCGCCCGATGACGTGAGTGCGCTGGAGTGTTTTGCGAGCGGTCTGGAGTGTGTGAGTGAGAGACACCCTGATGCGACGCTTGTAATTTGTGGGGACTTCAAAATTCCCCACCTTGGATTGGATGGTCGCCTTCTGTGAACGGTTCCTTGGCGCCTTCTGGTAGCTATGACCTACGATCTAGAACACTTTTGGACACATTCTCCTATTGTAGTCTTTCTCAATATAATGAAGTCCCGACTGCTCGATCTTGTAATCTCAAACGTATTCTGTATTGATTCTGTCACTCGTTGTCCTGGTTCGCTGGTGGAGGAGGATAGTCATCATCCATCACTAATTATTAATCTGAGCTCTGTAAATATTAGACAACATGAGCAGCCCAGTAGAAAAAAATATTTTTTTAATTGCGCTGATTATGATGTCGTCAAGGACTCACTTCACAGTATAGATTGGGGCACCACACTGGCGAATCTTGATATAGACCGGGCTGTTGCTGCATTTTATGATCAGGTTCATCATAGACAAACACGTTCCGCATAAGATTTTGTACAAACAGCGCTATCCGTCCTGGTTCTCGGAGTCCACTATCAGATCTATTAAAGAAAAGGGTAAATTTCACAAAAAATGTTTCATAATCACGTAGATTATCTCACTTTTGGATTGCTTCGAAGGAGATCAACGCGCTTAATAGCACATGACTATCGGGTTTACGTTAACTCCATTGAGAGCAGCATAGCTGTCAGTCCGGGGCGCATTTGGTCATTTATCGGGGACAAGCGCCGTGGTGCTTCGCGGATTCCAGCTACCCTCAGGCATAACGATGTCGCGGCCTCCGATGGCAAATCCATTTGCGAACTGTTCAGTAGTTATTTTCATTGTGTTTGTTGATGGTCGATTGGATGACAATGTCCGGCATGTATGGCGATGATGCGCTCGTGGTTCCAAATGTATTCACTCATGCGCAAATTCTGGAATGTCTACATGACCTAAAGACCACTGCGAGTGCTGGCCCTGATGGGATCCCTGGTCTGTTTTTGCACAACTGTGCTGATGAGCTAGTTGAACCCCTTGGCATCCTATTTAGCTGGTCTTTACGCCACGGCGAGTTTCCTGGTGCTTGGAAGGAAGCGTTCGTTATACCGATTTTCAAATCAGGTAACAGAGAGCACGCCCAGAATTATCGTCCAATCTCAATCCTACCGTCTGTCAGTAAGGTGTTTGAAAGCTTGGTTTATAAAGTGCTTTTGCATGAAGTAAAAAACAAGATTATCCATAAACAGCATGGTTTCTTCCCGGGTAGATCAGTCGATACCAATCTTTGCATTTATACTGAATTCATACTAAATTCCCTTGATACACGAACTCAAGTCGACTCCCTGTACACTGACTACAGCAAAGCTTTTGATAAGATTGACCACGCTATTTTAGTTAAGAAGTTGAGGTTGATTGGATTGGACGAATTTCTGGTGCGGTGGCTTGGTTCCTACATTACCGACTGTTCTCAGGCAGTTCGCCTGAACAACACCCGGCGCGTCGCTCAGGGGTCCCACATCGGTCCGTTGCTGTTCTCCATCTATGTCAATGATATCGCTGCTTGTTTCCATCATTCCGATTTCCTGATGTATGCTGACGACACAAACATTTTCTCCAAAATCTCGTGTCTCCAGGACTGTTACAATTTCCAGAATGACCTCGACAGATTGCACCAATATTGCCTCGATAACAAGCTAGTTTTAAACTACGAAAAATGCAAAACAATTACGTTCTCCAGAGGCCGCTATACTTTCGACTTTGGATACAGTCTTGGATTGAATGAAATCTCGCGTGTCAGCTGCATCAGAGATCTTGAAGTTATTGTTGACAACAAACTTTTATTTAATTCCCACATTAAATATTGTACCCAAAAGGCTTTCCGCGCACTGGGTTTTGTTATTAGACTGTCCTCGACCTTTTCTAATCTATCGACCATCAACATACTTTACAACGCATACGTCAACAGCGTTTTAAATTTTGCGTCTGTGGTCTGGAGTCCGCAGTACCGTACGTACATTGATCAAGTAGAATAAATCCAGAAGCGATATGTCAAGCACCTTAGTAGGAGATTCCATCTACCCGTATGCTCTTATGAGCTGCGCTGTCAGGTATTTGGACTCGTTCCTCTTTGGACTCGCCGGCGCATTCAGGATGGCGCATTCTTGTACAATATTCTGAATTGATTCTCCTTATTTACTCCAAGCATTTTTGTTTAATGTTCCTACCCACTCCTCCCGCGCCTCTAACCTTTACGTTATAATTTCTGTCATACCAGTTCTCTTCAGAACTCTCCTGTCAACCGGTTAACTATATCCTACAACAGCTTTTTCTCCGCAGTGGATCCCTTCAATAATTCTTTCCTCTCCTTTAAACGTAAGCTGCTACGAGTCTTGCGTCCCCCTTGAGCATTGTCTTACCACCATTTGTCCACCACTTTCCTATACCGCTTCGCTACATAGTCTCTTTTATTTTTTTGTGACTTGAGTTTGTTTGCTTTATCAAATTTCTTTCTGTTTTGTTTATCAGATGCATTTCCCAGAATTGATAATTTTAATAATTTTATGTTAATTTTGTAAATCTTTCACTATACTATTTTATATATTACTCTTGTATATCTGTATGTGTGTACTGGTTTGGGCTACGCCCGTTTGTACACCGAACGATTAATAAATAAATAAATAAATTACAAAATGACAGCTACACAGCTTTCAATTACTTATAAATTTTCCTCTGCAACCATTGGAAACAAATTGTTGCGAAGATAACATATTATCGACACATCGGTAGAATTCTTCTAAAAGTTATACAGGGTTTTCAAATTATAAGAGCAAAGTTGAATTCGAGGAAAGAACTAAAAGTAGACTTTTTCAAATGGCAACCCTAACATATGCATTGATTTCTCAATTCTATTGAAAATTTTCGATCAACTTTGCGTACAATGTCCTATACCTAAAATGTATTTGTACCTACTGAAATCGATTGTTAAACATCACATTAGAAATTGCAAACATTGCAAATTTAGATTGCGTTTGAAAACAGCTGAACAATTTGGAATAAACATAATTTTATTAATCAAGTTTTTTAGGTAATTTTTCATTATAATTAATTTAGTACTTATATAAGCCTACAATAAAACACAATATTAAAAATAAAACAAAATGGTAATGTAAATTTCAGTAACTGTTAAAAAACGTTGCCGTTTTCCGCAAAACATGCTTCAATTCTTTTTAACAATTATTGCTGGTGGTGTCCCTGATAAAGTTAGCACATAACCCAGTGAAATCTTCTCTTTATCAGTTATATGGTCCTCAATAATCGGGTGGTTACAAATGGACGGTACTCCAGCGGACACAACTGTTGCAGTAAGAAGCTTGCTTAACGAGTTGTTTGACGATCGGTGGATTGCGCTTAATGGGCCCTACAAATATCCACCGCGTTCCCCCCACTTGACGCCAATGGATTTTTTCATTTGGGGAGCTATTAAAGACGTAGTTTATGAGAACCCAATAATTGATAAGGAGAACATGAAAGATAGAGTACCAGGTGCTTGCAATGGGTTATGTGTAACTCAATCAGGGACGCCAAGACAATAATAAAAAAAAAATGAAGTATGTTTAGCGGAAAACAGCAACGTTTTTGAACAATTACTGAAATAGAGTTAAGCAGTTCTTTTTTAATTTACTCTAAGATTTTGTTTTATGTTTAATATTGTGTTTTATTGCAAGCTTATAATTTTATAAATACTAAATTAATTATAATGAAAAATGAGCTAAGAAAACGCACTGTTTATCCCAAATTGTTCCGTTGTTTTCAGACGCAATCTAGATTTGGTAATATTTGCAATTTCTACCGTGATGTTTAAAAATCCATTTCAGTGGGTACAAGTACATTTTAGGTATAGGATATTGTACCCAAAGTTGATCTAAAATTTTCCATTTTATTAAAAAATGTATTCATTTGTTAGGGTTGCCATTTGAAAAAATCGAGTTTTAGTACGTTTCCTGAACTCAACTTTGAAATTATAATTTGAAGAGCCTGTATAACTTTTAGAAGAGTTCTACCGATGTGTCGGTAATACGTTCGTTACCTTCACAACAATATTACCGGACAACTTTTTTCCAAAGGTTACGGGAGATAATATATAAGTAATTGAAACTAACCGTGCAGCTGTCATTTTTAATGAAAAATAATTTATATCTCAAAAATGACACATGTTAGGTATAGGGAATGTAACAGAAATGTGATATAAAATATAATAAAGATTTCAAAAATGCGATAAAATACAGGGTGTTCCATTTGAAATATAAAAGTTCACATCATTTCCGGTGTAACAGGAAGTAACCGAAAACTCAAAATATTTATTTATTCGTGTCCAACAATATGTCCACAATCTCTCATTTTCTTTGGTTCTCCATATACTTCTAATGGCAGCTCGTCGTGGGAGACCCTGTATATGTTTCAATCCCCTTAAAACATCCCCTATACGGCTGAGATTTTTCAACTATTTTCCGCGTATGTAAAAACTATTTGAAGTTTATATACAAAAAAAATTGATCAGCTAAAAGTGCAAAATCGACCACTGTGAGGCGCGGCGTTACAAACGCTCGGCATCCCTAACTTCCGCAGTTGATGCGTTTACAAAAGTGCGGATGCGAAACGGAAGTGGAAAAATATGCTAAAGTTCCGCGGTTGTTGAAGCGGATGCGGAATTCCGTTACAACCCTACTCGGCTGCTCCAGACTGTGCTTGGTGGATACATCCTTCAGCGCGTCTATATCCTCTTCAATTTTAACCTGTGCAGCAACCATATTAGAACATATGACAAAATCGATATCTGGATTATTTCAGGTTATGGTAAATGAAATTATTGCTTATTGAAGTTTAATTTTTTTTTTCAGATTGGTAATAAAAGTTGAAGAAGTGGAATTTACGGAAACTACTGTATCTGGCTCCGCTTGTACAGTATCCGGACAATCTTTAGATCCTCCAAAGGCAGAAACAGCGGACGAAGTATTGCCGTATAGCAACTACGGCGAGGCAACTGCACAGTCAACGCAACTTCAAATTGTAAAAGTTTGTAAAGCAGAGAAGCAATACAAATGCCACATTTGCGACTATACTAATTCGCAACCTCAATTCCTAAAAGCACACGAACAAAGACATACAATGAAGATGTCACTTAAAGTGCACACGAGAAGTCGTACAGCACCTAAACGCACTTCATGTGATTATACTTCTGCAGCTGTTGGTAGTGTTAAACGTCATTTGAGAACGCCTACCAGAGAGAAACGATTTAAGTGCACCTTCTGTGATTATGCTAGTGCATGGCGTGGACATCTTACAGAACATGTAAAAACGCATACAGGAGAGAGACCATTTAAGTGTACCTTATGTGATTATGCTGCTGCCGCAAAGTATAGTTTTAAACAGCATATGAAAACGCATACAGGAGAGAGACCATTTACGTGTACCTTATGTGATTATGCTGCTGCCGCAAGGAATAGTCTTAAACTGCACATGAGAACGCATACAGGAGAAAAACCATTTAAATGCACCTTATGTGGTTATGCTAGCTCACATCGTGGTCATCTTACAGTACATATGAAAATGCATACAGGAGAGAGACCATTTAAGTGCACCGTATGTGAATATGCTGCTGCAGTAAAGTGTCGTCTTAAACTGCATATGAGAACGCATACAGGAGAAAAACCATTTAAATGCACTTTATGTGGTTATGCTAGCTCACATCGTGGTCATCTTTCAGTACATATGAAAATGCATACAGGACGGAGATCATTTAAGTGCACCGTATGTGAATATGCTGCTGCAGCAAAGTGTCATCTTAAACTGCATATGAGAACGCATACAGGAGAAAAACCATATCAATGCACCTTATGTAGTCATGCTAACGTACAAAAAGGTGGTCTTATGAAGCATATGAGAACGCATACCGGAGAGAGACCATTTAAGTGCACCTTCTGTGATTATGCTGCTGCAAGAAGGGATAATATTAAAGTGCATATGAGAAAGCATACCGGAAAAACCAGTTAAATGCACCTTTCTACCGCATACATTGCTAGTCGTATAAGACAGGATTGTTTAACAAGACGATCGCGATCGACCGGTCGATCACCAAGCCAAGTTTGGTCGATTGCTCGCAATGTCTTGACTTATTGTATGATAGTGGGTTTAGTCAGCTTTTTGTAGTAGTAAAATAGACTGAATTAAACCTTATCGTTATCGAATATGGAAGCAAGAACAGCAGACAATACGGGAATTGAGCAATGACTGATCTCGCAGGCCGGTCCGTTTACCGATAGCGATTTTTTCTTATCGCAAAGTAACAAAGAACGTGAACAGTAACAAGTGAGTCAAGTTACTCAAAAATATACAACTAAGCGTATTTATAATCTTCACTGGCTAAATATCTTAATTAATACCAACAAATAAAATAATTCCTAACACGGCCAATCCTGACTATAGCTTTGCTCTCCAAGCTAGTCTCCAGAACCGCTGTCCTCAACGATAAATTTGATATCAGTAACCCATTCAAACTTCCATTCGACAATGAAGTTACTAACACGTATTTCTTCTCATTTTTTGCAAAACTATTCAGACATTAGCAAAGGGCTAACCTTTCACGTCAACAAAATAAATTACCACGGGAGTAAATGCCGACCTTACGGCTCGGATAGATACATAAACATTAGCAAAAGGCCAACCTTTCAGCTCCACAAATTTAAAAATTTTGATGTGGCCAGGCACATGACTTTATCATACTATATATAAAATTTTATATTACATATTATATATAAAATAGTTTAACTGCATGCGATTCTATTTGATCGCGATCGGCTGTGTCTGCATTAAAATAAAACTAGTAGAACTAGACGGATATGTCGATTAAAGCTGCGTTCGGATATTGTAAGTAGTACCCGTTGACACCGGGTACACCGTGCAAATGGCACGTACGTGTTATTGGGTGTAAAAAGTGTAACGGTGAACAATATCCGAACGCAGCTTATACTGATAGACCGAGAGCCCGCGACACAATTCTTACCTCATAAAACATCACTCTCATTCTTTTGTGACTTATAGATAAATACATGTTCTCTCATAATAACTTGGTGTGCCTAACCCCATTTGGCCGGAAGTACTTGGCACACCTCCCTGAAGGGCAGGACAGTCGGTGTCCAATACCCTCATCGAACATCACGCCCATTTTTTATAACAAGAAACTTTGAGTCTTCTTATTACCAGAAACGTTGGTATGCCTAGCCGGAAATGGCCGGAAGTGGGTTGCATACCACTTAGTTAACAGACGATGGTATCTGTGTTACCTTACAAAACACATGTGTCAAATTTGCCACAATTACAGAAGAATATATGTACTTTCATAGTAGTTTAGTCCAACCAACCCCGGTTGGCCGGAACGGTCTGGCACACCGACTTCAACAGTTAACATCGTCCGTATACCATCACAATCATAAAACATCTCGCTCATTTTTTCGCATAACAAAGTTTACGGCTACTTATTACCAGAAACGTTGGTGTGCCTAGCCGGAAATGGCCGGAAGTGGGTTGCAGACCAGTTATTTAAAAGACGATGGTATCTGCGTTACCTCACAAAACACATGTGTCAAATTTACCACAATTATAGAAGAATATATGTACTTTCATAGTAGTTTAGTCCAACCAACCCCGGTTGGCCGGAATGTTCTGGCACACCGACTTCAACAGTTAACATCGTCCGTATACCATCACAATCATCGAACATCTCGCTCATTTTTTGGCATAACAACGTTTACGGCTACTTATTACCAGAAACGTTGGTGTGCCTAGCCGGAAGTGGGTTGCAGACCAGTTATTTAAAAGACGATGATATCTGCGTTACGGACGATGTTAATCGGTGTGCCAGACCGTTCCGGCCAACCGTGGTTGGTTGGACTAAACTACTATGAAAGTACATATATTCTTGTATAACTGTGGTAAATTTGACACATGTGTTTTGTGAAGTAACGCAGATATCATCGTCTGTTAAATAACTGGTCTGCAACCCACTTCCGGCCATTTCCGCCTAGGCACACCAACGTGGCTGGTAATAAGTAGCCGTAAACTTTGTTATGCCAAAAAATGAGCGAGATGTTCGATGATTGTGCTGATATACGGACGATGTTAACTGTTGAAGTCGGTGTGCCAGACCGTTCCGGCTAACCGGGGTTGGTTGGACTAAACTACTATGAAAGTACGTGTGTTCTTCTATAATTGTGGCAAATTTGACACATGTGTTTTGTGAGGTAGCGCAGATACCATCATCTTTTAAATAAGTGGTCTGCAACCCACTTCCGGCCATTTCCGGCTAGGCACACCATCTTTTCTGGTAATAAGAAGAGAAGACTCAAAGTTCCTTGTTATAAAAAATGGGCGTGATGTTCGATGGTACACCGACGATTGGTACACCGACTGTCCTGCCCTTCAGGGAGGTGTGCCAAGTACTTCCGGCCAAATGGGGTTAGGCACACCAAGTTATTATGAGAGAACATGTATTTATCTATAAGTCACAAAAGAATGAGAGTGATGTTTTGTGAGGTAAGAATTTTGTCTATGACAGTAGGTCACTACAATCAAAATAACTGACATATCCTGGCTACTAGTTTTAATGCACTACGAGCGATCACGATCAAATAGAATTTGATTTTTCAGGATTTCCTCTACATTAATTTATTACTTAACTATTTTGACGAAATTACATAAAGGGCGGCTCATTTGCAAAATCCTTGATTTTTCGGCGCTATTACAATACTTATCATTCTGCGTATGATAAAGTAAAAATGTTAGTAAAGTGCTAACCTTTCAGCTAAACAAAATAAACTACCATGTGAGTAAAGAGCTGACTCCCTCGGTATATAGATCGATAAGCAAAAAATAAGTCTAAAAATCTTATATCATTCTTCTACGATAAATTTTTCTGGCCAAAAAAATCGCAAAAGTGAAATCTTTAAATCAAATTATCAGTCATACTGTGCATTTGTAACATTTTCATATTTCGAACAAATAGTACCACAGCTTATACATTGAAATTGATAAAAAAATTAAATTGTATACTTTAACGAACAAGTTATACTACAAATAAACCTTGAAAAATTGTCGACATATCACGTTTTTTACATACCGCGCGCCTGTACGAATGGAACGTATCTGCAAATATAAAAAGTTGGGTCTGGAAATTTATTTTTTGTATGAGCGTAAATCTCGAAAACTTAATGTGTGATTAAAAAATACGAAAATAGTTATGAACTAATATGTTGCTTATCTACTCATAGCTCGCGGGTGTGCGACGCCTATGACAACATGTCGATCATGACACATTTTTTAGATAGAGGATAGATCTTAAGCCTGTAGACAATCTAGTATAGAATACTGAATTACCGGCTGAAATCGGGCAAAATTTTGATCAAGCTGTTTAGGCTATTTTATTGATTTGCTATTTCATGAATATTTAAAAACGAATAAAAAAGCACATTTTAATGCTACACGCTGTACACCTGTATAATTTGTTATTAAACTACAATTATTAACGAAATAGGAAATCTAGGTTCAGCATTGTAACAAGGTATTTAAATATAAAACAATTATGGATCAAAAGTAACGTATTTAGAAGAATAGCTTGATCAAGTGAACGCGGAAAGATTTACACGGTTTGGTACATTTTCAAATATGCCTCCTTTATTGAAAGGTTCATGCTTGTTGTTATAGATGGCGCCACTTAAATTGAAAAAATTACTTGTGATTCTGGACACGCTATCAAATTATAGTTTGAAATAATGTAATCTTTACCGATAGAGTCATTGGCGGAGTCAATACGGACCTCTGAACGACTACCTCATCCTTATTTAAAACAAAATTAATTTTAATAATTATTGGCTAATTTCCTGGATAGTTTTGAAATCGACAATGTTATTGATGATTGGAAATAAAACTATCGCTATATAGTCTGGGGGTAATTTATTCCTCTACGAAGTCATTAACTATGCCAACGTTTCGCTCGATTGATCTCCGGCTTCATCAGGGCCTACAATTATATAATATTTTACCAATTGGGTACGGTGTGGCGGTACGTTTATAATCACGTTACATTCTTTCAGGTTTTTTGACTTACAAGTTAGGTAAAAGTGGAGGTCGTCAGTTTTATTCAAGCGCATAGGAGGGTTGAGTACATCCTGGTAATCTGTGTGAGGAATGAGTATACAATTTAAAATGACATTACAAGAAACGGGACCTACATACATCTATTAAGGTTTTGTCAAGTATAAGTCGTGCGGCAGTAACAGGTTCTGGATTTTCGACTTCCAGCGGGAAGACAACTAACGGTGTTGACGTTGTACGTTATTGATGATTACGAAACCAGGGACCCTATTCTCGTCATCTTTTTGAAGCAAATCGTGACTGATCGAATGGAGTAGGGATATCACCGGTTGCCCGTATCTATGAGCAAGTTTGCTTGTTGCTAAGAACAATAACACACGCGCCACGCCCATACGTTCCCATACGTTTGATTAAAAAGTATGGGCGTGGCGCGTGCGTTATTGTTCTTAGCAACAACCTAGATACGAACCAGAGGGCAACCGGTGATATCCCTCCTCCATTCGATCAGTCACGATTCGCTTCAAAAAGATGACGAGAATAGGGTCCCAGGAGACTTTTTGCCCGTTGATCAAACAAATAAAAGTGGCTTGGATTTTTTTGGGTGAAGAGCAACGAAAACGCCTTGTCTATTTGACCTTATTTATTGTCCAATATTTCGCCAATGGTTTTTGGCTTTATCAAGGATCTACAGAAAAAATTATTTTGTAATAATAAAATTTGGAGGTTATAAAATGAAAGGTTTAAATTTATTTAAAATTACTTACAATAATAGTCTTGCTGCCGGAGGGTTGTAGAGAGACAGTTAGGTCGCAAGTGGCTTACGAAATAACAAATGTGTACTGTGTATTAAGTTAGAGACACATAGTTAAAGTAAATGTTTTAATAGAAATATTATGGTATTTTTATTATTCCATGGCGCAGTCAGAAGAACCGGCAAGGAAGAAAACCAGTGGTCAAAAGAGCACAGTAAAGAACACATGACAGAACACAACCTATGAAAGGTATTACATATTAGAAAAGGAGAACAAAGAAAAGTTCAAAAATGGGTGACAAGATTACCAGAAAAGATTAAGTTCGAAGGAAACATATCAGAAAATTTTTAGTTTTATACAGAACTTAAAAATAGCCCTGTACTAAGTCAGATTTCGCGCTTAATTATCAAGAGGGGATTTGAATTTAAACGCTGGTGTATTTTGCTTTAAGAGGGATACGAGGTTGGTATGAGACGAAGCATAGAGGTGATATTAGCGCGCCGGCGTCGGTGGCTTTTGGCGCCAGAATATTTAACGGTTTTTGTAGATGGCGTGAGGCTCGACTTGAGCGGGGTTGAGTTAATGGATGAATGAAAGAAGCTTCCTTCTGGTTTTAGCCATGATGTAGTTAAGGCGTGCGTCGAGCGCCCAAGCGTGGGGACCCAATGGGGGCCGTGTTATAGAAATGGTGCTGTTTTGTGTTTTCTTGTTCTCGACCATGCGTAAGTAGTTTACTGTCTTATATTGTGACCATCTCTGCCAAAGAATATTATTATTGTTTTAGAATTAACGTTCACCTTTTTGTAAGCAGTTCTGCATTTGTTGGTTTATTTGTTAAATAGATTCTATTGTGGTTTTATCTGGGTATTAATTTTAGATAGAACAATATAAACCTGCCCCTTTTAAAGTGAAGCATTTTGGCTTGCAAAGTAAATTTTATTGATAGTTAGTAAGTGTTCATTCTCCAGCAAAGTCTTCGAGAAAGAACCTATAGTTTTTATAACCTCCGGAAGAGATAGATAGATCACGCTACCGTAAGTGAAAGTCAGGTTAGATTTTGAGATATATATTGAAAATGGCGGGAAGCGTCCCCCTTCAGTAAAGTCGTTTAAGTAATAACCCTCCTTACAGCCCTATTACTAAATATAATGGGTAAGGAAGGTGTAGCTGTATACAGAGTGTATCACGGAACTGGTACATCTTCTACTATTATCTGGAAATCGACTACTATCTGGAAACTTGAAATTTTGGAATTAGAATTTATTCGATCTGAACTCTTCAGCTAAAATATTCTCAAGTTAACTGTCACGTCCGGTCACCGGAAGTCGGTATTAACTTTGTTATTTTAAATGGAATGATATAATTTTAATTTCATTTTTGGTTTCTACGTATCAATATACATCACTTTTAATAAGGCTTCCCTATAGCTAATTAACACAATTTTTGAGTTTTCTTGATTTTACTAATGTTTAGGGGATTTTCGGAGTTACGTTTAAAATTGAATATCTCGAAATATATACTAGAATACTATAATCATAACCAAATAAACGATGTTTGCTTCATAATGATATATTATACATGGTGTTCAAAATTTACAACAGAATAATTGAATATTCAAACTTAAAAAACTATTGTTTTTTCAAATGGAACACCGTGTATACCGATACGCCATTCGATAGGAAACCTTATTCCCTATCAATCAAAATTAGGGTTCCTTATATCTATATCTTTCATAGTTTTTGAGATATTGTCACTTTTTATTTAAATACAGTTTGAATACGTCCCCCATTGGGGGACGAAATTTACAACGAAAATTTAATTAGTGGTAGATATTTAGAAATTTTGCGTGGATGTGTGAACAACTTTTGCGAAACTGTTCCCCTAAATATTTTACGCGACTGATTTTATCAAATGGGCGGCGTACCGGCACATTCTTCGCATGTGGTATCCATTCAACTTAATCAGATCTTTGACGATAGGTGGTTCGGAAATAGAGGACCCTGGCGGCGGCCATCAAGCTCAGCAGATTTAACACAGACTTTTATTTGCTGAGGTCATGTGAAAAGTCAGGTCTATTTCACATCTTACTCGAGATGAATTGACAAACAGAGTAGTAGCCGCTATTATGGACTTCAGCGACAAGAAATCCCAAGAACGACGATGACAGAAGTACAGCGAAGAGTTTTAAAATGTTTGGAGCAGAACGGGCAGCATTTAGAACAACATAATTAAATTTTAATTTAAGTTAGATGTCTCAAATATATTATTTTAGTTTTAACAAACCTTTTCAAGATTTTTGTGTTTTCCTGCTGTTTCAAAGTAGTTACGTTCCTATAAATGAAGAATAAATCATTTTGGATTTACTTTGCATTATTTTATACTGACAATATCTCAAAACCTATTAAAGATAATAGGGAACCCTAATATTGATTGATAAGGAATAACATTTCCTATCGAATGGATAGGAAGGAATGGATAAGATATCATGATGAACTAAACATCGCCTTATTTGGTTGTTTCTAGTTTTGGGCCAATTTTCAAATACCTAATAGTGCATTACTGAAAATGTAGAGAACATCCACGCATCCACACAATGACCAAAGATTGTTAATCACACTAGATCACACCGTATGTGACAACAATCATTTGTCGGCTAGTAACGGGTGTATTGGTAATTGTCGTTGTATGAGTCGTCGTGGTATGAGTCGTAGTGGTATGAGTTGTCCTGGTATGAGTTGTCGTGGTATGAGTTGTCCTGGTATGAGTTGTCCTGGTATGAGATGTCCCGGTATTAGTTGTCGTGGTATGAGTTGTCCCTTGGTATGAGTTGTCCTGGTATGGGTTGACCTGGTATGAGTTGTCCTGGTATGAGTTGTCCTTGTATGAGATGTCCTGGTATGAGGTGTCCCGGTATTAGTTGTCGTGGTATGAGTTGTCCCTTGGTATGAGTTGTCCTGGTATGGGTTGACCTGCTATGAGTCGTCCTGGTATGAGTTGTCCTGGTATGAGGTGTCCTGGTATGAGTTGTCCTTGTATGAGATGTCCTGGTATGAGGTGTCCCGGTATTAGTTGTCGTGGTATGAGTTGTCCCTTGGTATGAGTTGTCCTGGTATGGGTTGACCTGGTATGAGTTGTCCTGGTATGAGTTGTCCTTGTATGAGATGTCCTGGTATGAGGTGTCCCGGTATTAGTTGTCGTGGTATGAGTTGTCCCTTGGTATGAGTTGTCCTGGTATGGGTTGACCTGCTATGAGTCGTCCTGGTATGAGTTGTCCTGGTATGAGGTGTCCTGGTATGAGGTGTCCCGGTATTAGTTGTCGTGGTATGAGTTGTCCCTTGGTATGAGTTGTCCTGGTATGGGTTGACCTGGTATGAGTTGTCCTGGTATGAGTTGTCCTAGTATGAGATGTCCTGGTATGAGGTGTCCCGGTATTAGTTGTCGTGGTATGAGTTGTCCCTTGGTATGAGTTGTCGTGGTATGGGTTGACCTGGTATGAGTTGTCCTGGTATGAGTTGTCCTAGTATGAGATGTCCTGGTATGAGGTGTCCCGGTATTAGCTGTCGTGGTATGAGTTGTCCCTTGGTATGAGTTTTCCTGGTATGAGTTGTCTTGGTATGAGGTGAGCTGACCCCAGAACAACAATTAAGATTAAGCTCACAGTCAGATAATAAAAAATTTTCATCCCGAATAATAGCATCAATATCCAGTAAAACCTCAAAAATATTCTTCCTTTTAGCATTTCTTCTAATGCCTTCTCTATGATATCCGTTACTCTATGGATTTGATCTAAAGTGGAATGCTTTTCTCTAAAACCAAATTGGTGATTATTAATGAGTTCCTTTCTCTCAATGATGTTTCATTCTCTTTAGAAGCAGCTTTTCAAAGAGCTTTGATAAGTTTGGTGACAATGATATTAGTCGATATGATTTGGCCTTATTCGGTGGTTTGCCTAGTTTTGGTTTAATGATAACTTCTGCTATTTGCCAGACGTGGGGGACATATTTTAATGTGAACGATGTATTTATTAGATACGCCAACATAACAATACCTTTCTTGAGCAAGTGTTTAAGAACCTCTCCTGTAATAAGAACATATACAGGTGCCTTCTTTGGATTCAGGTTTGTCTTGATTTCTCAAACAATTTCCTTTGGAGTAACAAGCTTCTTCTTCATAGGTTACATCGTCGTCCGTGATTGGCTCTGATTCGATTTTGTGGGACTAGAAGATTTCCGTTATATTGTTCTGTAAAAATTTCTGCCTTCTGTTTATTGTCTCTTGCCCAGGTGCCGCCTCTTCGTCTTATTTGTGGGACATGGGCCACTGGCCTCTTCTACTTCCTCACTGCTTTCCACAGCGACCAATCTGTTTATTTATCGTGTGTCAATTTAGTTAAGAAGGATTCGAATAAAAAATAAATTCCATAAGAAGGATTCCATAAATAAATATGAAACTTATTTTTTCTTTTCTCGAAAGTAATTGTCATCCTGAGTAAAAAGTTTCTAATAGTCTTATTGGGTTTTCTATACCTTCAGGAAGTAGAACCATTTATAACACGGTTTTGTCAATATTTCAAACGGCTGCAACTTTTTACGGAGTTGGAAAAACGATAAATCCATGGGACTTTTTTTATTCAGTATGATATTATAACTATCTAATATAAAATATTTTCTGGAGAGAAACTGGGATAGTCTGCACATCTGTATGCAATTCAGGTTAATTTATTGTCCCTTCAATTTATTGTAATTTGTTATTTTTAGTTTAAATTCATAAGTGTTGGCTGGTTGACACTGATTTATTTGTATTTTTGTTTTTTATTTCAACTGTAAGGGTGCAAAAATAAAAAGAGTGCATATGTAATACAATGGTAATAAATCAATAAAAATAATTTTGAAACTTGTATAACTTGTAGTTTTTATTTCAAACATTATTTAAAAAAAAAAAACGAAGGGAAAACGATAGGGATGCAAACAAAACTAAAAAGAGCGCAAACAATTGCAAACGAATTGCAAACAATCAGTAGAACAAAAATCTTAATATTTGAAATACATACCAATTTTCGGTATGTATTCCCTTTTTAGTTATCGTTGTCCTGTTCATATGCTGTAGCTACATTCAATTAATACCCTTTGAGTGCAAAAAATCTCAAATTTAAAAGCAAAATTAAAAGATCGGTACGAAGTACGTTTTTACAATTTACGTGTAAAATTCGCGGGTGCGTTCCGCACGCGTTTCTCCGTTTCGGCACCCTTAACTTTATATCGGAAACGGCGGGGGTTCAAACGTTAACAAAAAATAATGCAAACAATTGCAAACGATCTGTAGATCGAAAACTCCAAATTTCGAAAAAGGAAGGGCCAAGTTTCATAGAGGTCAGATGAATTCAGGAACCTTTGCGGACTGTGGTTGACTAACCAGGGGCAAGGGGTAGGTTGTTTTGCTAAGTTCATTTGACTTGCCAAAAGCAAAAGGGACGAGACATGTAACTTAGTTTTGATTAGTTCAGCTAAGATCAACTAAGAAATGTGCAAATGCAAAGCAGCTGAACGATTAAGCACGCTTTTTTTCGGTAGAGCTCAGCGCCTGAGGTACTCGAAGTGGCTGAACAATATGGAGTATAGTGCACCGCGCTTTTGCATCTTTACGGTGCAATTCGCACGCGCACCGACTAACTGCATAAAATCACTGTGATAAAATTGTATAAATCGAAAACGCTATAAGGCGCTAACCGATGTTTTCGTTGGAGCTCAACGCCTGAAACACTCGTAGTGGCTGAACGGAACGATATGGAACTCACTCATTACATAACCTCAACATGTCTGATGTAAACACCTCTGTGAACTTGGCCCCTCCTTTTTCGAAATTTGGAATTCTCTTTCTACAGATCGTTTGCAATTCGTTTGCAATTGTTTGCACCCTTTTTATTTTCGTTTGCACCCTCACCGTTTCCGAGATAAAATTAAAACAAATTCGGAGGGGCCAGATTCACAGTAGCCCCTCCTTTTTCGAAATTTGAAATTCTATTTCTACAGATCGTTTGCAATTCGTTTGCAATTGTTTGCACCCTTTTTAATTTCGTTTGCACCCCCGCCGTTTTCGAGATAAAATTAAAACAAATTCGGAGGGGCCAGATTCACAGTAGCCCCTCCTTTTTCGAAATTGGAAATTCTATTTCTACAGATCGTTTGCAATTCGTTTGCAATTGTTTGCACCCTTTTTAGTTTCGTTTGCACCCCTACCGTTTTCGTGGTAAAATTAAAACAATTTTGTATAGCGTGAACTTGGCCCCTCCTTTTTCAAAATTACAATTTTTTTTCTACAGATCGTTTGCAATTCGTTTGCAATTGTTTGCACCCTTTTTAGTTTCGTTTGCACCCCTACCGTTTTCGCGGTAAAATTAAAACAATTTTGTGAAGCGTGTACTTGGCCCCTCTTTTTTCAAAATTTCATTTTTTTTCTACAGATCGTTTGCAATTCGTTTGCAATTGTTTGCACCCTTTTAGTTTCGTTTGCACCCCCACCGTTTTCGTGGTAAAATTAAAACAATTTTGTGAAGCGTGAACTTGGCCCCTCCTTTTTCAAAATTTCAATTTTTCTTACAGATCGTTTGCATCGTTTGCAATTGTTTGCACCGTTTTTAGTTTCGTTTGCACCCCTACAGTTTTCGTGAAAAAATTAAAACAATTTTGTGAAGTGAGAATTTGGTCGTCTTTTTAAAATATATATTTTTTTCTTCACTTGTTTGCACTCTTTTTATTTTGTTTCCACCCCTACGGTTTTCAGATATATTTCAAATAAAGTTTGAAATAAAAACTTACCCATTTTTACAAATTTCAAAATCATTTTCTATAGATTTATTAGCATTGTATTGCATATGCTTGCACTCTCTTTGTTCTTGCACCATTACCGTTTTTGAAAAAAAAAATACTAGTAAATAAGTGTGAACTAGCCGACACTTATTAGTTGAAACAAAAAATAACAAAATACAAATTACAATAAATTGAAGGGACAATAAATAACCTGAATTGCACACCCATGTACAGACTATCCCATTTTCTCTCGAGCACAATGTTTGTTTTAGATAGTTATAATTTCATACTGCTTAAAAAAGGCACATGGACTTGTTTTTCCAACTGCTTAAAAAGTTACAGCCGTTTGAAATATTAACAAGACCGTGTTATAAATAGCTCTACTTTCTCAAGGAAGCGAAAAACCAATAAGTCTATTAGAAACCTCTTACTCAGAATGACAATTACTTTCGAGATAAAAATAAGTTTCATTTTTATTTATAATAATAATAATCCACGTCCAAGGGTCGGCAACCAATTAAGCTGACCACACAGAAACCATGTAAAATAAAAATGTACAAGGCGTTCGTAAGACACAATTAAATTGATATCTAAATTTGCAAGATGGTTAATGAATATCTCATTGCAATTATCTCTATATATTGGTGATTTTTAATAGTGATGCAACAGACCTCTGCTTCTGCTTCCGCAACTGCGGAAGTTCTGCACACATTTTCACCTCTGCTTCTGCATCCGTTTCCGCAATTTTATAACAGAAGTTTAGGGTAGTTAAAATCAACACAATGGAGTACAAAAATGAAGAAAGACTGATCCACTCCTCCTAGTATCGTTGCCAGCGAACAATTATTCAGTGGAGCTGGCCTCATTTACGAAGATCACAGAAACAGATTAGAGGGTGTAAAACCGGCAAAATTACTATTTATGAAGTACAACATGCCTTTGTTAGATTTTGAATATGACATGAATAAATAAAATGTCACTTTATAAAATTATTTAATTTTTTCATAGTTTTTACATGTCCGTTTCCGCATCCGCTTCCGTTTCCGCTTCCGCTAAAAAATACTTTAGACATCTGTATCCGCTTCTGCTTCTGTTATGACAGTTCCGTTGCATCACTAATTTTTAAGTATCAAATAACCGCATAAAATAGTTACAAAGGAGATAAAATAGAGAGTTTAACACCCATGCTCTCCTAAACCGAATGGTATATACAACCATACTAAAATAAATTGTAATTAACGCGTCTTGTACATTAATCACAATAATAATGTACTGTAATCGTGCTTATTGACACGTGGCGCCATCTCGTCGTGCAAATTGTCACTACAAATTGGTTCTGTATTTACAGTTTAGAAAGGTTCTATCTTTTGTGATCTTTGTTCGTTTTTGTTTCATTACGTGAATGCAAAAGATTTGGAAATAAACAATTACAATGAACGGTAAAAAGTGGTGATAATTGTTTCAAGGTCACCGTGGATAGGTCGGTTGGTAGTATACTACTATGATACTACCAACTTCGTAAAAACGCGATTTTTTCGTTTCGCACCGACCGTTAACATCCCCCAACAGCTTTCGCCACTACGGGGGCATCGGCAGGCCCGAAGTATCATTATTATGGCCCGCGTCTGTGGCACGTTGAACTCCTTTTAAGGAATTTATTATTTATTGAAACCCTTCTCAACTATCGATACCCGATAAATTAACAGAATACTCGCTATGGAAAGCAGTGAGGAAGTACAAGAGGCCAGTGGGCCTTGCCCCACCTATAAGACGAAGAAACTGCAGCTAGGCAAGAGACCTAAAACAGAAGGCTGAAATTTTGGCACATCCAACAGAAATCTGCCCGTCCCACAAAATCAAATCAGAGCCAATATACCTTATGAAAAAGAAGGCATGCAGCTACTTACTCCAAAGGAAATTGCCAGAGAAATCAAGACAAACTTGAATCCAAAGAAGCACCTGGACATGATCTTATCACAGGGAACAATAATCTAAAAAAGGTATTTTTAAGCTGGCGTATCTAAAAGAAGTTATCATGATACTATAGGCAAAACCAACTAGGCAAACCGAAAACGAATGAGGCCAAACCATATCGCTTAACATCATTGTTACCAATGATATCGAAGCCCTTTGAAAAGCTGCTTCTAAAGAGCATGAAACCTATCATTGAGAGAAAGGAACCAATTCCTAATCAACAATTTGGTTTTAGAGAAAAGCATTCCACTATAGATCCAGCCCATAGAATAACGGATATCATCGAGAAAGCATTAGAAGAAAGGCTAAGCTAAAACAAAGAAAACATATTTATTTATTTCATCATTTGTTTTTAAAATCTTTTTTTATTTACATTTTTTTTGATGATGTTCTTTTTTGGGTTTATACGTATTTTATTTAAAAATATCTTTATTGTGTTACTACTTCAAGCGGCTTCAAGGGAGGTGAAAAACAAATTCAAAAAGTCCATTGACTTTTTTGTTCAGTATGACATAACTATTTAAAGAACATTTTTGAGGAAGAGAAATTGGGATGCCTCGCTGTATATGTGTATGCGCATTTCTTTTTTTTTAAATACATACAGACTTGAAACATTAGAATATGTATTAAATTTATAGCAGTTCAGTCCCAAATTCTAGATTAATGCCCAGGTTAATTTATTGTAATTTGTATTTTGTCATTTTTTTTTTAGAATTAAACACTTCGATAACGTAACTACTTTAATGATAATGTAACTGAGTACTAACATATAATATAAGAAATATAATACTGTGTAACGTGATTCGTGTGCGTATTCTTCTGTAGCTCGGCACCGAATGAATGCTGTGCGAACGTGGGGAATGAAAGCGGTGAATAGATGCAACGCCATCTATTGGTTATGACACATGGCATCAAATTAAATTAGCTTTGTCATCAACACCAATATTGATGCATTTTGATCCAGAAAAAGAGTTAAGACTGACGTGTGATGGTTCTGAATACGGATTGGGAGCAGTGATTTCGCATGTAGGGGTGGACAACTGTGAGAAACCTATTTCTTTTGCCTCTAGAACATTAACGGACGCCGAGAGACACTACTCCCAAATCGAAAAAGAAGCATTAGCTATTATATACGGGTTGCAGAAATTTAATCAATACCTGTATGGACGTCATTTCAAATTAGTAACAGATCATAAACCATTAGTGGCAATCTTTTGTCCACGTAAGGGAATACCTCAGTTTTCTGCTAACAGACTTAGGAGATGGGCAGTTATTCTATCAAACTACAATTATTCTATACAATATGTTAAATCTCATGATAATAAAGCGGATTTTTTGTCTCGGCTGCCATTGATTTCCGAAGAACCTGTACAGGATGATTTGAATTTTGATGTAGATTATGTAAATTATTTTGAAAATGAGTATGTTAGAATTGATCACGAATTAGTTAAGAAAGAAACAGAAACAGATAAAATATTATCTGAAGTGATTATATTTACTAAAAGGTTGGCCGCCTATTAAAACACTACCACTGGAATTTCAATTGTTTTTTAAATTGCGCAATGAATTGACCATTGAAAATAGTTGTCTTTTGTGGAATAATAAAATAGTTATACCACTAAGAATGAGATCGGCCATTTTAAAAGAATTGCATAAGTCCCATCTGGGTGTGGTCAAAATGAAAAGTATGGCTCGATCATATTTTTGGTGGCCAAACTTAAACACACAAATAGAATTAGTGACTACTAATTGTGACGCATGCAGCTATCACAGAAACAATGGAGAAAAAGTTCCGGTTAACTTATGGAATTGGCCAAATAAACCTTGGGAGCGAATTCATTGCGATTTTATGGGCCCAATTAAAGGAAAGTACTACCTTATACTTATAGATTCGCATTCCAAATGGATCGAAGTTTTTCCTACTGCTACCATCACCACAAATTTTACTATGTTGGTTTTGCGAACTACATTTTCACGATTTGGCCTGCCTAAATTATTAGTGTCCGATAATGGTACACAGTTTACTTCGAAAGAAATGTTATCATTCTTGAATACACAGGGTATTAGACATATTACCACTGCACCCTATCACCCGCAGTCTAACGGAGCTGCGGAAAATGCCGTAAAATTAGTAAAAAATGCGTTAAAAAAATGCTTATACAATTGTCCGGGTGCAGATCTAAATGTGATACTTGCTGATTTTTTGTTTGATTACAGAAATACCCCCCATGTAACCACCGGCAAGACTCCGGCGTTTCTGCTTTTTGGCAGCAAACTTAGAACCAGATTTAATTTATTAAGACGCGACAGGAAAGTAGTTAACCGAAATAGAAAATTAAAAGGTTATGTAGCGGAACAGCAGGATCGCCAACGTCGATATTTTAAGGGTAATGCTCAAAGAGAATTTGATATTAATGACCCTGTTTTGGTCAAAGATTACCGTAACCCTTCAAAACCTTGTTTTGTGAAAGGAGTTGAACGTGTGGGAAATTGTATGTATAAAGTTAGAGTGCCTGAGTTGAATTCAACGTGGCGGCGGCATGTTAACCAATTAAATAAAGTTGAGGTAAATAAATGTTCGTTCCTGCCCGTTGAGAGAAACTCCGTCACTATTAATGTAGATAATAGCACCAAATTAGCAAATGATGTTGCTGACAATGTTGTTACCGATCCGATACCGTTACGTAGAACATTAAGAACAATTAGAAGACCCGAACGTTTAATTGATACTATAGGTGCGACTTAAGAATTAAGAGCGGAGGTGTAGTGTATAGATATGTATCAACGCGCATGCCTATGTATGGTATAACAACTATCAACGCGCATGCCTATGTATATGCTATGTATTGTACAACAACCATTTTGCCAGCATTAAATAAACTGATTCTAAAGTAAAAGGCCGTGTAATTATTTGAGTGCTTAGAAGACATTACAATAGTATAATAATATAGTGTAAGTAATTACATTTATCAAATTTCCAATTCGCACTTAACTGAACAGTTCGTACTATCAGCAATATTCAACAAGACGAAATGATACGTAACGAAATAACGCCAGTCGTATTTTGAGGTTAAGAATTAATACTTATGGCATTATGGTTGCTTGTGTACAATTGCTGGCGCGAACAGTTAAATCCGATGATGGGCGACCAGGCGCGACTTAAACTTATGCCACCAACTGTTTATAGTGTGTAAAATATTCGGCATTCTTCGTTAGATATACAATAAATTTAAGTAAATACTTTACAGCACTTTTTCAATTAATTATGTATTTTTAGAGGTTATGTTGTATTTGTATTCATGCTACATCAATAGTCCACCAGATGGCAGCATTGAAGTCATTAATACTTTGCCAAATGTGTCTTTGGCATTGTATGAAACGCCTAGGCAAAGTATAATAATTAATCTCGTTATACACAAGGCCTAATAATGCTAGGCATTGCACAGAATGCCTAGGTATTCCATACAATGCGGAATTATATATATTGCCGCTAACAGATACATTGATACCACGATACCATTGTGTCCTTTTCCGGAACCAGGGCCGCGTCTAGGGTTTCACGGGCCCTAGGCACACATGACATTCCGGGCCCCTGAACCTATAGGGCCAGAAATAACAAAAAAAAATAAGAAATAAAAATCGCATTTTTTAAGGAGTTATATATTTATTTTATTAAAATCTGAAATAAAAAAGTGTTATTTTACAAACTTAAAATGTTTTTTTTCCAGTTTTGGCTTCAATAAATGTTTTGATGATATCATCATGGTTGATGGTTTTTAGAAATCCTTTTCAATATATAGCATTGCATGTGCGTTGAGTTTTTGCTCCGAAACTGTATCGCGCAAATAATGTTTTGCCAGCTTTAAAATAGCAAATAAACGGCATGCCGATATGAGAGGTTTTGTATTTTTGTTATCTAAAATAAAATTTAGAATAAAAGTATAAATCCTCTTGTCTGCTGTTTTTAATAAATTAAACTGTTCAATTTATATTTTTTGTTCATCGACGTTTAAATCATTGTCATTTGGGAAACTGCAATAAAATATGTTGTATTACATATTTTTATAATTATGTAGAACCAATAACTTACTAAAATTACGTTTGTGGCTCGAGTATAGGTCGACTAAAATATTTGGGAAGCTTTACACATCTAAAAGTAACAAATTAACATTTAATTTTAATTTACCGGTAGTAGGGTTGCCACCACTCTCATTTTGCCGGAGACTTCGGAGTTTACGGTAAATGTCAAAACACGCTAAAAACTCACTTAAAAGTCTTGTGGCTTCTGCAGTTTATGATACAGTTTTCCTTATATTTTTCTCTTTGGCATTGGCATTAGTTCTATTTAAGCAATATTCCAGTTAAAAAATATTTTACCTAGATCTTAAACGCAGGATGGGCGCTTGTTTCTCGTTTATTTGTGAGATCCAGCAGTTAAATTCGCTCATCAAAACAAATTCCAGATATCAACGAAACAAAAAACATTAATTCTTTACATACAGAAGTTTTCTTGAATGCACTTTTGTCTACAAATGTTTGAAAGGATTAGTTCAAAAAATGGGTTTAATATTTAATTTTATCTTATTTACGCAGGTTTTGTGAATTCATTTCATTCACATCATGCGAATTCCGCAAAACATAAAAGTTCTGTAAAAGTTTGTTACATTAGAATATAAAGCGTTTTTCTATATTTCGGTGCGGTTTTGAGAATACTCGACATTGTTCGGGTATTTTTCTGTCTCACTAAGACAAAACAGATCAATCCAATAGTTTCTTTTTTAGATTTTAACCAACAATCTCTATAGCGTCACATTTTTTTTTTTTTCAAAGAAGATATCAACCGATGTGTACAACCAATATAATCAATGAATCTCGTCTTTTTCGGCACTGCATTCTTTAGGTATGCTGAAATTTAGGCTTGAATCTTGGAACTTGGAATGCAAAGAAGAGCGTCATCAGTGAGTAAGTGAAGTATTATGTCATTACTTGTAAAGAAGCAGTCAAAATTGCTACGTGTCCTATTAGAAAATTCACGTAGTCACATGATTCCTACAAAGTCAATTTTCAAGGTTCAAGTGTTCATCTGACACGACTTAAAGAATTTTATCAGATCCAATCATTTTTTGCGAAAGCTATAGTTGTGTTAAACTAAATTTTTATCATCACCTTCACCAACAGAACCAAAACAACGCACCCAAACATTCACTAATCAACAACACAATGACTGACACAAGGTTACTGTATTCTAACATCAATAGATCGCACCCATCGCACCTAGTTGGAAGATACATAGCGAAACATAATATACAGTGTGGCATGTTTCTGGAAACGAAAACAGCGTCACCAATCTTCTATCGCAACTGGGCCGTTCTCCAGAATCCCAGTAAAATGAGAAACCAAAATGCAGGTGGGGGCGCCTTGGTTATGACTCATCCTTCTTTACGCCTTGGCAAGGAAAATCCACCCAAAGTGAACAAGCGTCCTAATGAGTGTCTCCACTTTACTCTTCCATTCAGTACTCAGAAGATCACGTATTCGTAGTATATTTACCCACATTCTAATATATACGACACCATTTTGTCAACGCTGCTCTCTACGATAATGTGATAATAATAGGCGATTTTAACTCCAACCAGACCAAAACTAGACATATCTCCCAATTCTTAGCCCAAGCAAAAATTCACCCAAATAAAAACCCGTCCTAGATTCATAATGGCAAGTAACCCCAGCTCCACCCCAGACATACTATTATGCTCCCCAAATATTCTCCCTCTAATACACTCTGTCAAGCTTATCCCAGACCTATGTTCAGACAACCTTGCCAGTTGCCATTGATTTTCAAATTAAATCCCCTCATATCTCTGTTATCACTCCAGTTGAATATAGTACCGATTTCAATCACTGTAATTATAAAGAGGTCAATAATGACTTGAAAACATTTATTGCCGATAACCCTAACATTACCGTCCTAACGATCTCCAACTTTAGCGAAAGACTAACCACCTCCATCATGGAACATACACCCAAAATCAAGAAACGTCATTATTCCTTCCAGTTGACCCCTTTTATACACCGCCTTATCAAAGAAAACCGAAGACTGTACAGAGAATTCCAATATTTATTCTTATCAATAAAGAAATATTATTATTATTATTATTATTGTATACTGAAGATCCAGATCTTTAGCGAAAATTCAATTATCTGAACAAAGACCTACAAAAACTCACCAACTTTTACAGTCCAGATGCGAGAACTACATGGTAGCATGCAGCAACATCGAGAATTCTAAAGGAAAAGATACTGGACGATTTATAATAGATAATTGCTAATGACTCATGTTTCTGTACATGCAAGCTAATATGTGTCATTATCACGATATGTATGAAATACTATAATTTCGTATTCTACCACCGCCATTAGCTACCATTACCTACAAATCGGAACGCACCTTTAAACTTGACGTTTCGTCAAAGTGGTACCAACCTAACATTTACTATACAGAAATCACTTATTTATTGTTTTAAAATACGTATTTCTTAAAAAGCAACTCACTCATATGCGACGGCTACACTCCGCCTTCGGTGACGCGCCGTATCACCGCTCGTCGCGCTATTCCGTACTTTCGGCATTAGTGACATAAATAACTATTATTCTAATGACGTAGTGTAGGTAGTGCCAAATGCTGATGCTTTGACAATACCTATGATTTATCTCAATAGGATAGATTCTCATGCAGCTAAACTATTAATTTTATATATTGTATGATAAAGTCATGTGCCTGGCCACATCAGATTTTTTACCTATTTCTTTAGATAACATATTTTACTTGCTTATATATTTTGATTTTTAAGCTAGCTAGTTATTAGTTATTTTGTAATTCTTAAGAATAATTAATCTGTTGTGAATAGTTATGTATATGTACTTATATTATATTTTGTTGAAAAAAGGTCAATAACTTACCTATTATTTGTGATTTTTGTTAATTGTTCTGAAATGTTATATCAGTATTATTAGTATATATTATTTTTGTATAAAAAAGTAATTCTTCTTAATTCAGCAATGCATATGGGGGGCCCTAAATTCATAATTGTCCAGGGCCCCATGATGGCATAAAGCGCCTCTGGTGGTGGGATACGTTTATATTACTTCCTTCCTTTTATAACAAAAAAAAACAAAATAAAGAAACTTATAAATCTAATGTAACTGACTGCTTAACTACACGTCCTGATCTTTAATCCGATTAACAAAGGGTCCTACAGAGAAGTTACAACAGAAAATAAACGAACGCGTGTTTTGCCAACCGTCATAAAACATCCGCTGATAACCTGATAACAGCAGTTGTGCACATGCGAACGATTCTTAAATATTAGAGTCTATGAAATAATTATTACTATCCAATACCATACTTTAAATTATACCGTAACCCGGATGGTTACAGTATAAATGCCTGTCGGAGACCCGAATACCTATGACCTCAAATACCGCAGACTCCAGCGCAATGCCGTATACCTGGCAACCTTTACCCTGCCAGTAGCCCTGTATCTACAAATTATAAAATTGGTAAGTTTATTTACTACAGTACAAGATAACACGGCGGATGCCAATAGAATTCAAGATAATTTAGTATTGCGATAGAAAAACTAACTGTACATTTCCTTGGTACATTCATATACGCATCTACTACACAAATCAGTAAATGCGTGCACTGACAACAGTGTATACTTTTACGGAGTTGATGATTTTACGATTTTACTGAATGAATATACAGGGTCCTGCAACTAAGCTCCCGTCTTCTGTAGCTCACTTACTCATTAAGCTAAGAGTTTGACATTTTGCAGGCTTACCCTGTACTTCAAGGTACAATTCAAGAAATTATTTTTTATTATACAGGGTGTTCCAAAAATGTGCAACGCCATGGTAATATATTTTTTTAAATTGCATGCTATACATTTTTCTACACATTTGGAAACCTTTTATGATTGCCTACATATCACCAAAATTTTATTGAAATCGGTTGAGTGACCGCAGCAGAAAAAAATAAAAACCAAGAAAAATTGATTTTGCATCGTAGGCTTTAAAAATCAATAAAAACCACAAAATGCACCTCGTTAATAAAATTTTGCGACGTGCTTATTAAGTTAGATGTAATAGTCTCGTTAACCAAGTGAAATTGATCCAAATCATACAGGGTGACCAAACTCGAGTGTCAAACTCGTCAAACTTCAAAGCGCGCTATTGTTCTTATTTTAAATTGGAACCCATAATTTTTTTTAGGTGAAACGATGCGGAATTAAAGAGTAAACATTGTTTCTGAATACAACTCCATCACAATTCCCAATATTTTAAAAAATATTCGCCAAAAACTCATTTTTCAATGTTTCCAACGGCAATTTTAGGTAATAAATATCGTACGTGGCGTTGAAAAACAATTTATTACATAAAATATAACGCAGAGAGGTATTTTAGATTTTACTGTATTTAATTAAGTAGTTATTCAATTGCTAAATTTACTGCAAAATTTACCTATAGCCACATTTCCGTCCTTACCGCTATAGGTAAATGATGCAGTAAATTTCTCATTTGAATAACTACTTAATTAAGTACACTCAAATCTAAAATAGGTCTATTATTTTTTATGAAATAAATTGTTTTTCAACGTCACGTACGATATTTATTATCTAAAATTGCCGTTGGAAACGTTGAAAAATGAGTTTTTGGCGAATAACTTTTAAAATATTGGGAATTGTGGTGGGGTTGTATTTAGAAACAATGTTTATTTTTTAATTCTGCATCATTTCACATAAAAAGATTTATGGGTTCCAATTTAAAATAAGAACAATAACACGCTTTGAAGTTTGACAAGTTTGACACTCGATTTTGGTCACCCTGTATGATTTGGATCAATGTCACTTGGTTAACGAGACTATTACATCTAACTTAATAAGCACGTCGCAAACTTTTATTAACGAGGTGCATTTTGTGGTTTTTATTGATTTTTAAATGTTACGATGCAAAATCAATTTTTTTTGGTTTTTATTTTTTTCCGCTGCGGTCACTCAAGCGATTTCAATAAAATTTTGGTGATATGTAGGCAGCCATAAAAGGCTTCCAAATGCGTAGAAAAATGTATAGCATGCAATTTAAAAAAATATATTATCATGGCGTTGCACATTTTTGGAACACCCCGTATAATAAAAAAATAATTTCTTGAATTGTACCTTGAAGTACAGGGTAAGCCTGCAAAATGTCAAACTCTTAGCTTAATGAGTAAGTGAGCTACAGAAGACGGGAGCTTAGTTGCAGGACCCTGTATAGGCATATAGGTATATATAATAGAATTCCTCAATTACGGCCGTAATTGCCGTAATTGAGGAATTCTATTATGCGCCGCCGCGTGGGTAGAAGGCGCATTTGTGCAAATTAAAATTTGGCGCCCCATTCCGTAATAACATTGAAAATTAAAACAACATAATTCTTTTAGAAGTATTCATAATATATTTATAATATAATATATTTTATAGTAGAACATTTATTTAGAATTATATGTATAATATTAAACGAATATAATGTAAAATAAAAAATAACAAAAGACTCGTACTTGTTACATATCAACAAAAAATATTTATTCTCACTTAAAATTATTTGTTGTCACAACGTTTAACAGTGCAGTTAGTGTCATATTACATTGTAACTCTTAATTCTTGCTTTCATTGATACAAAATCTTTAATTAAATTAGTTATATTTATTGACTCTAGGATCTCATTTTCTATTGATATAAATGCCAAGCTTGACAGTCGTTCATGGCTCAATGTGGAACGTAAATAATTTTTAATTGTTTTTAATTGGAAAAATTTCTTTCGCCGGAGCCAACGGTACTGAGCAAAGTTAGATATATTCGAAGAACAATAACAATATTTGGAAAAGCTGCAGCTAATTTGTTTTCATATATGTAATTTAGTAATCCGTCAGGAGAAATATCACTTTTAACAAAAATATTATGCTTTTAATCTTGATCTTCCATATTGTCTCTATCACTGAGTGTTATCACTGAATATCTTTGCAATAGTTTAATAAATTGTCATTTTCAATTCTTTTCATGTTTGCAGATTATGAATTAGTTTAAAGTTTTCAAGATGTTGCTGTAATAGTTGAAACCTTTCTTGAAGAGAAGATATGGCACAGTCCAGCATTGCTAAATAAAAAGTTATTATCTATGTCTATTTGTTGAGCTGCATTTACTGTAAAAGTAATATTTTCAAAATTTTCATGAGTTCTGCGACTTTTTAATTCGTTTGTATTATTATTCAAGGCTTGTGTCACTGTTAGAATATTGTCGGATTCTGCATCATTTTACTTACTACGTTAACTAAATTTAATACATCGTACCAAATATGAATTGACAATAAAAATTTGTATGTAAATATCTTTAAAATTATGTTTTCAGTTATGTTTGAAGTCTTGCATCTTTAGAATAATATTCTGAAATATGTCATTAATAATAATAATAATAATAATCCACGCCTTAACATCCCCCAAAAGCTTTCGCCACTACGGGGGCATCGGCAGGCCCGAATTATCATTATTATGGCCCGCGTCTGTGGCACGTCTTAAGTTGTTAAGGGCCTGATATATTGCTTTTAAATTTGTTTTATGCGGTCTGATTGCCTCAACACGACTTTCCCATCTGGTAGCAGCCAGCGGTTTTAACGTCAAACTTGTTATAATTTTTTAATATTGCCCAACGTTTAACGGATAGTGGAAAGAAATTATACAATTCCTGTACTATTCCAAAAAAAAAAAATATAGTTTCAAATCTTAGCCGCGTCGTTGATTTAATGAACACGGTATAAAGAAAGCGCTTGTATTTTTTTAGGACGTTATGCTTCTCACCCATGTTGGCAGGAATATCATAAGCTTGCCCTCGTACACAAGAAATATCGAGATTCATTATTTTGAAATGATTAGTAATAAATTCGAACAACCCTTGAGCAGTCGTGTCATCAAATTGATTGAAAACCCAAAAAATCTTCACGTATTTCAGCAGCATTTATATCTTTGTTATGGTATACAAATCTATAATAACAATAGTTTATTCTTCATTATGACTTACATCCGTAGTAGCAACTAAATTATTGAAAAATATTTCGAACATTTTACCATTTCTATAATTTTCTGTTGTATGGCGTTAAAAATAATTTGAATAATTTCATTTTGAATTTGATCGCCTAAATAGTGTGCTGTCCTTTTTGTTGATAGCTGGATGCGTCGCGTCGTAAGTATTCTGCTATTACCGAATCAAATTTGGATATAGTTTCAACTAATTTTAAGAAGTTAACGGTATAACTCATTTTCTTTCTTTTTGAAGAACCTCTAAAAGGTAAACATTGTATTGCTAGGTATTGTATGGTGTATATTAATCGTTCTACCACTGACTGCCAGTATTTTTTTTTCAGTTTCATACAATCCTGCTGAGTTGAATTAATCTTACTGCAGGTTGTGTAAATACAAGCTCCACATATATAATCAAATTTATCAGCATCCAACTGATTGTTCTACCACTGACTGCCAGTATGTTTTTTTCAGTTTCATACAATCCTGCTGAGTTGAGTCAACAGTACATTTCTTACTTAATCGCATCTTGAGGTTGTGTAAATACAAGCTCCACATACATAATCAAATTTATCAGCATCCAACTTGTACAGCAAAACTACAGTTAGCTAGGATGTGCAACTCTGCAATATGATAATATTAAGGTAATCTACAGTGAATTGCACTTCTTCGGAGTAAACATTTTGCTTTGTACTTCGAGATGGCGCCCCCCTTGATTAGGCGCCTTTGTGCGGTGCACAACCTGCACACCCATACGCGGCGGCCGCCATACGCGTCGGTTTACCAAAGCTGCCGTCGGCAGCTTTGGTAAACCCGTATCACAAGGTCTGGACTCCGTTGTTCGGGGAATTCCCGTCTAAACAAGACGGCTACATTGAGGTGCATATGTTTTGACGGGTGGGCACAGGCAGGGTAATGTTCAGACAACCTTTGCCGGTGTATCTCTCTTGTATGGTCAATCCAGCAACTATTTGGGGAAGATTCTGAGGGCGCATGCGTGCCCGCAGCCTGTATTTGCCATTATCCCATAAGATGGCGCTAGCTTTTCTGCTTGCATGTTTTGTGCTCAAACACAATATTAGTGAATTTCGCACTCAATTATCGAGAGGGAATCTTTAAAACGGCATTACATCGAATATCACAATTTTTAAGGTATTTATTTCATATCTGAATAGTGCTGGCGTTCTGGTAGTGGCGCCATCCAGTATCATTTTTACGAACCAGATCCAGAAGGGCGACACTGAATTATCGAGAGAGAATATTTAAACCCGTATTACATCGTCATTCACAATATTAGAGGAATTTATATCATAATTGAATGAAAAATCACTTTATTCTTAATCAATTCTTATTTAATAGCAGTTCCATTTTGCATGCGCCATCTAGTGTCCTTTAACGAACTAAAGGTACGGACACACATGCTTATTTATAAGCATGCTGGTGAGCATGCTTAAATCGAGCACGCTTGTGTGCTGTTCACACTTGCTTGCAATAAGCATGCTAGTTTTAAGCATGCTCCCTAAATAAGCATGCTACAACACTGTTCACACATGCTCTGAGCACGCCCCCTTTCACCGCACCTCAGGTAGCTTGCTCGAAAATCAAACGACTGGTGATTTTTGAGCATGCTCGAAATAAGCATGCTTGTTACTAGCAATGTGTGTACACTAGGGTGGTCCAAATTTATACCTAGCAAAATCTTTTTTTTTGCTGGAGGGCAACGATCCCCCCCAATCTGTTCCTTTTCCAGAAATAAAAATTCCCCCAAATTTGACAAAAATCGGTTAACGTTAACACGTGCCACCGAGCACCTCAAATTTCCCATTTAAAATACATTGCAAAAATGCATATTTTTTTCCTTTTTTTTTCTTCTTTCGGATTTAGAAAAAAAGTTGCGGTAGATTACCAGAAATTGTTCAGAAGTCCCCAAGGAATAAATCCCACAACCAGCATTTTTTTTCACCGCCCCCCACCCTCCCCTGCAATACCATAAATATGAGGCAACATTTTCTCGAAATTTACAATTTTACAATGTAACGTGTTTTTTATTTTCTTTTTTCATAAAGTATCATTAATGGATTACTGACATGTCCTTTTGTCATTTATGAACGAACTTCAATTTGTTTAAACAATTATAAATTGTTTAAACAAAAATATACAATGTCACGAACACATTCTCAAATTTTCCATTTAAAATACATTGCAAAAATGCATCTTTTTTCCCTATTTTTCTCACGTTTCGTATTTAGAAAAAAAGTTGCGGGAGATAATCATAAATTGTTTAGAACTCCCTAAGAAACAAATCCACAACAACTATTTTTTTTCACCATCCCCCACTCTCCCCTGCAGTACCATAAATATGAGGCAAAATTTTCTCAAAATTTACAATTTTACATATTACGTGTTTTTTTTTTTTTGCATAAATTATTATTAATGTCCCCTAACATGTCCCTTTGTCATTTATGAACTAACTTCAATTTGTTTACACAATTACAAATTGTTTAAACAAAAATATACAATATCACAAACACATTTTTTATATTTTTTGCAGATATTATTAGATTATTGGCATTTATGTCATTTATTATGTAATTTGCATTGTTTAAACAAATACCATTTGTTTAAACAAAAATATGTTACTGACATATTTTTCTATTTTCTTGCAGAAATTACTATTAGATTATTTGTATAATTTTGAACTAATTTCAAATTGTTTAAACAATTACAAATTGTTTAAAAAATATTTAATGTAACTGACTCATTTTAATATTTTTTGCAGAAATTATTGGAATATTGGCATTTTTGTCTTTTATTAACTAATTTGCAATTGTTTAAAGAAATACCATTTGTTTAAACAAAAATATACAATGTCACGGACACATTTTTGTATTTGTAAACTTTCACTTCGTCGACCGCAAGATGTGCACCTGTTCTTAAACTTAGTTTTACACATCTCATATTGTAAAACAACACTCTCATTACTTGCATATTGCTTGGAAGCTTATTCCCGATAGATTGGTGATCATAATGATTAATCAAATATATGGTTTTTCGCAATTCGTTAGAACCTTCTCAATGATGCAATGTGCAAACACACAAGTCGAAACAGCTAACAACGAAATCAAAATAACGTAAGCAGTACAAGCTAAGCAATATAAGACTAGGGCTGTTCGAGTTATCAAAAAATTCAAGTCTCGAATTTCAAGTCGAATACAGCTAGTTTCTTTTGGAACCGAACCAAACACGACTATTTGAGTTGTCTCGCATTTATTCGAGTCTTGATATCAAACTCGAGTGCTTTTTTACATGGAATGTTCGTAAAATGAATTGAAAAATATGTACGTAACTTTGTATATCATTGTTTAAACAAATAGTATGTTTAAACAAGTGCAAGTTAGTTAATAAATAATAAAAATATACAAATAATCTAATAGCAATTTCTGCAAGAAAATAGAACAATATGTCAGCAACATTGTATATTTTTGTTTAAACAAATGGCATTTGTTTAAACAATGCAAATTAGTTAATAAATGACAAAAAATGCCGATAATCTAATAATTTCTGCAAAAAAATATAAAAATGTGTTCGTGACATTGTATATTTTTGTTTAAACAATTTATAATTGTTTAAACAAATTGAAGTTAGTTCATAAATGACAAAAGGACATGTCAGTAATCCATTAATGATACTTTATGAAAAAAGAAAATAAAAAACACGTTACATTGTAAAATTGTAAATTTCGAGAAAATGTTGCCTCATATTTATGGTATTGCAGGGGAGGGTGGGGGCGGTGAAAAAAAAATGCTGGTTGTGGGATTTATTCTTTGGGGACTTCTGAACAATTTCTGGTAATCTACCGCAACTTTTTTTCTAAATCCGAAATAAGAAAAAAAAAGGAAAAAAATATGCATTTTTGCAATGTATTTTAAATGGGAAATTTGAGGTGCTCGGTGGCACGTGTTAACGTTAACCGATTTTTCTCAAATTTGGGGAGAATTTTTTTTCCGGAAAACGAACAGATTGGCGGGATCGTTGCCCTCCAGCAAAAAGTCCGTTTTTTGGACCACCCTAGTGTACAAACATGCTATTAAGTAGCAAGTGCTTGAAATAAGCATGCTTTCGTGCTACAAATAAGTATGTGTGTCCGTAGTCTTTGGCTGCACTCGTTCGATACATCTGAAAAGTTGGGACGCCGACATCAAAGGAGCCGACACCTAAACGCGGCTATGGGGTCGTGCATTAATCACGTGAGGTCAAAATAGGGGAGAGGGGGCTTTGGATAACATCACTAATGATCACAAGGGGGAGGGGGGTTGTTGTTACATATCACGACCACGTGTATTTTTGCGCAACCATGTCCGAGAATGCCTCACCTCGCCCGCGTGGCTGACAAGCAGTGCTGCCAGTTTCTACCGTTTTCGCGGTACCACAAGTCCGTTTGCAAGAAGGAAATAAGGGCGAGTTTAATCAGCGTGATGTCACTTATATGGCAGCATTGCGACAACTGTCAACCGCCGCTCGATGACACGCCAGTAGATGTGTGAATATAGCAGCGAATACACGCATAAATTGTTTACAACCATGTTTACAACACGTACTAACATAATACTGGCACAGCGTATTTTCATAGTATATTATAATACAAGTTTCATAAGACAAAACTTGGCGCACGAGTAGTCCCAAATGGAACGCGTGCGCCAATACGTCTTATAAAACGAGTGTTATATACTAATTTTTCTACTTTGCGACATTAAATTTACATACATTTTGAAAATTTCGGTAGTCATCCTACAATGTATAGTAGTTTCATATTCAACAATTGGTAGTTATAGTAAAATTCACAAATGTGACTGACGCGAGCCAATACCGATTGACATGTCAGCCTTTTTTTTGATAACGAACGCAAAGTAGAAAAATTAAATTATAAAAACTGTTTCATAAAACAATGTCTAAATAAAACACTTTGAGTGTTTTCAATGTATAAAAATTATACATTATAGCAAACTATATAAATTTTTAGTAACTTTTTATGCACTTTATACAAACATTTGGATTTGCAGCATAATTAAATACCTTCGTTCACTGCTAGTTTATTGTTAGTTGATTGGATTATGCGGTCAATTGTGCCTACGTCGCACCCCGTTATCGTACAGACGGTGCAGTATGGGAGTATCGAAATTTTTTTTTTTAATTCAAAATTTCAAGTTGATAAAAAGTTGTCCCTATAGAGTATAGACCCTCATATACAACAACAAAAATGGTCCAGTTGAAAAATATGTAGGCCTTCCGCAAGAGACTTAAAGTTTTTAAAAATTCAAATTGTTTCATATTTATTTTCTTAATGAAAGATTGAGTGATTCCTTTTTTTTCAAATACAAAAAGTTTAACAATAAGGTATGAAATTAAAATATTCAAACATATTACTCTAATGCAACATTTAGATCGCCTGCAGTTTATTTAGGCTCATAGACTTTAGAAAAACGACAATTTCCTTATAATTAATTATAATTAAAAAAGTATTTAAATGTTGATAAAAGTTTATTTGTCATTAAATACACACATTTAAAAAATATAAAAAATCGAATTATAACGCAAATAATAAACTTTAAGCCTGCTGCGGGAGGCTATAAATATTATGCAATTGGGCCTTATACAGTTGAGTTTATAGATGCTTGTCCATTTCTTAGTATCGAATACAGCCAAGTAAACCCATGGTCCCAGGACATTGCTTTCTAAATTATAATGTGCTATTTTATAATAGTATTTTTCAATAAAACATATTCGGAAAATATTTGAGTTTTTTCAACAAAAAAAATACACGTGATGTTACATAGGGGGGGGGGGGGTACCTTAGAACCTCACCAAGTATCACGAGATTAATGGACGACCCCTATGGTATATAGAGTAGGGTGACCAACCGTCCCGATTTGGGCGGGACAGTCCCGAATTTTGACAACTCGTCCCGACACGTAAAACGTCCCGAATTTGGTCCCGATTTTTGAAAATTTTATCCACGATTTGGTAATACAATTCGGATTTCCATGATATCCATGAACATAAATTAGATTCCCAATTATTATCTGAAAGAAGGGTTGTCTACCTATAACATATTTATGCGCACACGCGTAGTGAATAGCCGGTTGGTGGGTGACAATCTAGTCCTTGTGACGGTGTACAAACGGTGCATATTGCGAAAACTGGTAAGTTACTTAATAAGAAACTAATCTGACTTAAATAAAATGCATGGGAGTCTTTTGTGGAGTCGTTTGGGAGGGGTAAGATTTAGCGGCCAGGTCGCGTTGGATCGTCTTTTTTTTTATTTTCAAATTGAATCAGTCAACACAATACAAAACATGTTTTTGTTATTATCAGATGTCTATTTTACACATTTGTTGGTATTCATAAAATGCACCATAACAAATCACAGATATATTGACCCTAATCATTTGGAATGAAAAAAAAAATGTGTTACCGATTTATTTTATTCTGTTCTCAATTAACCTTGTGATTTCTTCTATCTAGATTAACTTCTTCCAAAAATATGGAACACAAAGAAAGAAAATGCAAATGCACGTACAATGACAATTTACAAAACATTTTCCTTTTTTGAACTAGAATGCAGTTTTACATCGGCGGAGGTCGCCGGAACGATATTGCAAAGCGTATACATCGAATAACCAGAAGAAATGCCTTGATGTAGCAAGTTCATCGAAATTAACTACTTGTTTTAGAGACGTAACAATAGGGGACCCAGAAAAGATTTTGGCTTGCAAAAAAGGCACATATGCATACCACTGTCTGTATCACAACCACAATTTTCGATTAATAGACTGCACGTCAAAACTTCTTTTGTAAATGTTTGAAAAGAAGATTTCGTACGAACTAACACAGAAGCAAGTATAACAAATGTGTTTTATCCTCTAGCAAAGAAAGAGTTGAAAAGAAATGTGAGGAAATGCAATTTCGTGACAATATTTTCTGACACATCTAGCCAGAGACATAAAAATACTCCCTCTCCTGGTTAGATATTTTGATATCCAAGAACGTATTCAAATAAATATTTTAAATGTTTACGAAATTATTCGCGAGACGGCTGAAGATTTGTCCAATAAAATTATGGATTCATTGCAGCAGACAGTAGAAATACCAATTTTGGCGGTAAAGAACGAAGAGGAGAACACAATGCTTTAAAAAAAATAAGAGATCGTCTAGACGGGAAGAATAGAGTCAAGTAATAGTGCAATTTGTAAAAGTTAAAGAACCTTTATTTTATTTTATTATATTTTGTTACATATTTATTCTGATATAGGTATGTTTCAATATTTGCATACAGCTTAGGTAATTATTATTTTTAGTTAAAAAAATACTATCATAGGTAATAAAAATGTTGTTTTAAGTTAGGTTCTTGTGGTACAATTTGTAAAAATTGTAGAATTAAGATTGATTTATGTTGTGATATGTTTGTTTTTTTTTGTTTTAACTAGTGAAAGTTGAATGCTTGTTTCATTGATAATGTTATTTCTTATGCTTTTTTTCTTTTATTGTAAACAGTGATTTTTTTTAGTGAAAACGTATATTATAGGGCATAGTAAATATTTGCTGTTGTAAATTTACCCAATGGTACAATTTGTTTATGCTTCAGTTTTCCACTAACCCAACCCCGATCCCCAAGCGTCCCGATTTTGCAATTGAAAAAGTCACCCTAATATACAGGGAAACGCTCCAATGACGTTAGTCCGCCAGTTATGCAGCGCGCCACTTTCCCAATTCCCCGTACATCAGTACGGTATCAACCAATCCGAATACAGCCGAGATTTTTCGTAGCCTTGCATATTTCGTGTTATCTATGAATGTTTGTTTAGTGTCCAACCAGTTCTGTTCGCTTGACGAAATAAACTGTAAGTTCCGCATTTTCTTGGCATTTAATGCTTTTCTTGTTTATAAAGGTTTAAGATATAGTTTCAAATTTTGCTTTTAAAAACGACAACGCCCGTTTGATATGGGTATGTTTAGTATATAAAATTGCATCTCCGCATTTATAATAATACTAGTGGCCTATAGACCGCCTATTGGGTAGATCAGTGAATCGGTACATGGCAGGAATCGATAGACCGCATATACACTACTGTCTTATGTTATACATAACTATAAAGTTGTTTCTATGGACTCATAAAACAAAAATGGTTCAATTAAAAAAAAATAGCCTACCGCAATTGAAAACAAAAAATATAATTTGTCGCAATAAATTTGATTTATTTTTTGGGTTGCTTTTCTTTTCAAGTTGAATAATGTTAACAATACGTATGGTGTGAAACAAAAGTTAAAAATATAGTATTCTAATGCAAGGTACACTTAAATTGCATAAAATTTAGTAAATTTAACAAATTTAGCTTACTTTCATAATTATTAGATTATATAATGAATGCAAATTACGACGACAAATCTAATCTAATCTTTTTTTCAAGTGGCAAACATGATCTTAATCAAAATGTAAAAATATTTTAGACCACTTGTGGAAGACTCAGATTGCTTCCAATTGGGCAAAATTTGTTGGTGGTAAACGTGGGTCCGTAGAGACACCTTTTTATCAACTTATATAATGATTTTTTGTATAATTGTCTATTTGTCAGATTAAACACTAAATAATTTTTCTTATAATGGCATTCCACCCGGAAATCAATATATCATTGACTCAGACCGCGGAAGTCTACAATTTAGTTATAATGGCATGTTGTTGGCCCAGCAACTACAATCTACACTTATATAGAGAGCTTTAATGAAAAAATGTTGAGTTGTTTTTGTTTTATTTTAGATTTTATTAAAGATGTTTGTCACTTGAAAAAAAAACCAATTGTTATATTTTGTTCCCAGTTATTCCATTACTTGAAATAGAAAAAAGCTTCAATTGTTAAAATTACTCAATTTTATGCCAAGTGCAGGAAATATAAATCTGGCAGTAAAGTAATATTTTTAAGCTATTATTTCACAAAATATAGTTAGAAATTTTCAACTTTAAAAATACTTTAACCTAACTACAAAAAACAATTGAAAAAAATTATAAATATTAGGCCTCTTGTGGGAGACATATTTTTTTCTTAATTGGGTTAATCTTGTTGATGTTATATGTGGGTTCATAGAGATAACATAAATCAACTTAAAACTTTGATTTTCCAAAAAGTTCTTTTTATACACTCTACTGCTTGGTTGGTCACTACTTATACAGATTGGTATTGTAGATTAATAACATTGTACACATATTGCAGAATATGTAATACATGTATAATAACATTAGTAGGTATTTTTAAATAACAAATAAGCAATGATAATTAAGAAACTAAAACATGATTGAGGCTAAAAATTAAATTAGTTCCTTTACAGAGACTGTGCATATAATATATATTTGTAGAACATTGCACATCATTGTTGTATACACGTGTATATATTACAGAAAACAATAAGTAAAAAATGGATTATGAACAAATTTAAATGTTTCTTCGTAACATGTAACTGTTAATTTGAATAGAATCTTTTTCCATAATCGCCCCAGAGAAAACGTTTTGTCAATTTACACATAGGTGCGTAGAATCCCACCCTTTAGCCGTACAAAATGCCACATTTAGCTGTGCAAAAACGTGTTGAAATAAATAGATTTCAACTAAATCCAAAGTTTGTCCTCATTTATGGTTATAGCAATACAGACCTTGATTGGAAATTGTATTCTTTGTAATATGATTGATGCGCGTATGTATATGAAATTGACAATAACATTACGGGTCACCGAGACTTACGATACACGATAGACCAATGCGATATTGCGATAAGTCTACTTCAATAACCCTTCCGAATCACCAATGTTGATATTCGTCCCATTTGTTCTGATATATACAAATCTGTTTTGTTCGAAGTAACAGATAACTTTCTGTAACCCAAAATTAGATTCCTTGTTCCTCAGGCTATTTATCACATCGTATATGTTACCTGTGCAAAAATCGAATTAAAAGAAATTCAACTAAAAATATAATAGGTAATGTAACTTTAAAATAACGATAAATAGTTTCATTCGTTCAAATTCTTGTACTAAATGTTTGATTAGAGGAAATATTCTTGTTTATTTTCTTTCGAGTCATCCCTATTTCTGGCATACTGAGCTGATGTTCACGTTCTAGGCTTCTCTCTTGCGCTCTGTCAATTCGCACACTACTTTAATTTCGGCTTTCTTGTAGTTGTAGGGGCTCTGGAGACTGAGGCATCTATGTCTTTCGATATACTTTGACCTGGAAGATCTATTGTATGTGGGGCTAAATACGTACAAATTACGTACGACAGTTTGTTTACATCCTGAAATTATTAATAAATAAGTAAATGTGTTTTACAAATAATCTGCAATAAATTCACCTTATGCTATGGGTGCGGTTGTTTGGGAAATCTCACCATCAAAATATTAGAATAGGTTAGGACGTTAGGTTAGGTGATGGTTCTTGACATTGGCGCTGTGCGCAGACCCGACCTGACTGGTCGACTGGTGTACAATGATGCCATCTAAGAGCTACCTCTCAAACTGTAATCAATTAGAGGGTAAGTAAGGGGCCCTACTAAACGAAAGTCGAAACGCTAATCATCTCTATTAATTTACTTACTGTGTTTTCGTAGTAACTTACCTGCGCGGTAATATTCGCAGTTTGTCAAATTTTACATATCTTCTAACGCAAATTAATACATAGTTTTATACGATCAACATGGTTATGTAGATACCTACTGCAATGTAAATAGGTTTGAGGTTATGATAAGGTTATGTTTGCGCTTTTGACGTTTCTAGCCTGCAACCATGACGACGCGTAATAAACTGCTGTTGGAATGTTGAGGCGCGTTCACCAAAATCGCTCGCTTTTTGGAAAATTTTGAAGCAAAAACGCCCTAGAGGCCGTTTCGCGTCGATTTCAAAAGCTCACGCAACGTAGAATTATCCATATAGCGGATCGGGCGCGCTCTGCGCGCCCGAAAAGGCCTCTCCAAATTTTCCATAAAGAATTAAGAAGCCACTTTTTCGCATGTGAAATGGTGAGAAAAAATACGGCAAATCAGTTTACATAATATAGACTAGTGGACCTATAGACCGCCTATTGGGTAGATCAGTGAATCGGTACATCGCAGGAATCGATAGACCGCATATACACTACTGTCTTTAAAAAATACTTTTTTCCAAAACCAAACTTTTAAGTTGTTACCTATAAAGTTGTTTCTATGGACTCATATATAAAACAAAAATGGTTCAGTTAAAAAAAAAAAAATAGTCTCCCGCAATTGAAAACAAAAATATAATTTGTCGCTATAAATTTGATTTTTTTCTTGGTAGCTTTTTCTTTTCAAGTTGAATAATTTTAACAATACGTATGGTGTGAAACAAAAGTATAAAAATATAGTATTCTAATGCAACGTACTTAAATTGCATAAAATTTAGTAATTTTAACAAATTTAGCTTACTTTCATAATTATTTGATTATATAATCAATGCAAATTACGATGACAAATCTAACAATTGTTTTTTTTCAAGTGGTAAGCATGATCTTAATAAAAATGTAAGCATATTTGAGACCGCTTGTGGAAGACTCAGATTGCTTTCAATTGGGCAAAATTTGTTAGTGGTATATGTGGGTCCGTAGAGACACCTTTTTATCAACTTATATAATGTATTTTTGTATAATTGTTTATTTATCAAATTAAACACTAAATTATTTTTCATATAATGGCATGTTGTTGGCCCAGCAACTACAATCTACTCTTATATAGAAGGCTTTAATGGAAAACATTTTCCTGATGTATTTTTTTTTATTTTAGATTTTATTAAAGATGTTTGTCACTTGAAAACAAAACCAATTGTTATATTTTGTTCCCAGTTATTCCATTACGTGGAATACAAAAAAAAGGTTCAATTGTTAATTAATTGCAATTTACTCAATTTTATGCCAAGTGCAGGAAATCTAAATCTTGCAGTAACGTAATATTTATATACTATTATTTCACAAACTATAGTTGAAAATTTTCAACTTGAAAAAAACTATAACCTAACTACAACAAACAATTGAAAAAAATTATATATATTAGGCCTCTTGTGGGAGACCTATTTTTTTCTCAATTGGGTTAATCTTGTTGATGTTATTCATTTTATACACTTGTTATACACTTGTTATACACTTGTTATACACTTGTTATTCATTTTATACACTCTACTACTTGGTTGGTCACTACTTATACAGATTGGTATTGTCGATTAATAACATTGTACATATATTGCAGAATATGTAATACATGTATAATAAGATTAGTATTTTTAAATAACAAATAAGCAATGATAATTAAGAAAGTAAAACATGGTTGAGGCTAAAAATTAAATTAGTTCCTTTACAGAGACTGTGCATATAATATATATTTCTAGAACATTGCACATCATTGTTGTATACATGTGTATATATTACAGAAAACAATAAGTAAAAACTGGATTATTTACAAATTTAAATATTTCTTCGTAACATGTAACTGTTAATATGAATAGAATCTTTTTCCATAATCGCCCCGGAGAAAACGTTTTGTCAATTTACACATACGTAGAATCCCACCTTTTAGCCGTAGAAAATGCCACATTTAGCTGTGCAAAAACGTGTTGAAATAAATACATTTTAACTAAATCCAAAGTTTGTCCTCATTTATGGTTATAGCAATACAGACCTTGATTCGAAATTGTATTCTTTGTAATATAATTGATACGTGTATGTATATGAAATTGACAATAACATTACGGGTGATCGAGAGTTACGATTGACCAATGCGATATTGCAATAAGTCTGCTTCAATAACCCTTCCGAATCACCAATGTTGATATTCGTCCCATTTGTTCTGATATATACAAATCTGTTTTGTTCGAAGTAACAGATAACTTTCTTTAACCCAAAATTAGATTCCTTGTTCCTCAGGCTATTTATCACATCGTATATGTTACCTGTGCAAAAATCGAATTAAAAGAAATTCAACTAAAAATATAATAATTAATGTAACCTTAAAATAACAATAAATAGTTTCATTCCTTCAAATTCTTGTACTAAATGTTTGATAGAGGAAAAATTCTTGTTTATTTTCTTTCGAGTCATCCCCATTTCTGGCATAATGAGCTGATGTTCACATTGTAGGCTTCTCTCTTGCGCTCTGTCAATTCGCACACTATTTTAACTTCGGGTTTCTGGTAGTTATAGGGGCTGTGGTATGGTAAACTGAGTTATATGCCATCTGTGTCTTTAGATATACTTTGACCTGGAAGATCTATTGAATGTGGGGCTAAATACGTACAAATTAGTTACTGTACGACAGTTTGTTTACAACCTGAAATTATTAATAAATAAGTAAATGTGTTTTACAAATAATCTGCAATAAATTCACCTTATGCTATGAGTGCGGTTGTTTGGGAAATCTCACCATCAAAATATTAGGTTAGGACGGTCTCAAACTGTAATCAATTAGAGGGATAGTAAACGGCCATACTAAACGAAACGGAAATCATTTCTATTAATTTACTTACTGTTTTCGTATGTGGTTTTCGTAGTAACTTAACTGCGCGGTAGCATTCGCCATTTCACTATTTGTCAAATTTAACCATATCATTCCAATTAGGTAGGGTATTAAGTAGGTACGCATTCGTACGTAATAAAGACTAACGCAAATTAATACATATTTGTATACGAACAACATGGTTATAGGTTTTTCAAATCATACTTGTGGGGACGTAACATACCGCTTAGCTCTGTAGATAGTACCTACTGCAATGTAAATAGGTTTGAGGTTATGATAAGGTTATGTCTGCGCTTTTGACGTTTCTTAGCTGGCAACCATGACGACGCGTAATAAATGGCTGTTGGAATGTTGAGGCGCGTTCACCAAAATCGCTCGCTTTTTGGAAAATTTTGAAGCAAAAACGCCCTAGAGGCCGTTTTGCGTCGATTTCAAAAACTCACGCAACGTAGAATTATCCATAAAGCGGATAAGGCCTCTCCAATTTTTCCATAAAGAATTAAGAAGCCACTTTTTCGCATGCGAAATGGTGAGAAAAAACACGCCAAATCAAAATACATAATATAGACTAGTGGACCTATAGACCGCGTATTGGGTAGATCAGTGAATCGGTACATCGCAGGAATCGATAGACCGCATATACACTATTGTCTTTAAAAAATCCTTTTTTCCAAAACCAAACTTTTAAGTTGTTACCTATAAAGTTGTTTCTATGAACTCGGATATATAAAACAAAAATGGTATAATTAAAAAAAAATATTATCCTGCAATTGAAAACAAAAAATATAATTTGTCGCAATAAATTTATTTTTTTTGTTGCTTTTTCGTTTCAAGCTGAATAATTTTAACAATACGTATGGTGTGAAACAAAAGTATAAAAATATAGTATTCTAATGCAACGTACTTAAATTGCATAAAATGGCATAAAATTTTGTAATTTTAACAAAGTTAGCTAACTTTCATAATTATTTGATTATTTGATATAATCAATGCAAATTACGACGACAAATCTAACAATTGTTTTTTTTTTCACGTGGCAAACATGATCTTAATAACAATGTAAAAATATTTTAGACTACTTGTGGAAGACTCAGATTGCTTTCAATTGGGCAAAATTTGTTGGTGGTACACGTGGGTCCGTAGAGATACCTTTTTATCAACTTATATAATGTATTTTTGTATAATTGTGTATTTGTCAAATTAAACACTAAATTATTGTTCATATAATGTTGTTGGCCCAGCAACTAAAATCTACTCATATAGCTTTAATGGAAAAAAAAGTTTTGGTTTTTTTATATTTTAGATTTTATTAAAGATGTTTGTCACTTGAAAAAAAAACAATTGTTATATTTTGTTTCCACTTATTCCATTACGTAGAATACAAAAAAAGGTTAAATTGTTAAATTTTTCAATTTTATGTAGTAAAGTAATATTTTTATACTATTATTTCACAAACTATAGTTAACAATTTTCAATTTGAAAAATACTTTAACCTAACTACAAAAAACAATTGAAAAAAAAATATGAATATTAGACCTCTTGTAGGAGACCTATTTTTTCTTAATTGGGTTAATCTTTTTGATGTTATATGTGGGTTTATAGAGATAACATAAATCAACTTTGATTTTCCAAAAAGTTCATTTTATACACTCTACTGCTTGGTTGGTCACTACTTATACAGATTGGTATTGTAGATTAATAAGATTGTACATATATTGCAGAATATGTAATACATGTATAATAAGATTAGTATTTTTAAATAACAAATAAGCAATCATAAATAAGAAAGTAAAACATGATTGAGGCTAAAAATTAGATTAGTTCCTTTACAAAGACTATGCATATAATATATATTTGTAGAACATTGCACATCGTTGTATACATATGTATATGTTACGGTTAAAGTGAGAAATGTGGTTTGTATTAATAATTACCGGCTATTATTAATAGTAACCGCACCATTTGGTTAGTGTGATTAGAAACACTTAAATAGTCACATGGACCGGCTATTATTAATAATTTCCTAACGGGCACGGCAAAAGTGATAAACACGCTACTTTTTACAAAAGATCTTTTGTATACAGTCTTTAAAAAAGTTAGCTAAGTTATTTTGATTACTATGTAAGCTATTATATTTATTTACTCGACGCAAATCATTAGTACGGCTAGCCCATTGACCAAAATTACGAATAATACAATACAGTGATAAAACAGAATGTTTTCTTTTGTCTCCCTTGTACTTTAGAAACTACTGGATATAATTAGTAATGATATTTGGTATACACCCAAGGACGCCTCAATGACGAAAACAGTTAACCATTTTATTATCAATAACACCCATTTTTATATTTAATGCATGTGGGTAGTTTTATGTAAATGTAAAAGAAGGTATAATAATTATCTTTAGAGATGATTTTTCTTTTGTTGATTTAATCGTCATAATTCGATCGTTAAACCGTGTCTTCATCATGTATAACCGATCCATTTTGTCCAAATTATGACACATGCAAGTTGCAACAGAACAAGACAACCTCCCAACCTTCAACGTTCACAGTTGACACTAACTCGCAGTCGCTTCACAGGCGTCCGGTATTCCACCCAGTGCTGCCACCTTGAGTCTGTTGAATTCGGTAGTCTGTCGAATTCGGTAGAGTAGTTAGTATAGTCGGTAGAGAAAAAAAAACATAAAACAAAAGAAGATGACGTCCTATTGTTACTACCTATTGTTTTATCTGTCTTTATTTTACAATATAAATGGTGTAACTGTTGTACTACCACAAAAATATCTGATGTGGCCAGGCACATGACGTTATCATCCATTATATAAAATTAATAGTTTAGCTGCATGAGATTCTATTTAATCGAGATCGATCGTGTTTGCATTAAAATAAAACGAATTAGCCAGGATTTGACAGATATTGACAGTAGGTATAGTCAAAAAATCAGCCTTTGACACTACCTACTGTTATTAGAATAAAAATATCAGGCAAATCCTGGCTAACTTTATATTAATGCAGACACGATCTCGATCAAATAGAATTTGCTCCTGCAGCTAAACTATTAATTTTACCAAAAAATGTCATGGACATAAATTATACAAAATTTCGTCTATTTTAACTTATTATTTAACTATTTTGACGAAATTACAGAAATGGCGGCTCATTTGCAAAATCCTAGAAAAATGCATAACAACATTGCTATCCGCACTTGAAATACACATTGACTTTGTATATGACACCAAGATGTGTCAATATTGTTTCACATAGCGTACGTGCGCGCGTGTTTCTCCTCCTCATCGCATTCTCCATGCATTTGCGTGTTGAGTTGACGTTTCGCAATCGCTGACGTTCTGAATACTGTCAAAAGTTGCAAAATATCCTGGCTACCTACTATTAATGCAGACACGATTTCGATCAAATAGAATTTGCTCCTGCAGCTAAACTATTAATTACTATTAGTATTGTATTAAAAATTAAATATAAAACATTTTGTAAAGTTTTTGTATTAAAAAGATAATAAATAATAAGTTATAAATAGAATAATTTTTGCACTGGTAGAATAATACAAACCGAGTTTCCAATTTATTCCTTACTTAGCTTTTAAGAATTGCGCAAATAAGCATGACCAAAAGAGTTACACATTTGTGCATACAATTAGTATGGATTGGCATTTTTTAGTCTCGTTTTGATAATCTTCCTTATTTTAGTCATGAGTAGTAAGTAAATAAGTTAGCCAGGACTAACGTCACTAAAGGCCCAACACTGAAAACCCAGTGAATAGTTTCGTTGTGTGGCGATTGTGTAGATACTGTGACGATCTTAACAGCCACGAAGGCGCCAGAAGTTCTGGCTTGTTCTGGAGGCATCTTATTCCGGAGAATTCCATCGAGGCAGCGAGCGCGCGTAACGAACATCGAAGACTCTGGAGCTTTCCCGCACGGATCGATACGGGTATATAAGCCAGCCGTCGCTCGCTAGCGAACAATATAGTTCAGAGTGCAGTCGGAGCGCGGGCGCGATTATCGATCGACATAAATAGTTAGAAATAAATACTGTGAAGATAAATGTTTATAGTAGCCTTAAGTGACAGTTAGTTTTTAGTGTTCGTGTTTAGTGTTCGTGTTTAATAATTAGGTAATAAGAGTGTAATAGTGTTAAATAAATTAAGTGACTATTTTAATATACCGAGTGTTTTAATTCACACCTTAACGAACGAAAAACTCTACATTGGTGTCAGGTGTCGGGTGTGAATTGGACATTAGTGAAAATAAAATTGAAGTGAAATAAATCGGACTAATTAGCGTGCGTGAAAATGGCGAAACTAGCGGACTTAAAAGTTAGTGAGCTGAAGAAGGAGCTGGAGGAAAGGGACTGCGATACGACGGGGAAGAAAGCGGACTTGCAGGAGCGGCTTCGTAAAGCATTAATGGAAGAAGGCAATGACCCGGACAACTTTGTTTTTGCTAGTGCAAGTGATATCGGCCAAATGCTGCAATGCTTGGAGGCCAATCAGGCCAAGTTGCTAGAAAATTCCGCCGACCTGGAGGCTAAATTGCTAGAAAATTCTGCCGACCTAGAGGCTAAAGTGTTAAAAAATTCCGCCGACCTGGAGGCCAAATTGCTAGAAAATTCCGCCGACCTGGAGGCTAAATTGCTAGAAAATTCCGCCGACCTGGAGGCTAAATTGCTAGAAAATTCTGAACTTATTACCAGTTTAAAAAGCGAGCTTGGGGAAAAGCTAGAAGAGAATTCTGCCAAGTTGAAAAAAGAGATGTTAGAAAACAATGCCAACCTAAAAAGGGAATTACACGAAGAAATTTTAAAAAAATCTTCTACACTGGAAGAGCGAATTCTTTTGATGGAAAGCCGGATCCAGGGAGTTCCGAACAAAATCACAACGTTGGACGTCAACACCTTCGAGGATTTGTCCTATCAACCTTCAGCAATGGACAACAAGAGCAAAGTTAGTGCCAATCCGGAATTCGTTGGGCTGATGCGCCTCAAACCACCGCAATTTGATGGTTCAACGTCGTGGAATGTGTATCAGCGTCAGTTTGAAGCGGCTGCAAAAGCGAACGGTTGGTCATCCAGGGAGAAGGCGACCGCCCTTACGTTGGCCTTGAGAGGAGATGCTGCTGCTATCTTGCAAAGAATGTCCCCGGAAGAGCAAGAAGTCTACGACCACCTGGTGAGACACTTGGAGACGCGTTATGGCCAGTCACACCTGGAACATGTCTACCACACTCAGTTGAAAAATCGGTGCCAGAAGTCAGGGGAGCCCTTACAGGAATTTGAGGCAGATATTGCACGTCTGGTTCGACTGGCATATCCAGATGCCCAGGAAAAGATCATGGAACGTTTGGCGGTTCAAGCATTCCTGGACGGACTCCGTGATGGTGAAATGAAGCAAGCCTTACTACTAGCACATCCACCTAAGCTAGTTGATGCACTAACACGGGCCCTTGAATTCGAAGCTGCCAAGAACACGAACAAAGGTCAAGCTCGTGTGCGACAAGTGATTCCAGGAGAGGACGGCTTCGAAGAGTCAGTCAAACGGATCGTCATGGAGATCGGTAGAGAACGTAGCCGCCAGGACCAGAAGTTGGAGTGCTGGAAATGTGGCAAGGGAGGCCACATAAGGAGACGCTGTCCGGAAGGCGTCAGTCCCACTTCCGCCAATCAGGAAAAACTAAAAAAGGTCGATGCGAGGGGGCGAACGTCGACCTGTATTCAGCAAGCCCCAGCAAATACCGCCCAGGTCTCGTCACTGCAACACCATGCCAACAGTGTTTTCGTCGACGCGTGTGTGGATGGAACCCTCCGCACTGTGCTGCTGGATACAGGTGCAACGAAGACAATCATAAGGCCCGACATAATAAAACCTGCAGCAAAGGTTCGGCAATCAAAATGGCGTCTACGAACAGCAACGGGAGATCAAGCAAAAGTGCATGGTGAAACAAACGTCATGTTTACCATCGGGAAATCCACGTTTAACCATCCTGTGATAGTGGCTGAGATTGAGGATGAGGTGATCATCGGGACGGACATAATGGACACCAAGGGCTTCGAGTTAAGCTTTAGGCAGGGAGTTCTGCGGGTAGATGACGAGGAAGTTGTTTTACACCGAGAAAAGAATTTAAGCGTTCAGGTCCTACTGCCGGAGGAGACACTGATACCAGAACGGAGCGAGATAGTTTTGGACGGCTGCATTGATGGCAAGACCACAGATGGTGAGATAGTCATGTTCGAACCCGTAATGCATGACGAAGCTGTCGGCCGAGGAATAGCGGTCGGAAAGGCCCTCGTGCGGGCTGGCAGGAGTATTCCTGTGAGGATAATGAACGTCAATCACTATCCTGTGTTATTAAAGGAGGGCACGGAGTTAGGACACTGCTCTGGAGTTTCAGCGATACTGCGACAGGTTACGGCCGTGGAATCCAGCCGGGAAGCCATTCCAAAGGAATTAGAAGTGCTGGTATCGTCGTCAGGCACCGGTCTAAGGCCAGACCAAAGAAGGAGGCTGAGGCATTTGGTCCATAAGTATCGAGATATTTTTGATACTGGGAAGAAAGGGAGGACAAATATAATCCAGCATAAAATCAATACGGAAAATGCTCGTCCCATTCGGCAGACAGCTAGAAGGCTACCGCTGGCTAAGAGAGAGGAGGCTGACAAGATTATTGAGAGTATGGTCGAGGAAGGAATCATAGAACCATCCAGCAGTCCATGGTCTTCACCGGTAGTACTGGTAAAGAAGAAAGACGGCTCGACCAGATTCTGCGTTGACTACCGGCTGCTTAATAATGTGACCAAAAAGGACAGCTATCCTCTTCCTCGCATCGATGACACTTTGGACACCCTGGCCGGATCGAAGATCTTTTCCACGCTGGATTTGAAGAGCGGGTACTGGCAAGTTGAATTGGCCCCCGAAGATAGAGAAAAGACAGCTTTCACGGTGGGTGCTGGATTATGGCAATTTAACGTGATGCCATTTGGACTGTGCAATGCTCCTGCTACTTTCGAACGACTGATGGAAACGATTTTAAGAGGACTGTCCTGGAAGACATGTCTGGTCTATCTTGACGACATTATTGTAGTAGGAAAATCGTTTGAAGACCACATGCGAAACCTAGAAGAAGTGTTCCTGAGGCTACGAGGTTCAGCACTGAAATTGAGCCCAAAGAAATGTCACCTATTTCAAAGAGCTGTGCAGTACCTGGGTCACGTTGTTTCCAGTCAAGGAGTGGCGGTTGACACGGCAAAGATCCAGACTGTCAAAGATTGGCCAGTTCCCAATGACAAACATGAGCTGCGCAGCTTCTTGGGATTATGCACATACTACCGACGCTATGTAAATGGATTTGCCAACATCGCAAAACCATTAACCAGGCTCACCGAAGGAGAACGAAAATTCCAGTGGTCCCAGGAATGTCAAGAAGCTTTCGATCACCTAAAAGGGGCTCTGATAAGCGCACCTATCTTGAGCTATCCCCTACCTGAAGGAAAATTTGTACTGGACACCGACGCTAGCAATGTGGGCATAGGAGCCGTGCTGTCCCAAATTCAGGATGGGCAAGAAGAAAAAGTCATAGGCTATTTTAGTAAAACGTTGTCCAAGCCAGAGCGTAACTACTGCGTCACCCGCCGAGAGTTGCTAGCTGTTGTGAAAGCGATGGAGCACTTTTACAAGTACCTCTACGGAAGAAAGTTCCTGCTACGAACAGACCATGCAGCTTTAAAATGGCTCCTTCAGTTTAAAAATCCAGAGGGACAAGTGGCAAGATGGATAGAGAGGCTACAGGAGTTTGATTTCGACACCGAGCACCGAGCAGGGAGAATCCATGGAAATGCAGATGCTCTATCAAGAAGACCCTGTCCACGGGACTGCAAGCCTTGCCAGCGGGCAGAGGAAAAAGACGCTGACTTGTTACGAACCACCATAGTCGACGATACTTGGCAAAATAGAGATCTTATAAAAGATCAAGAGGAAGATCCCGATATCCAGATAGTCCTAAACTGGATGAAAGAGGAGAAGAAGCCAACCTGGGGAGAAGTTGCCAAGTATCCTCCTAACATCAAGTCGTATTGGGCACAATGGGACTCCCTAATTCTGGAAGATGGACTCCTGCGGCGGAAAATAATTGACCACGACGGCCAAGAGGAAAGAAGGCAAATTGTTGTGCCCAAATGTCGGATTGCGGAATTGCTAGAAGAACTCCATGCTGCTGTGTCAGGAGGACATCTCGGAGTGACAAAGACGCTGGGAAGGGTGAGAGAAAGATTTTACTGGGTCAATAGCAACGAAGACGTAAGGGACTGGTGCAGAAAATGCGTTGTATGTGCGGCAAGTAATGGGCCGCAGAGAAAGCAGAAGGCTTTGATGCGCCAGTACAACGTGGGAAGTCCCTTTGAAAGGATTGCTATTGACGTAGCCGGCCCGTTTCCCGAATCCGAAGCAGGAAATAAGTACATCGTGGTCGTGATGGACTACTTCAGCAAATGGGTTGAGGCATACGCTCTACCAAACCAGGAAGCCTCAACAATTGCCGACGCCTTGGTGAAAGAATGGATTTGCCGATTTGGCGTACCTTTGGAGCTACATTCGGACCAAGGGCGAAATTTTGAATCCAGTTTGTTCCAGAACATCTGTAAGACGCTCGGAATCAAGAAAACAAGAACTACTGCGTTACACCCGCAGTCAGATGGAATGGTGGAGCGCATGAATAGAACCATTAATCGGTATTTGGCGAAAGTGGTCTCCGACCACCAAAGAGACTGGGATGGCTTTCTTCATTTGTTCCTCCTGGCTTATCGATCGGCCGTCCACGAAAGCACGGGAGAGTCTCCGGCTCGGATAATTATGGGAAGAGAACTCCGTCTCCCATGCGATCTGAAGTTTGGTTGCCCGCCAGGAACTGATGTCGCCGGGGAGGACTACGTCAGTGAACTGCGAAGAAGAATGGATGCCATTCATAGCCAAGTTCGCATTTCCATTCAAGATGCCAGTAATCGGATGAAGGACGCATACGATGTGAATGCCAAGGACCACAGGTACAATGTCGGTGATATGGTTTGGCTTTACGACCCTAAGAGACGAAAGGGACTGTCACCAAAACTTCAAACATCCTGGGATGGACCATACAAAGTTCTGGAAGCTATCAATGACGTCCTTTACCGGATACAAAAGCCACCGCGGGGTAAAGCTCGAGTCATTCACTTCAATCGACTGGCTCCTTACTACGGAGACCACGAAGACGCGGAGCTGCGGCGAATCCAACCAGAGCCGGATTTGACATTCGACGAATTCATGGCCCGTCATACTAATGGTCAAAAGAGTCGGTTCGGTGTGACCTGTGAAGTGCAGCGGGACCTGTTTACTGCTCCAGCTGGCTACGCACTGGCACATTGTGTGGCTAAGGACTTGCAAATGTCCAGAGGGATAGCCAAGGTTTTCCGCGGGAAGTTTGGAAATATTCCAGAGCTGCGTCGGTCTAATCCCAGAGTCGGACAAGCACTCAAGGCAACCGACGAAACGACCGGCAGAAAGATCTTCCACTTGGTTACCAAAGAGACGTCCGATCAGAAGCCAACCTATAGAGATGTTTGGGACACTTTGTGTTCTCTAAAGGAAGAATTGCTAGCCGAGGACCTGAGAAGCCTGGCGATTCCCAAGCTGGCATGCGGACTCGATGGCTTGGACTGGAGGATAATTCGCAGCATGTTGGAAGCACTCTTCAGGTTGACGGGCGTACAAATTCTGGTGTGCTGTTATAGCCCTCAACGTCGTTCCGTGGAGAGAACCGTGGACTGTTACTTCCACAAGAGATCCTGCTGCAAGAAAGGAGCTTTCTGCAGATATCGACATCCACCATCTTTGGAATCATTTCGGGACGAAACGAGCTTAGGAGGGGGGCAGTGTGACGATCTTAACAGCCACGAAGGCGCCAGAAGTTCTGGCTTGTTCTGGAGGCATCTTATTCCGGAGAATTCCATCGAGGCAGCGAGCGCGAGTAACGAACATCGAAGACTCTGGAGCTTTCCCGCACGGATCGATACGGGTATATAAGCCAGCCGTCGCTCGCTAGCGAACAATATAGTTCAGAGTGCAGTCGGAGCGCGGGCGCAATTATCGATCGACATAAATAGTTAGAAATAAATACTGTGAAGATAAATGTTTATAGTAGCCTTAAGTGACAGTTAGTTTTTAGTGTTCGTGTTTAGTGTTCGTGTTTAATAATTAGGTAATAAGAGTGTAATAGTGTTAAATAAATTAAGTGACTATTTTAATATACCGAGTGTTTTAATTCACACCTTAACGAACGAAAAACGCTACAATACTAACAGAATTCCAAATCTGAGGCTATTATATTGTAGTATCACCTTAATGCAATATGGAATTGAAATATATCACATTGACCACAGCATGCTGGAAATTATTAATAATAGCCGGTTCATGTGATAAATTCTTCACTTTAACCTCGCCACTTGGCTATTATCAATAATAACCGGTAATTATTAATAATAACCTATTTATCACTATGACCGTAACATATATATTACAGAAAACAATAAGTAAAAAATGAATTATTTACAAATTTAAATATTTCTTCGTAACATGTAACTGTTAATTTGAATAGAATCTTTTTCCATAATCGCCTCGGAGAAAACGTTTTGTCAATTTACACATACGTAGAATCCCACCTTTTAGCCGTAGAAAATGCCACATTTAGCTGTGCAAAAACGTGTTAAAATACATTTCAACTAAATCCAAAGTTTGTCCTCATTTATGGTTATAGCAATACAGACCTTGATTGGAAATTGTATTCTTTGTAATATGATTGATGCGCGTATGTACAGTGTGTCCACGAAAGTCCGCACCATATGGAAAAGAATTATTGTGTATTTTTCAGAAAATTTTATTCTTTATAAAAGTTGGCGGTTCGTATGAAACCAAAACTGCAACCGTCAAATATGTAAATTTCATATACCGGGCCATATACCGGGCGATTCAGAATATATGAATTTGTGATAAGAGTAAACTACCCTTATTTTCAGTATTATCGATAAACTTTATTTGGAAATGTTGTTTAGAAGTAAATATTATATTCAAATATGAAATCAGAGCCACCTACAATGAAAAAAATATTTTCTGTTTTTTCTTAATTATTACTCTTGTGACAAATATTAGTAAATTCCAGTGATACTAAGATGATCTTCTTAATCTATATTTTAGAAATTTGAATATTTTTTTATATTTTTTGATATTTTGGTATGATAACTAATGTTTATTTAGAACTAGCGCAAAATTACTCATTTTCTTGGTGCGAAGTTGATATTTCACCCTGTAGATAATAATAGATCATACTATAACTAAAACAGGAGCGTGACTTACGTTTTATTCAATTAAGATTAATTACTGTGGATAGGTTTATAATGGTAGTTATCCATAGACAGCGAGCGATTCTCGAGTGGTGGTACCACTATTGAAATTTTATTTTCACATATATTTTAATAAAATAACTAAAGCATCAAACATTTATTGTTTCTTCAATTAATTATGACTGACTTAAGTTAATAACTATTATGAATATGTCTACTACTTATAACTACAAAAATACATACATTATCACAAAATAGAAAAAAAAACTAAACTATACATCGAAAGAATTGTTAAAAATCCATTCATCCTGTTTCTGTGGGGTGTCCGTCCCGTTCTATGCTTAAACACATTGTCCGAGAAACATCGTTGGCTGCATTACGAACCAAAATCGGTGGAATGTTGTGGATACAATTTTGAATAGTCTGTCCTTACTCCATGCACCCAAGGGCTACGTCTCAAACTGTAATCAATTAGAGGCTAAGTAAACGGCCATACTAAACGAAACGCTAATCATCTCTATTAATTTACTTACTGTGTTTTCGTAGTAACTTAACTGCGCGGTAACATTCGCTATTTGTCAAATTTTACCATATCTTTCCAATTGAACCAACATGGCTATAGGTTTTTCAAATCATACTTGTGGGGACGTAACAAGGTCTATAAAATAGTAAGGTTATCCAAAGACGGGATTTCTCTGTTTGAGGGGTAAAGGGAGATCGTGACGTCACTAGAGTCAGCGCGTATCTTCGAACAAAGTAAACGAGCGACGTATGCGACGTGATGCGAACTGCGAAGATAGCCGGGACTCTAGTGACGTCACGCAAATAGAGCATATAGGGATCTGAGGGGGGTATATAAAGTGGACTATAGGAAAGATAGCAAACTGGATTAGCTCTCTTTTATAGACCTTGGGGACGTAACAAATTGCTTAGCTCTGTAGATACCTACTTACTCCTACTGCATTGTAAATAGGTTTGAGGTTATGATAAGGTTATGTTTCCGCTTTTGACGTTTCTAAACTGGCAACCATGACGACGCGTAATAAACAGCTGTTGGAATGTTGATGCGTGTTCACCAAAATCGCTCGCTTTTTGGAAAATTTTGAAGCAAAAACGCCCTAGAGGCCGTTTTGCGTCGATTTCAAAAACTCACGCAACGTAGAATGGTCCATATAGGGCGACGGTCGCGCTTCGCGCGCCCGAAAATACCTCTCCAAATTTTCTATAAGCAACTGAGAACGCACTTTTTCGCACGTGAAATGGTGAGAAAAAACACGCGAAATCAAAATACTTAATATAGACTAGTGGACCTATAGACCGCCTATTGGGTAGATCAGTGAATCGGTACATCGCAGGAATCGATAGACCGCATATACACTACTGTCTTTAAAAAATACTTTTTTCCAAAACCAAACTTTTAAGTTGTTACCTATAAAGTTGTTTCTATGGACTCATATATAAAACAAAAATGGTTCAGTACAAAAAAAATTAGTCTCCCGCAATTGAAAACAAAAATATAATTTGTCGCTATAAATTTGATTTTTTTTTTGGTAGCTTTTTCTTTTCAAGTTGAATAATTTTACCAATACGTATGGTGTGAAACAAAAGTATAAAAATATAGTATTCTAATGCAACGTACTTAAATTGCATAAAATTTAGTAATTTTAACAAATTTAGCTTACTTTCATAATTATTTGATTATATAATCAATGCAAATTACGATGACAAATCTAACAATTTTTTTTTAAGTGGCAAGCATGATCTTAATAAAAATGTAAACATATTTTAGACCACTTGTGGAAGACGCTGATTGCTTTCAATTGGGCAAAGTTTGTTGGTGGTATATGTGGGTCCGTAGAGATACCTTTTTATCAACTTATATAATGTATTTTTGTATAATTGTCTATTTATCAAATTAAACACTAAATTATTTTTCATATAATGGCATGTTGTTAGCCCAGCAACTACAATCTACTCTTATATAGAAGGCTTTAATGGAAAACATTTTTCTGATTTGTTTTTTTTTTTATTTTAGATTTTATTAAAGATGTTTGTCACTTGAAAACAAAAACAATTGTTATATTTTGTTCCCAGTTATTCCATTACGTGGAATACAAAAAAAGGTTCAATTGTTAAATTTACTCAATTTTATGCCAAGTGCAGGAAATCTAAATCTTGCAGTAACGTAATATTTATATACTATTATTTCACAAACTATAGTTGAAAATTTTCAACTTGAAAAAAACTTTAACCTAACTACAACAAACAATTGAAAAAAATTATATATATTAGGCCTCTTGTGGGAGACCTATTTTTTCTCAATTGGGTTAATCTTGTTGATGTTATATGTGGGCCCATAGAGATAACATAAATCAACTTAAAACTTCGATTTTCAAAAAAAATCATTTTATACACTCTACTACTTGGTTGGTCACTACTTATACAGATTGGTATTGTAGATTAATAACATTGTACATATATTGCAGAATATGTAATACATGTATAATAAGATTAGTATTTTTAAATAACAAATAAGCAATGATAATTAAGAAAGTAAAACATGATTGAGGCTAAAAATTAAATTAGTTCCTTTACAGAGACTGTGCATATAATATATATTTGTAGAACATTGCACATCATTGTTGTATACATGTGTATATATTACAGAAAACAATAAGTAAAAACTGTATTATTTACAAATTTAAATATTTCTTCGTAACATGTAACTGTTAATGTGAATAGAATCTTTTTCCATAATCGCCCCGGAGAAAACGTTTTGTCAATTTACACATACGTAGAATCCCACCTTTTAGCCGTAGAAAATGCCACATTTAGCTGTGCAAAAACGTGTTGAAATAAATACATTTTAACTAAATCCAAAGTTTGTCCTCATTTATGGTTATAGCAATACAGACCTTGATTCGAAATTGTATTCTTTGTAATATGATTGATACGTGTATGTATATGAAATTGACAATAACATTACGGGTGATCGAGAGTTACGATTGACCAATGCGATATTGCGATAAGTCTGCTTCAATAACCCTTCCGAATCACCAATGTTGATATTTGTCCCATTTGTTCTGATATATATAGAAATCTGTTTTGTTTGAAGTAACAGATAACTTTCTTTAACCCAAAATTAGATTCCTTGTTCCACAGGCTATTTATCACATCGTATATGTTACCTGTGCAAAAATTGAATTAAAAGAAATTCAACTAAAAATATAATAATTAATGTAACCTTAAAATAACGATAAATAGTTTCATTCCTTCAAATTCTTGTACTAAATGTTTGATAGAGGAAAAATTCTTGTTTATTTTCTTTCGAGTCATCCCCATTTCTGAGCCGGCTCCATTTCTGGCATAATGAGCTGATGTTCACGTTCTAGGCTTCTCTCTTGCGCTCTGTCAATTCGCACACTATTTTAACTTCGGGTTTCTGGTAGTTATAGGGGCTGTGGTATGGTAAACTGAGTTATATGCCATATGTGTCATTAGATATACTTTGACCTGGAAGATCTATTGAATGTGGGGCTAAATACGTACAAATTAGTTACTGTACGACAGTTTGTTTACAACCTGAAATTATTAATAAATAAGTAAATGTGTTTTACAAATAATCTGCAATAAATTCACCTTATGCTATGAGTGCGGTTGTTTGGGAAATCTCACCATCAAAATATTAGGTTAGGACGGACATTGGCGCTGTGCGCAGACCCGATTGGTGTTCATTGCTGCCATCTAAGAGCCTACGTCTCAAACTGTAATCAATTAGAGGGATAGTAAACGGCCATACTAAACGAAACGGAAATCATTTCTATTAATTTACTTACTGTTTTCGTAGTAACTTAACTGCGCGGTAGCATTCGCTATTTCACTATTTGTCAAATTTTACCATATCGTTCCAATTAGGTAGGGTATTAATTATTTGGGTATTAAGTAGGTACGCATTCGTACGTAACAAAAACTAACGCAAATTAATACATATTTTTATACGATCAACATGGTTATAGGTTTTTCATATCATACTTGTGGGGACGTAACAAATCGCTTAGCTCTGTAGATACCTACTGCAATGTAAATAGGTTTGAGGTTATGATAAGGTTATGTCTGCGCTTTTGACGTTTCTAGCTGGCAACCATGACGACGCGTAATAAACAGCTGTAGGAATGTTGAGGCGCGTTCACCAAAATCGCTCGCTTTTTGGAAAATTTTGAAGCAAAAACGCCCTAGAGGCCGTTTTGCGTCGATTTCAAAAACTCACGCAACGTAGAATTGCCCATATAGTGGATCGGACGCGCTCCGCGCGCCCGAAAGGGCTTCTCCAAATTTTCTATAAGCAACTAAGAACGCACTTTTTCGCATGTGAAATGGTGAGAAAAAATACGTGAAATCAGTTTACATAATATAGACTAGTGGACCTATAGACCGCCTATTGGGTAGATAAGTGAATCGGTAGATCGCAGGAATCGATAGACCGCATATACACTACTGTCTTTAAAAAATACTTTCTTCCAAAACCAAACTTTTAAGTTGTTACCTATAAAGCTGTTTCTACTGCAATTAAAAAAAAATTGTCTCCCGCAATTGAAAACAAAAAATATTTGTCGCAATAAATTTGATTTTTTTGGGTTGCTTTTTCGTTGAATAATTTTAACAATACGTATGGTGTGAAACAAAAGTATAAACATATAGTATTCTAATGCAATGTACTTAAATTGCATAAAATGGTATAAAATTTAGTAATTTTAACAAATTTAGCTTACTTTCTTATTTATTTGATTATATAATCAATGCAAATTACGACGACAAATCTAACAATTGTTTTTTTTTTTTCAAGTGGCAAACATGATCTTAATAAAAATGTAAAAATATTTTAGACCACTTGTGGAAGACTGGATTGCTTTCAGTTGGGCAAAATTTGTTGGTGGTATATTTGGGTCCGTAGAGACACCTTTTTATCAACTTATGCAATGTATTTTTGTATAATTGTCTATTGTCAAATTAAACACTAAATTATTTTTCATATAATGGCATGTTGTTGGCCCAGCAACTACAATCTACTCTTATATAGAAGGCTTTAATGGAAAACATTTTTTTGATTTGCTTTTTTTTTTATTTTAGATTTTATTAAAGATGTTTGTCACTTGAAAAAAAGTTATATGTTCCCAGTTATTCCATTACGTGGAATACAAAAAAAGGTTCAATTGTTAAATTTACTCAATTTTATGCCAAGTGCAGAAAATCTAAATCTTACAGTAAAGTAATAGTTTACATATACTATTATTTCAGAAACTATAGTTATAAATTTTCAACTTGAAAAACTCTCTAACCTAACTACAAAAAAACAATTGAAAAAATTTATAAATATTATTCCTCTTGTGGGAGACCTATTTTTTCTTAATTGGGTTAATCTTGTTGATGTTATATGTGGGTTCATAGAGATAACATAAATCAACTTAAAACTTTGATTTTCCAAAAAGTTCTTTTTATACACTCTACTGCTTGGTTGGTCACTACTTATACAGATTGGTATTGTAGATTAATAACATTGTACATATATTGCAGAATATGTAATACATGTATAACAAGATTAGTATTTTTAAATAACAAATAAGCAATGATAAATAAGAAAGTAAAACATGATTGAGGCTAAAAATTAAATTAGTTCCTTTACAGAGACTGTGCATATACCTAATATATATCATTGTATACATATGTATATTGTATATATTACAGAAAACAATAGGTAAAAAATGGATTATTTACAAATTTAAATATTTCTTCGTAACATGTAACTCTTAATTTGAATAGAACCTTTTTCCATAATCGCCCCGGAGAAAACGTTTTGTCAATTTACACATACGTAGAATCCCACCTTTTAGCCGTAGAAAATGCCACATTTAGCTGTGCAAAAACGTGTTGAAATAAATAGATTTTAACTAAATCCAAAGTTTGTCCTCATTTATAGTTATAGCAATACAGACCTTGATTGGAAATTGTATTCTTTGTAATATGATTGATGCGTATGTATATGAAATTGACAATAACATTACGGGTGACCGACAGTTACGATTGACCAATGCGATATTGCGATAAGTCTACTTCAATAACCCTTCCGAATCACCAATGTTGATATTCGTCCCATTTGTTCTGATATATACAAATCGGTTTTGTTCAAAGTAACAGATAACTTTCTTTAACCCAAAATTAGATTCCTTGTTCCTCAGGCTATTTATCACATCGTATATGTTACCTGTGCAAAAATCGAATTAAAAGAAATTCGACTAAAAATATAATAATTAATGTAACCTTAAAATAACGATAAATAGTTTCATTCCTTCAAATTCTTGTACTAAATGTTTAATTAGAGGAAAAATTCTTGTTTATTTTCTTTCGAGTCATCCCCATTTCTGGCATAATGAGCTGATGTTCACGTTCTAGGCTTCTCTCTTGCGCTCTGTCAATTCGCACACTACTTTAACTTCGGCTTTCTTGTAGTTGTAGGGGCTCTGGTATGGTAGACTGGCATCTATGTCTTTCGATATACTTTGACCTGGAAGATCTATTGTATGTGGGGCTAAATACGTACAAATTACGTACGACAGTTTGTTTACATCCTGAAATTATTAATAAATAAGTAAATGTGTTTTACAAATAATGTGCAATAAATTCAACTTATGCTATGGGTGCGGTTGTTTGGGAAATTTCACCATCAAAATATTAGATTAGGTTAGGACGTTAGGTTAGGTGATGGTTCTTGACATTGGCGCTGTGCGCAGACCCGACCCGACTGCTGTACATTGGTGCCATCTAAGAGCTTCCTCTCAAACTGTAATCAATTAGAGGGTAAGTAAGGGGCCCTACTAAACGAAAGTCGAGACGCTAATCATCTCTATTAATTTACTTACTGTGTTTTCGTAGTAACTTAACTGCGCGGTAATATTCGCAGTTCGTCAAATTTTACATATCTTTCCAATTATGCGTAGGTATAGGTATTAAGTACGCATTCGTACGTAACAAAAACTAACGCAAATTAATACATATTTTTATACGATCAACATGGTTACAGGCTTTTCATATCATACTTGTGGGGACGTAACAAATCGCTTAGCTCTGTAGATACCTACTGCAATGTAAATAGGTTTGAGGTTATGATAAGGTTATGTTTGCGCTTTTGACGTTTCTAGCTGGCAGCCATGACGACGCGTAATAAACAGCTGTAGGAATGTTGAGGCGCGTTCACCAAAATCGCTCGCTTTTTGGAAAATTTTGAAGCAAAAACGCCCTAGAGGCCCTTTTGCGTCGATTTCAAAAACTCACGCAACGTAAAATTGCCCATATAGCGGATAGGGCGCGCTCCGCGCGCCCGAAAAGGCCTCTCCAAATTTTCCATAAAGAATTAAGAAGCCACTTTTTCGCATGTGAAATGGTGAGAAAAAATACGTGAAATCAGTTTACATAATATAGACTAGCTTGTGATCCTTTCTCCATGCTTGTGATAAAAGAAACGCTCGTCCCAGCGAGAATAAGTGCATCGGCTGTACAAGAAACAATGTACAGACGATGAAATAGTCATACGTTATCTTGATTTAATTGCACTAAATACTGCTATAGGTATGTGTTTTATCAAGATTTCGTTGGTGTGGCCATTCGTTGTATCTTATTATGCTGAAATTATGCTATTCAAATTCAACACTAGATGAGAGCCATTGATGTCATGTATTAACAACTTGTACCTTTACTTTTAGTTTGCCATCAAAATTGCTACGATCTTCTACTTAATTGCATAAAATGAACGTTGCTGCTGCACAGCCAGGGAATACCCTTTCAGAGAATGATGGATATCATTTTGTTTCCAGCCGAGTTGCTACTGCCGAATTAAAAAAAATGCACGCATTACAACTGAAAGGCAAGGTAAATTACGGTTTTTTAAATTTTGGTTTCCAATATAACATTTTATTCAACTATGCAAAGACCCAATCACTTACCATGACGTTATACTGTTTTAGCTGTGTGATATTAGGATTACTGTAGGCAAGAGTATATCGTGTACACAAATTGGTGCTTGCCTCCATCAGCGAGTACTTCTCGGACTTGTTTGGTAAGTCCTTACAAATTGTTATAATTAGTCGCAAATATTTTTAGCGATATCATTGTAGATGCAGATGACTCGAACACAAAGTGTGAAGTTCATATCGAAGATATATCTCCGGCTGTTTTTCATTCAATTATCAAATTCGTCTATACAGGCGACATTGTAATAACTATTGCGAACATAGAAGAATTGATGCTGGCCAACAACCGGCTCAAGATTGATTTTCTGGAAGCAGCTTGCGTCGAGTCAATGACAAAATTGCTGAATCCAACAACCTGGTTCCAAATAAAGAACATGGCAGGTTGGTACAACATGATTTTAATCTATTCATTTTAAACCTTTTTTGTTAAGGCACTAATTCTAAGATTCTAAACCAGCTTATTATTGGTTTCTACGTAACCTGTACAAAAAACAGTTTTTTTTAACTTGACTCTAGCCAACTTTGTTATTTAGGTGCTCATGAGTGGGAAGAGGTGAATCAGAAATGCCACACCTATGCGCTTAAACACTTTGAAGATATTGCTGAAACGGAATCATTTCTTAAATTGCCCCTTTGTGAAGTATGATATCTGTAAGGAACAATCGACAATGAATCTATCAGTAATTTTTAGGTAAAAGAATTAATAGCAGACGAAGAACTTTTGGTTCCGTCCGACGAGAAAGTTTACTCTGCAGTTATCAAGTGGGTCAAGCAAGACTTACCAAATAGAGGACCAAATTTATCTGAGGTATTACTTTAAGGCCGGTCCAGACACAACGTCTTATCGAATGATAAAACTGTCACGCAAGTCGTTCGACAAAAAGTAGAAAGTAGAGATTAGAGTATGCAAGACGTACGTTTTGTGGTTTACCCGCTCCGTCTTACTTGATACGACTTGTCTGATTCGACAAGTCGTTCGATTGTGTCTGGACCGGTGTTTAGATACAAACTTAATTTTCTTACAAGTAGCAGAAGGGTATCGAAATAGTCATTGTTTCTAGTTGATGACATATGTAAAGTTGCCTCTGCTGGAGAAAGCATATTTTTCGAAAGTTGTCGCCAGAGAACCTTTAATGAGAAATTACTTTGAGTGCGCTACACTACTGTTAGAAGCTACGGATTATCACATGAAGATAGAACGCGACCAATCATCGCCGAGGGTTCGCCCACGAAAACATTATAAAGAACTTCCATATAGACTAGGGCCTCGATTTGCGTCGGGGTTACGTTCCGGTAAAATGCGACGCATATAAAGATAATTGTTTGCCAATATTAAACAAAAAACGAAATATTACATTAATAAAGTGACACAAACATTCCTATGTATAACAAAAGTAAACTTCTATAAACACTAACATATGAAAATCACCAATATCGTTTTAAGTTTTAGTTTTTTAAAAAACGTCTAATCTTTGCTGTCTTGCATTCACTTTACGCATTCTGTAGAGGTCTTTATAGCATTGAACTTTTTTAGCCACAGCACTCATCATTTCTGCTGCGAATTTCATTCGTGTCATGGTTAATAAAAATGTCCATAGTTTGGTCTATTAAGGTAAATGCTTCCAATAATTTTGCTCCAAGAACTACCAAATCAAGCATGTAAACTACCGTTTCCCAACCGATGGGTCGCGACTAGTGATGCAAAATTACCGGCAATTTAAAAAAAGAGAATATGGTTGGTAACACCGGTATTACCGGTAATATTACCGTGATGTAATATTACCCGTAGTTTATGGACTGCCGGCAATATTACGGGTAATATTACCGTGGTGTAATATTACCAGTTATTAGTAAATATTACCAGTAATATTACCGGTAACGGTAATATTACAGCCCCGGTAACTGAGCAAGTGTAACTTACCGTGATATTACCAAAAGTATCGATAATATTACCTCCGCGGTAACTTAACAAAAGTAACTTACCTTTGGTAACATACCGCAATATTACATACAATACCGGTAAAGTTACCGCCGCGGTAATTTACCAGCGAGAATTTATGCCTCCGGTAACTTACAGTAATATTACCAAAATTACCTGTAATATTACCGTTCTGCATCGCTAGTCGCGACCCCCAAGCAGCGGAGCGAAGTATCAGACTGCCGTAGCCGTAAGCGGGAGGACAGCCGAAGCAGGTTGGGAACCGATGAACTGTAAACAAACGGACGAATCGACGCAATGTGTTCAAGGGAATCCCCGATTTATTTCGTCTGTGAGGACGCATATCAAATCATAACAACGCAAACCAGATTTACGGTCCTATATTTTCGATCAACGCAAATCGAGCCGACGCAAATCGAGGCCCTGTCACTGGAGGAAAATGTGGGGGTAAGCAAATCTGGACTGATTAAGTGTGGTCTCTGCGTAGCGACCTGATCCTTTGATATCTGATAGAAAGGTTGATTATAATATTTATCTAGGGTTAAGTGGTGCAAAAATAAGACAGCAAAAAGTACAAAAAAACGATAAATGTTAATGCTAATGGTTTATATAAAAAGGAACCCTACAATGAGGCAGATATTGTTACCGCATTAAAAAGTGAGATCTTACCCCTATTATATTATGATTACTTTATTACTAACCCCTATCAATTTATTACTGTAATGTACATTTTTGTTTGGAGTCTGTAATTATATTATATACATCCTGTTTGCCCTAGGTACACAAAAAGTGAAACACACTGTACCAAAGGCCACTGAAAACGGGTCAGTAAGGGCCGGCTGTCGATGTTGATACTCTCATTTTTCTTTGTCTCGAATTTTTGGGGGAAAACTCATTTAAATATTGGGCTTGATATTGCCTACAAAGTATAACAAAAAACAGTTACAATTTAAATACTCATCTTTACATAAAATTCAATTTCCAACCTTCAATTGTTTTGACTTATTCGTCTTATTTTTTAAAGATAACTACTATTTTTATTATTAAAAACTGGCAACAACTTATGTTGATATACTTATTCTTGATATAATAATTCCTTAAAATTATCAAGTTATCTAAAGGGGTTTTGTTTGGGGTATAAGGTATAAGTTGTTTTATATTTAAATTTACGACCAGATATCAAATTTCAATGCTGTATTCTATGTTTTATATTTGATTTATTATTAACAAATTAATTGAACAAAACATTACTCCATATGTTCCCCTCCTACAGATACAGATTTTTCCAATCTTCTTCTAAACTCCCGGTATACCAAATCAATTGTTTCTTCATTTATTTTGTGTACTGCTTCCCTAACTTTTAAGTTTAGAATATCTACATTATCATGAAAATTATTCGCATACACCTTCTGTTTTAAATAACCCCATACGTCAGGATAATGGCAGACAGGAAAACCATAGGTTGTTATCTTGCTTATAGTGTCAAGGGTTAATCCAAAAAATAAACAAGTAAATTTTTACCCTGAAGAATTATAAAATATAAACTGTATCTTGTTTTTACACCAATATATTTATTTATTTCTATTTTAGTTAATTATTTTTTGTTTCATCTATCTGATCGATTTTTCGACTTCACTTGATCATATACACAGTATGTCTAGGAAAGTTTGCATCATATCCGACATATTGTACATACATTTTCAGATATGATAGTTACAGTTACTGTTTTTGATTCATCGCCTGCGTATCCAAAAAAAAAAATTTGATGTGGCCAGGCACATGACTTTATCATACAATATATAAAATTAATAGTTTAGCTGCATGAGAATCTATTCTATTGAGATAAATCGTAGGTATTGTCAAAGCATCAGCATTTGACACTACCTACACTACGTCATTAGAATAGTAGTTATTTATGTCACAAATGCCGAAAGTATGGAATAGCGCGACGAGCGGTGATGCGGAGCGTCACCGAAGGCGGAGTGTCGCATGTCAGCGAGTCGCGCTATCTAGTTTTTGGCAGGAGCGACATCAACGTTTATTGTGTTGCTTTTTTAGAAATACGTATTTAAAAAAATAAATAAATGATTTCTGTATAGTAAATGCTAGGTTGGTACCACTTTGACAAAACGCCAAGTTTAAAGGTGCGTTCCGATTGGTAGGTAATGGTAGCTAATGGCGGTGGTAGAATACGAAATTATAGTATTTTTTACATATCGTGATAATGACACATATTAGTTTGCATGTACATAAACATGAGTCACTAGCAATTTTCTATTGGAAATACTATAACGGCGTCTGCTACCACTGCCATTATCACTAATGAAAACGCACCTTAAAAAGGTAATTCAAATTCTGACAGATTTATATTTGTTCATCCCTATGACACATCCCTACCAACATACTAAAATAAAACTACACTCATCGCTATACTTTATTTATAATTTTCTCCATTTATCGTTTTTAGAATTAGATATAAAGACTGGTTGATATTTCTTATCAACAAACAATCAAATTGGTGATCTTATTTTATTTGAAATTTGTATTTTATAATTTGCCGCACTACAGCGGCAACGTTCCATAATGGTTCTCCAACCTCTGATGAGATCAGCTGTTTTCGAATGTGACAACACAAAAAATATTTGTCAAAATCCTGGCTACTATGTAATTTCATATCAATGCTGATGCGACCGATCTCGATCAAATAGAATTTGCTCTTGAAGCTAAACTATTAATTTTACCAAAAAATGTCATAGGCATAAATTATTCAAAATTTCCTCTACTTTAATTTATTAATTAACTATTTTGTCGAAATTACAGAAATGGCGGCTCATTTGCAAAATCCAAAAAGGCTAAGAATAAACTACCAGTTCCTTTGGACCCCTTTCAACCAAAAGCTTTTCAGCTCTAAGTTTGGTAACAAAACTTCTAAATATGAACTTTCGTTCCGATACCTTTAGTAGTTTCTCCGGAATCGTCGTCACAAAAATCGTTTACACACAGACATACACGCACACACACACACACACACACACACACACAGACATTTTTTTGTACCTTGGTCAAAAATGTTCAGGGGACCCAAAAAGGTTATGTTGCTTTTCATAATGTTATTGTTATATTGTCGTAAGCTTATTCGTAATTAATAGTTTCAAGCTTGGTCAACGTGGCAAACTGAACTTTCCAAAGGAAAAAGGAGTCAACGAATAACTATTTCCATGAGAAATCTTTGGCAGAGAAGGAGGATGAACAGGTATTATTTCGTTTTCTAATAACAGTAATTATATATTTTTTTTTGTTGGTAATCAAAGTGCTACTATGAAGTAAATGTGTGCTGATGTTGCTGATGCAAAAAGTAAACTTTTGGGCTATGACGCTTCAAACTTTTACAAAGTTTAATATTTGCATATAATATTTGCAAGTTACGCCGACTCCAACATTTTTGTAACAACTTCGATATTAGTTTTAAGATTTTTAGTAGAAAATTATGTTTCATTATTCCGTCTAGGTTTTATAGATTAATTAATCTATAGCGCCATGCAGTGGCGTAACTAGGAGTCAGTGGGCCCGTGTGCGAACAGAAACAATGGGCCCCACTTTATTTAAAACTTTGAAACCCTTAAACCCTTGTTTGACTGCCCACTAAGACTTTTTATACTGTTTATACGTTTTTTATACTTTATACAGTGTGTCTCACAGAACGTTGGATTGTATGAGTAATTTTGTTATTATTAGAGATAGAAAGTCGGTTAAATGGACAAAGTAGTGCATATTTATGTGCTCTTTCATAATCTGTTCAGAAAACAGTTGAATTCCAAATGATTTCCAAACTATTTGACATTATAAAGGCACTTTTTTCCCTACAATTTGAAACTTTTGTTTTTCTTATGGACTGCATATTGGTTTTATACATGTTTGGATTCATCATTCCTTTCTGAGTAATTTGGTATGTTACATGCCATATTTTGATTACAATAAGATAATAGGTTTGTTCGAGCAGCACCAAAGTAAGTGCATAAAGCACTTATTCTTTCTCCTGCGCATGCCAGATGGCGGTTTTGCCATGCAAAAGCCTGCATTGCGTATGCGTACAAGAATCCCCAATTGTTTTGACTGGTTTTGGCGACTGCTCGAACGAACCTAATAGAAACTAAAAATTGAAGACTGAAAATTGTACACTTCGAGAATTGCTGAAAATCAAATCAAATCAAAATCAAATCAAAAAAATCTTTATTTTATGCAAAAACAAAATACATATATAATTATTTAATATTAAATAGGCAACAAAGATCCGCCATCTACCAAAGAATTAAAAAAAAACAAATATTGCAGATGATAGTTACACTAAATAACATAACACTATGAACAATTCCTTGGCAGAGGTTACACCACACAAAACTTACGTAAGTTTTGCATGTGGCTAAACAAAGAATAAATAAATTCTTAAGAAGTGGCAGTCATCCTCCGCGTGCTACCAAACAATCAAAAATCCCGCACAAATCGACAAATGGAAAAAAAAAGAAAAGTGCAAACAAAAACACTCACCCGACAACAATGGTGCCATGGAAGACGTTTTGTGAAATAATCTGATATCTACCCATCTGTAACCAATTGTTCAAAAAAATTGTTTAAAACCTAGAATTAATAAAAAATTCTGAATCCAAACATGTATAAAACCAATATGGCGTCCATAAGAAACACAAAAGTTTCGATTGTTTCTGACGAATTCATTGGCGGAAAATTTTAAACTAACGTAGTAATTGTAGGGAAAAAGTGCCTTTATAATGTCAAAACGCTTTTTTGAAGGGATCACAAATAAAGAAGTTATGATCATAATTAAAAAGTTAAATTTTTTGTTTTTTTCAAAATAGCTTGTAATGCAGCCTTGAAAGTTATTTTCTCTATTGTTAGAATTAAAAGTTTATTGTTTCTGTTTGTAGATCTTAATAAAATTGTATTATTACTAATATTTTTTGTTCTTTATGTAACAATAATTATATGGTATCGAGTTTAGATTGGTATGCGTGGAGGCCTGCGTACCTACTTTTTAAAACGCTCGACACTTACTATAATTTTTACAATTTATTGAAACATGAATTAATAGTAGCCATATGCTTATAAATGTGAATCTTATGCGAGGAGGCGATGACTAAGTGTTCTAAGTTGTCTAAAATCCATTAAATCTCTAGAAAATTACATTATATTTACTGGTATTCCTTCTTAAAGTCAGGTTTTCATAATTATTAGATTTTAGTTAGTGACTTTACCTTTAAGCCGACGATCTCATATTTTTCGCGACACCTCCCAATCAACCGGCCGGCTCCAATGGGCCCCCCCTGGCTCGTGGGCCCGTGTGCGCCGCACACCTCGCACACCTGCTATTTACGCCACTGGCGCCATGGGCCTGGGGGCTGCAAAATAGTCTAACACAGGTAACGATTCGACAAATTTTCAAAATTTTTGCAAATTTTGGAAAAGTTTTCAATGTTTTTATTGATTCATGCATTGTCACCGGAATTCTGCCCACATGCAAAATTTCAGCTCGATCGGATAAATTTTCAAAATTTTTGCAAATATGAAAAATGTTCCAGTTTTTTATTGTCACCAGAAATCTGTCCATATGCAAATATATATGCAAAATTTCAACTCGAGTGCACTCCGGGAAGTAGGTAAAATAAACTAATGCACAAGAGCATAGCATCACATCGACAAGTGGTCCCAATCAAAAACCCAACCGCAGCCGGGATTCAGACAAACACATCTGATAAAAAACACAATAAAGAGACTAATTAGCGAATAAAACAAAAATATTTATTTTGAACAAGTTTAACTTTATTTGCGATTATCTTCGTAACTAGAAACGGACAACTGGTTCCTTTTTTCATCCCTGCACACAAATTCTCTTCATTTTTTACATTTTACATAAAAACATATGTATTTAGATTTATAATTTAAATTTTGGGCATGACTACAAATCTGTATATTTTGTTCCCTAGCACTACAGAAAATTTTCCTGTTATGGCAGCAGAGGCTATGGATGCCTACCGTTAGGTTTACAATGGCAATTAAAGAGCTGGAAAAAGTTTACGGCGTAGAACCAGGAATTTATTTTAAACATCATACAGAATCACGGAATATTATGAACGACAAAGATGGAAGCCAAGAAGTATTGCAGTGACAAAAAAGACGCAAATGGACGCAACCGAAGGAATAGACAGGAATCTAGATTATGGTATACATGCTGGAGCAAGTACCTCTTTCGGCAGAAGAACAGCATTCAGAATCAGATTTTTTTTAATTCTTTACATGTTATTTTTTAGTCTGTATGGCCAGTAGGTGCCTCTACGTCACCAATGTACAGCTGTCGCACTTAGTTGGGACTCGAGAGTCATTTTACCAGTGATTATCAAAAATGTTGCTATTTACCGATGGGATATATCTGTTTGTGCTTCTATTCGGTTGGACTCTGGTCGCATTTTACTAATGTCAACTTACGATAGTGACGTTACATGGGAGCTCATGAACATGTAACTTGACGTTCGAATCCAACTTTTCTTTCCTTATATCAAACAATACGAATTATGATAATCGTGACTATATGAATCTGTATCTCTTTCCTTGCCGTTCATATACTCCATTGTCGACATATTTCTAATTTGATATGTCATGTATTAGTTTAGTTAGCTAAATTTCTGTTTTTATTTATCTCAGTCTAGCCTTACGAGATTGTACATAAGGCAAGGAGAGTGACCTCCTAAAATATGCATAATTTGCAATAACGAAAATGTTATCATCATTTGTGTTCCATTGCTAATAGCTGCTCATATTCTATGACGATTTGTATTAATGGAAAACCAGTTTCTTATTGTTCTTATATTTTTGTTGTAGTAGTAAAATAAGTTACGCTTAGGAGGAAACAAGGTCTATCAACTGTACACTAAATAATTTTTGAAGATTGTTGTTATTGCAATATTATATTACTAAAGGTATCCCAATTTGAGAGAGAGCTAAGTGAGATAAATACTAGGTAAATTTTTTTATGACCCATTGGCATTTTGAAGTTTATATAACAGGTCAGACAGTATTTCTAATGCCTGGGCCACACTAACGTCTATAGTCTTACGCCCGGTTCCCACGTCTCGGATGTCAGTTTCGAAAAAAATCGGGTGCTCTAGTGGCTTAACATTTTGTATGGAGTTGCTCACATCTATTTGTCGGAGGCGAAAAAAAATCGTGTCGGATAGATGTGAACAGCTCCATACAAAATATTAAGCCTCTAGAGCACCCGATTTTTTTCGGATTAAACATGCGACAAGTGGGTACCGGGCGTTAACTAAAGCATAATCAATGCTGCCCTGATTAAATGATTGCGTTAAGCCGTGGTCACACTTGATTTTAATGCATTAATTTTAACATTACTCGTTAGGCATTGGACGTTTTTGCCTCAGATTTTATTTGTCAATATTTTTTTGCGTTTTGTGCCTACAAAGCCAAAAACAAAACTCATAAGGGATCTATAAAGAATAAATCGTATAAAAGATGAGTCGTGTATTATATTAACAATCTTTGTTTTGTTATTGAAAACATTCCGATGAGTCTCGCACGCTTTGCTATGGTTTTATCTGCGCAAACCGAATAATGCAAACCATTCTAGGAAATTAACATAACAGGATGTTCTTATGGTTTACAATATTTTGTATTTTATTTCATGTTATTAATATCTGCAACTGAAACATGTAATATCATTTATTGTGTTGCCAATAAATAATGTATAAGACTAACAAGGCTGTTTTCATTTGTAATTTACTTTACAAAGGTAAGTAAAAAATCATTTTCTTTTAATCAATTGGCAAATAACATTCAAATTGATTCTAATAAGTTACTTCTTTTGAAATTATACTATACAATACCACTAAATATTTATGGTATATGTCCAAATATAGACCTAATAAATTCTTTATTTATTAAAAATAATTGTAAGGATTTCTTCCGCAATATGTATAAAAATTATCTAAAAAACAATTAAAAAATTAGCTCCCCCGAGTACGTTAGACGGTTTCATAGGAAACAATAGGTACATGTATGTTTGTATGCATACGTAACTGTTTTGTATTTCAATACCTAGTTATAGTAGGAAAACATCATCAATAACATTGTCGATTTCAAAACTATCCAGGAAATTAGCCAATAATTATTAAAATTTAATTTTTTTTAAATAAAGATGAGATAGTAGTTCAGAGGTCCGTATTGACTCCGCCAACGACTCTATCGGTAAAAATTACATTATTTCAAACTATAATTTAATAGCGTGTCCAGAATAACGAGTAATTTTTTTCAATTTAAGTGGCGCCATCTATAACAATAAGCCTGAACCCTTCAATAAACGAGGCATATTTGAAAATGTACCAAACCGTGTAAATCTTTCCGCGTTCACTTGAGCGAGCTATTTTTCTAAATACGTTACTTTTGATCCATAATTGTTTTGTATTTAAATACCTTGTTACAATACTGAACCTAGATTTCCTATTTTGTTAATAATTGTAGTTTAATAACAAATTATACAGGTGTACAGCGTGTAGCATTAAAATGTGCTTTTTTATTCGTTTTTAAATATTGATGAAATAGCAAATCCCTGTTCCGCATTCACTATCTCGACGATTTTATGTGCAAGCATGCATTCTATAATAAAATATCCTAAACAGCTCGATAAAAATTTTGACCGATTTCATCCGGTAATTCAGTATTCTATACTAGATTGTCTACAGGCTTAAGTTCCTTCGGTAGGGGGTGCGCAAAGACTTCATTTTTTCCACGATACTTTCCCTATTTGACTCTGGTTCGAAGAGTTGATTTTTTTCTATTAAACTATTATACGCGCGTACGATGTAGCGTTGCGGTAACTATACTCTGTACTGTTATCTTTTCATAAACATGGAAAAGATTATAACTATATAATTTGAAGATTAACTGTGTTATTGAACGAGAAAACTTATAGTGGGAAATCAATCAAATATTTTTTGTTTTTAATTTTTTATTCTTTAACCAATATTTCGGACAATTTTGGTCCTTCTTCACAGTTCGGAAAAAGTTATATAAATATACAAAACAGGAAAGGTGTCATAAGACAAGTTTACTCGTTTTATATATGTGTATATACCTATAAACTCACAAAGAAACTTTTTCGACTTTTAAACGGAGTAGGTACGACTACAAATTAATATTTTGGTAAATGGCAACGTGCTATCAAGAAACAAACATCTTTCAGGTAGATTACGTGCTGTCAACCATCGACGAGTTCGATTTACTACTGATATGCATGCTTAAAGTTGGAACTGAGGCTTGTGCACCGTTTACACGCTCAAGCCAAAGCACCAACCACAAGCCGATTTTCTGTCACGACAGATTTTACACAAGCCAAGATTTTTGGCTTGCGCAAACTTCATGCCAGCGTTTACACGCAACGATGTGCAAATCGATTTGTACAAGCCAATTTGCGCAAATGGCATGAGCGTGTAAACGGACCTTTACACTGGCTATAACAAACAGTGTTGCGTTTTACACCAGATCTCGCGTTTAGAATCAGCTTCTGGTGTATGGAACTGATGGAACTGAGCGTTTGGTGTAAACGACCTTCAAATGCAGGTGACAGCTACGATTTATATTGTTTAACACGAACACTAAAAATCCAAACTGGCATTCTTTATGTTACATCGTTTTCGGTATTACCGATTTTTACTGTACTTTAGGTCATACCTAAATAAATTATTCATGTTGTACATATTTACATTTTCAATTTGAAACAGCGCCATCTATCCACAGACCGTTGAACTGCGTTGAACAATGTTGCAATGCCAACAGACTAAAACTCTCCCAAAATGGTATTCTAGTTACGTTCACTAAAAGATAACTCCCATCGTTATACGTAGCATTTAATGTACTTTTATAATATATTACAGTACACAATAACCATACGCCAGTAAGACCAAAAAGCATTTCTATATTTGTAGTTTAGTTTCTTTAACACTAAAATTTGCAAGTATAATAGTTGTTATAGTTTCACAATTTAAACAATAATTATTGTGTGGTGTATCGGTGTGTTTTCGACGTAGGCTACGGGAGCCTTAATACTACCAACGGCTGCAGAAGTATAATCATATCTCTCCCGTATGCGTTTTCATATGAGCTTTAAGACGACGCCTTCTTGCAGCAGCATAATCACATAGGCTGCATTTAAACGGTTTCTCACCTGTATGCGTTCTCATATGCATTACAAGATCACTAGGTTGTCCGCTAGCATGACTACATAAGGTGCATTTAAATAGTTTCTCACCTGTATGCCGTCTCATATGACTCTTAAGGAAAGCACTTGTTGGACAAGCATAATCACATAACATGCATTTAAATGGTTGCTCAGCTGCATGCGTTTTCATATGCCGTGTAAGATAACCACTGTGTGTACTAGCATAATCACATAAGGTACATTTGAATGGTTTCTTTCCAGTGTGCGTTTTCACATGAACCTTAAGAGTACTATTTCTTGCGGAAGAAAAATCACATACGGGGCATTTAAATTTCTTCTCGCCGGTATGCTTTTTCATATGATCCATAAGCAAACCATTTTGTGCACTCGAATAATCACATACGGAGCATTTAAATGGTCTCTCGCCTGTATGCGTTCTCATATGCTGTACAAGGTTAAAGTTTTGTACACTAGCAAAATCACATAGCGTGCACTTAAATGGTCTCTCTCCTGTATGCGTTTTCATATGCCTCCTATGACTAGCAGGGTATGCGGTAGAAAAATCGCATAAGGTGCATTTAAGTGGTTTTTCTGCTGTATGCATTCTCATATGCACTTTAATACTATTCCTTCCTGTAGTAGCATAGTCACAGAAGGTGCACTTAAATGGTTTCTCTACGATATGCGTTCTCAAATGATGCTTAAGACTACCAACAGCTGCACAAGTATAATCACACGAAGTGCATTTAAATGTTGTACGCCTTCGCGTGTGCACTTTAGGTGACAGCTTCCTTGTATGTCTTCGTTCGTGTGCTTTTAGGAATTGAGGGTGCGAAACAGTATAGTCGCAAGTGTTGCATTTATATTGCTTCTCTGCTTTACCAACTTTTACATTTTGTAGTTGCGTTGACTGTGCAGTTCCCTCGCCGTAGTTGCTATGCGGCAATACCTCCTCAGGTGTTTCTGCCTTTGGAGGATATAAAGACTGACCGGATACTGTACAACTGGATCCAGATACATTAGTTTCCGTAAATTCCATTTCTTCAATTTTTATGTCCAATCTGAAAAAAAAAAATAAATCACAATAAGCAATAATTCCATTTACCGTAACCAGAAATTATCCAGATATCGATTTTATCATATGTTTACATAATTTTTACCCTCTCCGCCTAACGCATCCAAAAACTACTTTTTCCGTCGATTTTTTATTTATGAGTCAGTTTAGTGAATAGGAAATTCTAAATTATTACCATTTATTTATTACAAACTATACAGGGTGAGTTATTAGAATCCCGGCGGTCGATAGCTACTAAATCGTTAGAGAAGGAAAAAAATGTTTAATACCAAAGTTGTTTGGCTCACTAGTTTCCATAAAATAAAATTGTTTTCATTTATATCGGGTGTTGCATTTAGGCGCGACGTAAAGTATGTACATTTTTTTAAATAGAACAATTAAAATAATTAAATAATTAAATAGAACAATATACAAGGCTATTTTATTATAGTATGAATACTAATAAATTTGAATACTAATAAATTATCCAACGGTATAGGTTGCTAACTCTCAGCGTTAATAGTACCTGAGATATTCAATTATTTCTCCAACATATGCCCGTTTCACGATCTTCATTTTCCCAACAAGTTCCCTTTAATTTATGTCAAATATGTCCAAATTTAGTAGTTTTCGTGACATTTACAATTTAAAGAAAAATGTGTAATATTATCTAAATATGCCACTATTTTATTGTTCTTTCTCTTTTATTTGTCTCTTAGTGGTAAATCAGTAATAGTATAACCACATATAATTTAGGAAAAGAAAAAACGATAATACCATTAGCGTTTATTAAAAAATAAATCTCTTTTAACTTAGTAAGCTATTTGAAGCAAATTCAGAAACAAACTATAACCACTTAATAAACATTGCACAACAAGTAACTATTATTTTAATTAATATTTGGAAATTGTTCAAAAGGACGCCCATTTTCTCTTCTGTTCTTATTAAATAGAACAATATACAAGGCTATTTTATTATAGTATGAATACTAATAAATTTGAATACTAATAAATTATCCAACGGTATAGGTTGCTAACTCTCAGCGTTAATAGTACCTGAGATATTCAATTATTTCTCCAACATATGCCCGTTTCACGATCTTCATTTTCCCAACAAGTTCCCTTTAATTTATGTCAAATATGTCCAAATTTAGTAGTTTTCGTGACATTTACAATTTAAAGAAAAATGTGTAATATTATCTAAATATGCCACTATTTTATTGTTCTTTCTCTTTTATTTGTCTCTTAGTGGTAAATCAGTAATAGTATAACCACATATAATTTAGGAAAAGAAAAAACGATAATACCATTAGCGTTTATTAAAAAATAAATCTCTTTTAACTTAGTAAGCTATTTGAAGCAAATTCAGAAACAAACTATAACCACTTAATAAACATTGCACAACAAGTAACTATTATTTTAATTAATATTTGGAAATTGTTCAAAAGGACGCCCATTTTCTCTTCTGCAAGTATTAACGCGCTGTATAAAAGATCTTGAGATATTTCTTAACATGTACCTGTTATTTACTCCAAGGTTGACAAAAACATTGGTTATACGAAGTTTCATGTCTTCAGGTGTAGTAGGTGCTGATTGGTATACCAGCTCCTTCACATATTCCCATAAAAAGAAATCTAGTTTGTTGAGGTCTGGGGACCACGGTGGCCACTATATAGGACCTCATCTTCCCTATTTAGTCACAGTTTTAGTTCTTGTTTTGTGCTGATAATTAATATTACCTATTTCTTCAAATTGCAACCGAACCCTGTTTATAACACTTGCTTGGGGATACCGTCTATCCCGATATCGCTGTGCATATTCTGGATGCTACTAATGCATTTCTGTCGGCTTCGCCATAGGTGTAGATCGCGTTAATTAATTCTTCTTTGCTATAATTATAACTCTTCGTTCAGAGAAAAGGCAAATATTGTTACTAATTTTGACAGCAATAACTTATTGAGTGTCGTAGATCTCAATTATTTCTATGATTAATAAATGCTAATAGTATTAATTACCGTTTTTTTCAAGTTGTATTTTAATACAGTGTTACTGATTTGCAAATGAGAGACAAAAAATAAAAAATAATGGCATTATTAGATAATATTGCACATTTTACTTTAAATTGTAAATATCACGAAAACTACTACAATTGAACATATGGCATACTTAACATAAATTAAAGGGAACTCGGAGGGCAATTCAACTAGCACATAATATACAGGCTGTTCCACTTAAAAAACTCAAGGAAAAGCCATTTGAAAAACATAAAAATTCACTAAGATTTATGAACACTCTGTATAGTGAATCTAATATCTTCGGATACTATCATGTATCTACTGGCTTTGACTATTGTCTGACATAGTTTAACGGCAAAATCTGCAAAAATGTCGTATTTGCATAGTTTTAAAGAAGGTCCTGCAACGGGCATATTTTAGGGAAGTAATTGAATATCTCAGGAACTATTAGCGCTGACAGTTAGCAACCCATGCGGTTGGATAAACAAATTTATTAGTAATCAAATAATAGTAAAATATGCCAGGCATTCCATTTAAAAAAAATCTGATGTGGCCAGGCACATGACTTTATCATACAAAATATAAAATTAACAGTTTAGCTGCATGAGAATCTATTTGACTCAGATAAATCGTGTCTGCATTAAAATTAAACTATAGTTAGCCAGGATTTGACAGATATTTTGATAGTCAATAGTATCAATAGAAGGTATTGTCAAAGCATCAGCATTTGACACTACCTACTGTCATCAGAATAATAGTTGTTTATATCACAAGTGCCGAAAGTACGGAACAGCGCGACGAGCGGTGATGCAGCGCGTCACCGATGGCGGAGCGTCGCCGTCGCATGTGAGCGAGTCGCGCTATGTAGTTTTCGGCAGGAGTGACATCAACGTTTTTTGTGTTGCTTTTTGAGAAATACGTATTTTGAAACATAATTCAAAAATGGTTATATTTCTGAATAGGAAATGTTACCACTTCTACGAAACGTTAAAAAGCTATGTCACATCCGTACCAACATACTAAAATATAACTACACTCATCGCTATACTTTATTTACAATTATCTCTATTTATCGTTTTTACAATTAGATATAACAACGGGTTGATATTTCTTATCAACAAACAATCAAATTGGTGATCTTATTATATTTGAATTTTGTATTTTGTGCTTTGCCGCACTAGAGCGGCAACGTTCCATAGCGGTTCTCCAACCTCAGAAGAAATCAGCTGTTTTCTAGTGTGACAGCCATAGACATTTCTGTCGTGACAGCACAAATATTTTTTGGTCAAATCCAGGCTACTATGTAGTTACGCAATGCAGATGCGACCGAACTCGATCAAATAGAATTTGCTCTTGAAGGTAAACTATTAATTTTACCAAAAAAATTTATAGACATAAATTGTAGCAAATTTCTTCTACTTTAATTTATTATTTAACTATTTTGACGAAATTACAGAAATGACGGTTCATTTGCAAAATCGTTGAAAAATGCTAAGAGTAAATAGCCTGTTCCTTTGGACCCTTTTCAACCAAAGGCTTTTCAGCTCTCAGTTTGGTCATGAAACTTCTAAATCTGAACTTTCGTCCCGATACCATTAGTAGGTTCTCCGGAATCGTCGTCACAAAAATCGGGTACACACACACATACACACACACACACACACACACACACACACACACACACACACACACACACACACACACACAGACATTTTTTTGGACCTTGGTCAAAAATGTTCAGGGGACCCAAAAAGACCTATTTCCGCTAAAATCTCAATTTTTTTTCGGCACGATTACAATACTTTACCATACTGCGTATGATAAAGTAAAAAATGTTCATACTTTCCGTCAGGCCTAAATGCAACACAACATAAATGAAAATAATTTTACGTTATAGAAACTGGTGAGTCAAACAACTTTTGTGTTAAACATTTTTTTCTTTCTGCAACGATTTAATAGCTATAGACCGCCGGGATACTAATAACTCACCCTGTATATTAGCTCTTTTTAATGAATACTTTATTGTAGAATATATCACGATCCAACCTGTGTGCACGTGTTGTGTGAGCTCCGACGTTTTGTCTTTTATTATCGGTTTCTTTGAGTATTGGACTTTGTAGTTGTGCGGGGGCGTGGTTTGTAGTGTGTTCTGCCGTGGTGTTAATTTTTTGGATTTTGCGTGAGTGGCTGAGGCTAAAAATTACAATTTTGTTTGCTTGCCGGGTTGGTGTATTCACGAGCACTACTTATAAAAACCCGTTCTTGTGTTCGTGATCGAGTATGTCAAGTGAAACGAAACAGTGCTTTTGCTGTAATAAGCGATTTTCTGAGCACTTATTTGTGACTTGTTCTATATGCGACAACGTTTTTAGAAATGGTTGTGTTGATTTGTCATCCTCCGAGGTTCGCACAATACGCGCCAAAAAGGAAGTTTCCTGGACCTGTAAGAGTTGTGCTATCGTTGGAACTGACATTGCCAGCCTGAAGTCTATTATTTTGAACTTACAAAAGGATATTCTGCTTCTGAAGCAACAATTGGCAAAAGAGCCGCAAAACATTGTTAACTCCGACTCTGTAACGAATCTGGATGTTGTTGAGGAAGTGATCAGTGAGATAAATGATAGAAAGTTCAGAGAGTGTAATTTGTTGGTGTATGGGATTCCTGAGGATGGTGAAGTTGATGATGCAGTTGCCTTGCGTAATTACATGCAGACCATTAATGCAGATGTAGGTAATATTAAAACCTTTCGCCTTGGACGTGTGGGTACTGCAGCTAGACCTGTTAGAGTTACTGTTGATAACCGAGCTACTGTCATAAATACTCTGAAAAACTACAATAATCTCCGTCGTTCATCAGGTCAAATGAGATTTGCTGTATCAGCTGACCAGACATTGAAGCAGCGCCTACACTTTAAAGCACTACGGGAGCAGCTCAAGAGGAGACAGGATGATGGGGAGCATGGTCTGTCAATTAAATTTTTTAGTGGTGTCCCGCGTGTTGTGTCTCTTTCGGATGGGCAGGCACCCTCCCAGGAATTGCAGCATGATGATTTAAACTAAATGCGCCCAACAGGAGAGAGAAACAGTTTGATATTTTGTACCAGAATGTGAGAGGTTTAAATTCTAAGACTTGTGAGGTGTTTGGGTTGGTTTCAGAAAGTGATTGTTGTGTAATGGCTCTTACTGAGACCTGGCTTTCTGCGAGCGTCGATAGTTCGGAACTGTTTGGTGATGGGTTCTCGGTTTTTCGATGTGATCGTGATAAAAGTTATCGTCGGCGCGGAGGAGGCGTTCTGATTGCGGTGAGTGCGCGGCTGTTAGTTACGTCTCTAGATCTGACTGGTTTTAGGGATATTTGTAGTGGCATTGATCTGGTTGGCTGTAGAGTGCGGGTAAGTGGCGTACCGGTGCTTATCCTTTGTGTTTATATACCTCCGGGCATGCCTGTTCAGAACTACACAAATTTGTTTGATTTCTTGGAGAGGTTACCACTCATCCTCGAGTCTCCAGTAATTATTCTTGGAGATTTTAATATTCCGAGTTTCGTATTGTGGGAAGGGCAACGAAGTTTTAATTTGCATTTGGACGCTCTTTTGAGTTTTATGGACTTATTAAATGTGAAACAATATAATACGGTGTTGAACGGGATGGGGCGGCTTTTGGATTTAGTTTTGTCAAATGTTGATTGCGTTGTATCGCGGGAACTGTATCCAATTGTAAATGAGGATATGTATCATCCCTCACTAGAAATAATTGTTAAGTTGGGTCCAGTTACTCATCGCAATTTTGTTAACAATGTTGAACGCTGTTATTATAATTTTCGTAGAGCCGACTTGCCTTCCCTTTATGATGCCATTTGTCATATTGATTATACCGAACTCTATGCGTCTACGGATGTGGATTCTGCTCTGACCGTTTTCTATGAGGCTTTGTACAGGGTTTTTGATGTTTTTGTACAAAAGACAACTTTTAAAAGAGGTTCTTATCCACCTTGGTATACGCCTTCCATTAGAAAGGATATTAAAACAAAATCTTATTTCCATAGAAAATATAAGACATATAAGTCTCAGTATTATTATAAATTATTTCAATCAATACGTACGGTGATCAGAAGAAAGATTCGGGTGGCTTACTGTGAGTATGTTGATACGGTGCAGACATGTCTGCGCTCTGAGCCTGGACAATTTTGGCGATTTATAAGATCTAAGCGGGGAACCTCCAGAATACCGGGTAGTATGTTGCATGGTGAGACGACTGTCGATAGTCCGCGGGGGATTGTTGAGGCATTTGCATTGCATTTTGCTGGAGTTTAGGGCGGAGTCGGTGCTCTCTCTGATGTAGTCGATGACCCTTCTCTGGATGTTGTAGGTTCGGCTTGCTTGTCGCTTGCTGATGTTGATGCTGGGGATGTAGAGAGGGCAATGAACATGCTAAAGCCAAGGTTGTCCAGTGGTGTGGATGGCGTGCCGGCTTTCCTGGTAAGGGATTGTCGCTCTGTTTTGTCATCTCCGTTGGCCTTCTTAATTGGACTATCATTGAGATCAGGTCGGTTTCCGGATCAGTGGAAAACAGCTAGGGTTACGCCTGTATTCAAAAAGGGTGAAGTGAATGACGTTAAAAATTATAGGCCCGTGTCACTGTTGTGCACCTTCTCTAAGGTCTTTGAATTGGTGCTGCATTCTCACTTCTATCGGTTTGTAGAAAAGCGACTATCGGAACGTCAGCATGGATTTTTGAGCGGCAGATCCACCGTCACGAATCTTATGTGCTTTACGCAGTTTGTGGCAGAGAGCTTGGATCGGCGTGGGCAGGTAGATGTTATATATTGCGATTTCAGTAGTGCTTTTGACCTGGTTGACCATCGTTTGTTGCTGCGGAGCATTTTGGGTTTTCGGTGGGTTTAGTTAAACTTATTCGCAGCTATCTGGATCGTAGAGTGAATATTGTTTCGCACTGCGGTCATAACTCAAATCCGTATATCTCTACGTCTGGTGTAGCTCAGGGATCCATAATCGGCCCATTAATGTTTAACATTTACATTAACGACTTACTTAGGGATCTAGATGTAGAATTTCAAGCTTACGCTGACGATATTAAGTTGTATTGTTTTATTCGGTCCGGGGCTGACGGCGCTAGGCTTCAGAACGCTGTTGATGTGTTGCATAGGTGGTCCCAGAGCAATGGATTTCGTCTTAACGCTAGCAAGTGCCACATAATGACCTACTGCAGGCGGACGGACCCTATTGTCGCTGACTACACGATTGGAGAGGTTCTGTTGCGGAGAGAGACCACTATTAGGGACCTGGGTGTTCATTTTGACAGCAGGCTCTCTTTTGACTGCCATGTTACGAATACCGTTTCCTCTGCGCTTAGGTCCTTGGGGTTTCTGTTTCGTAACTCCGCTATGATAACAGACATTGACTGCCTGAAGTCACTGTTTAATTGCTTTGTCCGCTCGAAACTTGAATATGCTGCGCAGGTCTGGTATCCTTTGGGTGTCACATCCGCGCAGAAAATAGAGAACGTCCAGAGAAAGTTTTTGAAGCGGTTGTGTTTTGTTCAGGACGGAATTTATCCCCAGAGAGGTGTAGATTACGGATTCTACTTAAATAGATTTGGTTTTGAATCTTTGCGAGATCGTCGACAGATGCTAGCGTCCGTAACCTTATACAAGTTGCTCAACAACAGTATTGACAGCCCGGATCTTTTGGGTCGGTTAGATTTTTACGTGCCGGGTTTTAATTCACGAAGTAGAAACCTCTTTCAATTGCGTGTGTGTAATACGAATGTCTTGCGCGCTTCGCCAATTTATGTAATGGTAGAAAATTTTAATAGACTTAGTGGCGGCAGAATCGACGTCTTTTTTATGGGTTTCCGTGTATTTTCTGCGGCACTAAGGGAAGGTTTATTAGAACACGGCTAACGGGGTGCATCTTCTGTGTGAGTTTTGGATTATTTATTGTTTTTGCATTGTTGATTTGTTTTATTGATGGTGAAGACTTTTGTTAATTACATTTATTATTGTGTTATTATTATTATTATGGTTACTGTATTGTTATTGTTTTATATCATGTAATTTGCCCTGTTATTGGGGGCTTTCCTCTCCTGTTGGGTATAATAAAGTATTATTATTATTATTATGTATTAAGTATTTTTTTGAAGAGCCAGGTTTCGCTTCTTAAATATGAAAGGGAAACACAACATTCTTAGCAATGAGTGCAGTAAATTCAGTATTCACTATTGAATACCTCTCATCTGCAACCACTACCTGGGCTGCAGGCTCACTGGTGCGCTGTGAAGGCACAGGGGGTAGACTCTTCACCTGCAATATGAAAGAAAACATGATGGTGTATGGGAACCTGCATGATAATTTTATTAAATTAATAGGTACATACTAGAGAAGTCGATATTGCAAATTCTGCTTTGTCAATACTGTGGGAGGTTGTAACAACCTGAAAAATATGGATTTGGACGAAATAGACCACACACCACAAACCTAACACAATTCGAAAATACAAGGTAATTTTTATTGCTGCGCACATTTGAAACATCCACTTCTCCAGTACCTATTAAATTAATAAATTTTTCATGCTGTTTCCCATACACAATCATGTTTTCTTTCATTTTGCAGATGACGAGTCTACGCCCTGCGCCTTCACAGGGCACCCGTGACCCTGCAGCCCAGGTAGTGGTTGCAGATGAGAGAGGTAGTCAATAGTGAATTCACTGCAGTCATCGTAATAATGTTGTGTTTCCCTTTCATATTTCAGAAGCGAAACCAGGCCTTTCAACCACTAAGCGCCACAGACTTAATTAAAAACTACATAATACATAAAGTATTCATTAAGAAGAGCTAATATAAAGTTTGTAATAAATAAATAGTAATAATTTAGGTCTCTACTGAATTTTTGGTGAAGGGCTCTTGACTTAACAGTTTTGCGTAATGTGACATAAAATATAAACCAGGTCCAGCGGCTACGCGGTTTCGCCAAAAGAAGTGATTAATATGTGCAAGTTGTAGTGAATTTAACGTAGTTTTATCAGAATCAGAGCTTGTTTTAATTACACGCAAATTATATAAAATTTTGGCCTTCTTTCGCGCGTTCTAGCAGCCAAACCATTCAATCAAAAAACACACTTGAGGGTGCCTTTTATAGGAAATTTGGTGTACTTTATTTTTATAGAGTGGTGTACGTCGAAAAGTGCATAGTTTATGACTTTTTCGAAAAAACTGACGATGAACCCAAAATTTTGAGGTTTCTTGCGATTTTCGTTGTGAAGCCATATCCGTGTGAAGTAGCAAAGTTGTAATTCGGTTTCAGCACCCCACAAACATATAGAATGAACGAAAAAAAAAAGTTCTATATTTTTTTAATATTATTATTATTTATTAATATTCACGTTTTATTCACTTGGCTCAATATCCCTTCGGTAAATAGTGATATTTATGAACAAGTTCTCATAACAACATAATATTTATATGTTCAAATAAGTACGTTAAGTACTTATTTGCTAAGTCAAAAAAAGGTAACTATTCTTCTCCCTCTAAACTGTAGACTGGCATGTTGGTTAATAGTTGCCGTATTAAATCCTTTAATGTTTTCAAGATTACTTCTTTCCTTAATGTACTTGGTAATTGGTTGAAGTATTTTATACCAGCGTATTCAGTTCCTCTTCCCAGCCTTTTCCTCTCATTATGTACAATACCTTTTTCTATTGATATTGATCAATGCATTCATTATCATGGCAATTTATGATAAGTGATACTAACCATTCCACACACACATGGCAAATATTTATTCCTGGCTCCTCATACCCCGTGAGATGTGAGAAAAAATTTCATTTCTCATGGCTTTAGAACCAATCACAGCTCTGCATTTTTCATTTCCATTGTGTTTTGATACACTGCTTAGCGACATTGTCAAGGCATTGACAACGTCTCTAAGTGACCAAACAGCGCACCAAACAATTTTTATCTGTCTAAATCCTGTAAACCGAGATTGTGACATATACCGTCCCTGTACGCAATAAATTAATTTATAAAATTTCATTTCATGGTCGTAGAAAAAGTATAGTATTCCATTCGCAAGTAATGGCAATTTCTCACTCGAACGTTTTGCAGCACTCGCCTACAGCTCGTGCTGTAAACTTCGTTCTCGTAAGAAATTGCTTACATTACTTGCTCATAGAATAATATACTGTTTTCTACTCCTATTGACGATTGCATTCATTATCATGGCAATTTATGATAAGTAATACTAACCATTCCCCACACATATGGCAGATATTTCATTCTTGGCTCCTCATACCCCGCGAGTCGTGAGAAATATTTCATTCGTCACAGGTTCAGAACCAATCACAGCACTGGATTTTTCATTTCCATTGTGTTTTGATACACTACTTAGCAACATTGTCAAGGCATTGACAACATGTCTAAGTGACAAGCGCACCAAACAATTTTAATCTGTCAAGATGCTGTAAACCGTCATAGTGACATACAGCCGTCCCTATATGCAATAAATTAATTCATAAAACTTCATTGCATGGTCATAGAACAAGTGCAGTATTCCATTCGCAAGTAATGGCAATTTCTCATTGATACGTTTTGTTGCAAACTTTGTTCTCGTGAGAAATTGCTTACATTACTTGCTCATAGAATAATATACTATTCTACTGGTATCATGACTGTTCACATCTTGAGGCATTGTTAGCTATCGCTTATTTATTTTAACTTCTATTAGCACTGTATATATATAAAGTGCATACACAGTCATGATATGGTGTTATTGAAAGATAGGCGTACACGAATCCTTCTGTTTAGCTCCGAACATGGATCTAAGAATCTTGCCGATGAAAATCTTTCGCTATGAGTACTACCACCCCAGACAGAGGCGCCATAGGACAGCAGTGGCTGGACCAGTCCGTAATACATGGTCATGAGTGTATGTTCCGAGACGCTGTTTGTTACCCTCCGGAACAGATAACAAACTCACCTGACAATAACATTGAGGTCAGCAAAGTCGATTAGGTTAAGGACCTAAATATATCTGTGATGCAGCAGTATCAATTGGGCATATTTAATACATATGTTTCTGCGTAAACACAAGCTTGAATATAAATACTTACATCGGTTCTCGTGCCACATGGATCTCCTCTTCACAAGGTTTAGTGGCTAAAAAGAGAAGGCGGGTAAGTATTAATTTAAGAATCACAACAAAGCAGCAAAGGGCTTACGTCTGTCCGCACCCAACCGATCATCAGGATTGTCAACTTCCTTGCAGAAGTTTACATGATTTAACAAAAACTTCTCCTTGCTCCTTGAACCCGCATAAACTGCAACTAAATTTCTTCACCGGGGTTAAGTTTTCTATTACACCGGTTCCCTCATGGTTCATTGATGGATGTTGTTGAAACGTAGCCATCTTTCTTCAGGAATCTGAATAAGAATAAATAGTAGCGCTAGAAGTCAAAGGTTAGAAACTGTGAAGTATCCAAATTTAGTGTGGGAATCTAGGTTATGTTAGTGTAAAACTAAAATACTATACGATGCATTAGCTTACCTTGCATCGCCTATATTATCGTAAATAAATTGGTGGAGAAAATTGGTTCCGCGACAATGTAATAGATTTCCGATCGTTTAATTATCAAGTTTAAATCCACCTAATCGTGGTCGACGCACTTCAGTAGCTTAGCTATTTGAGACATATTGGAGTTGGACTTGGAGAATTCGAGGTTAAATCATTAGTTATCTAGACAGATGTCGCTACTCGCTAATAACCCATAACCTCAATCTGATCTCCTCCATGATATTTTCGTAGTAAAAGTACTACAAGTAGATTCAATCCGGCAAATATTTTGGGAAGATTCTGAGGGCACATGCGTGGCCTGGCTTGGCCGCGGCCCATACCATATTCATCATTTTCCCGTAAGATGGCGCTAACTTATTTCTGGTTGCATGTTTTGTGCTCAAACACAATATTAGTGAATTTCGCACTCAATTATCGAGAGGGAATCTTTAAAACGGCATTACATCGAATATCACAATTGTTAAGGTATTTATTTCATATCTGAATTGTGCTGGCGTTTCAAGGTCTATAAAAGACTACTTTATAGACCTAGCTTGCGTTCTGGTAGTGGCGCCATCCAGTATCATTTTCACGAACCATATCCAGAAGGGCGACACTGAATTATCGAGAGAGAATATTTAAACCAGTATTACATCGTCATTCACAATATTAGAGGAATTTATATCAAAATTGAATGAAAAATCACTTTATTCTTAATCAATTGTTATTTAATAGCACTTCCATTTTGCATGCGCCATCTAGTGTCCTTTAACGAACTAATTCCGCATCCGTTCGATATATCTGAAAAGTTGGGACGCTGACATCAAAGGAGCCGACAGCTAACGCTTTACTTGTAGTATTTTTACTATGATATTTTGTGTAAAAGTCCGATTACTGCGTGAAGTTCTAGAATAGGAACGAGGATTGAAAATTACCTTCGTAGGTAATTGATAGCGTTTTTTTTACTGCAGTAGCATCCTGCTGGTGCGGGTTTGAGTATTTGGCTTTTCCACTCGTTTCGTGCCGAGTGTTCGGCGAAATTTTAAATTCTATTTCTACAGATCGTTTGCAATTTGTTTGCAATTGTTTGCACCCGTTCTAGTTTCGTTTGCACCCTTAAATTTTGGGTGAAAAAATTAAAACAAGTTTGTGAAGTGAGAATTTGGCCGTATTTTTAAAATATATTTTTTTTTCTTCACTTCTTTGCACTCTTTTTAGTTTTGTTTCCACCCCTACTGTTTTTCAGATATATTTAAAATAAAGTTTGAAATAAAAACTTACCCCATTTTACAAATTTCAAAAAATGTTCTATAGATTTATTATACCATTGTATTGCATATGCTTGCACTCTCTTTGCTTTGCACCCTCACAGTTTTTGAAAAAAAAAATACAAATAAATAAGTGTGAACCAGCCGACACTTATTAATATATACAAAAAATAACAAATTACAATAAATTGAAGGGTCAATAAGCACACACTTGTACAGGCTATCCCATTTCCTCTCCAGCACAATGTTTGTTTTAGATAGTTATAATTTCATACTGCATAAAAAAAGTAACATGGACTTACTGTTTTTCCAACTGCTTAAAAAGTTACAGTCGTTTGAAATATTAACAAAACCGTGTTATAAATAGCTCTACTTTCTTAAGGAATCGAAAAAACCAATAAGTCTATTAAAAACTTTTTACTCAGAATGACAATTACTTTCGAGAAAAAAATAAGTTTCATATTTATTTATGGACTCCTTTTTAAGGAATTTATTATTTATCGAAACCCTTCTCAACTAAATTGACACCCGATAAATAAATAGACTCGCTGTGGAAAGCAGTGTGGAAGTACAAGAGGCCAGTGGCCCATGTCCCACCTATAAGACGAAGAAACAGCAACTGGGCAAGAGACAATAAACAGAAGGCTGAAATTTTTGCACATCTAACAAAAATCTGCCCGTCCCACAAAATCAACTCAGAGCCAATTTACCCTATGAAAAAGAAGCCATGTAGCTACTTACTCCAAAGGAAATTGCCAGAGAAATGAAGACAAACCTGAATCCAAACAAGGCACCTGGATATGATCTTATCACAGGAGAAGTTCTTAAACAACAATCTAAAAGAGGCATTGTTAATTGTTATGCTGGCGTATCTAATAATTGCATCGTTCAGATTAATATAAGTCCCCCACGTCTGGAAAATAGCAGAAGTTACCATGATACCAAAACTAAGCAAACCACCGAATGAGGCCATATCATATCGCTTAATATCATTGTTACCAATGATATCGAAGCCCTTTGAAAAGCTGCTTCTAAACAGAATGAAACCAATCATTGAGAGAAAGGAACTAAGTCCTAATCACCAATTTGGTTTTAGAGAAAAGCATTCCACTATAGATCAAGCCCTTAGAATAACGGATATCATCGTGAAAGCATTAGAAGAAAGGCTGAGCTAAGACAAAGAAAACATATTTATTTATTTCATCATTTGTTTTTAAAATCTTTTTTTATTTAATTTTTTTTGATGATGTTCTTTTTTGGGTTATACGTATTTTATTTAAAAAATATCTTTATTGTGTTACTACTTCAAGCGGCTTCAAGGGAATTGAAAAACAAATTCAAAAAGTCCATTGACTTTTTTTGCTCAGTATTACATAACTATCTATAAGAAAATTTTTGAGGAAGAGAAATTGGGATACCTCGCTGTATATGTGTATGCGCTTTTCTTTTTTTGTAAATACATACAGACTTGAAACATTAGAATATGTATTAAATTTATAGCAGTTCAGTCCCAAATTCTAGATTAATGCCGAGGTTAATTTATTGTCCCTTCAATTTATTGTAATTTGTATTTTGTTATTTTTCTTATAAGTTTAGTGTATTGCTATCCAAACTGTGTTGCTCCATTAATGATACTGTAAATAAAGTTGTGTTTAAATTAATAAGTGTCAGCTGGTTCACACTTATTTATTTTTATTTTTGTTATTTTCCAAAACTGTAAGGGTGCAAAACCAAAGAGAGTCAAGCTAATGCAATACAATGGTAATAAAGCTATAGAAAATTGCAAAAAGAGGCAAACGACATGCAAAAAAAAATAAAATTTTGGAAAAGAGGGGCCAGGTTCACACTTCACAAAATTGTTTTAATTTTATTGCGATAACGGTAGGGGTGCAAACGAAACTAAAAGGGGTGCAAATAATTGCAAATAAATTGCAAACTATCTCTAGAAAAAAAAAATTGAAATTCTGAAAAAGGAGGGGCCAAGTTCACGCTTCACAAAATTGTTTTAATTTTACCACGAAAACGGTAGGGGTGCAAACGAAACGGAAAAGGGTGCAAATAATTGCAATCGAATTGCAAACGACCTGTAGAAATAGAATTTAAAATTTCGAAAAAGGAGGGGCTACTGTGAATCTGGCCCCTCCGAATTTGTTTTAATTTTATCTCGAAAACGGCGGGGGTGCAAACGAAAATAAAAAGGGTGCCAACAAGTGCAAACGAATTGCAAACTATCTGTAGAAACAGAATTCCAAATTTCAAAAAAAGGAGGGTTCAAGTTCACTGTGGTCTAAAAAATGTACAAATGGAAAGTAGCTAATATGCCGCTGAGCGATCAAGCACACTTTATTTTTCATAAGAGCTCAGCGCCTGAAGCACTCGTAGTGGCTGAACGGAACGATGTGTAACTAACTCATTACATAACCTCAACATCTCTGATGTCAAAGTTCGTTGGTCGCGTGTGAACTAGGTAGATATAAAGTAAAATTGATAACTATACTTTAAACGATCGAAAACCCATTAAACTGTCAATGACATTCGTGACCGTGAGAAAATAATTTTCTCCATCATTTATTAAGGAGGCAGTATAAACCATATGAGGTAAGAAAATGCCGAGAACGATGCTTAGTTTGTATCGCATCTTACATCAAGATAGTCTAATACCACATACCACACTTAATTTGGATATTACATAGCTTATAGCGTTCAAAGTATTGCAGCACTCCTTTTTTGTTTGTTTTTCAGATTTCAGGAAATAAAACAAATATGACTACGTTTCAACATTCGTCAATGAAACATGAAGGAAACGATGCGATTGAAGACCTTCCTCCGGTAACGAAATTCAGCTGCAGCTTATGCGGGTTTAATTTTAGCAAGGAGAAGTTTTTGATAAATCACGAAAACTTTTGTAAGGATGTTGATAATCCGCAGACAGGTTGGGCGCGGACTTAAGTAAGCTCTTCGCATTACTGCCTTCACTTTTAAAGTGTAACTTACATTTTGCTTTTATTGTTTTAGTCACTAAGCCTTGTAAGGAGGAGATCCATGTCACAACAGAACCAATGTAAGTATTCTATAATCTAACCTAAAACTCTCTTTTAAGAGGGTCGTGTCCAATCAATTGACAGCAGCTTGGCTGTTTTTGATTGTGTGGGGATGTCGACGTTTTTGCTGAAGCTACTTTGGAAAAGGATAAAGTTTTCTATAATCCAACCTAAAACTCATTTTAATGTGGGAATATATACACTAAAGGCTCAATAAATGCCCCTGGTTCACCAGTTTTTAGCTTCTGAACCTAATCGGCTTGGCTAAACCCTAACTGTATTAAAAATAGTATTTGGATTATAGTCATCCTATTAGATTACAGTTTAAGGAAACTATTTGTTATTACTTTTCCAAAAAAATGGGCATTATTTCTATTAAAAACAAAAATTAAAATTGAATGTTATTCACGTGATTGAAAACGCTCTGTAGTTGGCTCAGTCTCCAGTGACATCACATCATATTAAGCTTGTGCTTTTTCCCATTTGGCGTTACTACATTAGTTTACAAACAATAGAAAACAACTTTGTTAAAGGTGATAGTGGTAATCTACCGAAGGTTAAAGCTTTGATGGTGTGATTCTTCTTTAAAAATAATCCTTGTTTATATGCTCCGGAACTAACTAACGTAGAAAAAGTGCAATGTAAGCATAACTTTTGTAGGTTAGGTTAGTCCTAATCTCAAACTGTCAGGTTATACGTCGATCGAAAACACGTTGTGACTGCCGAGGAGGACGCATAGACTGACGCATAGCGATATCAGTCAGCGTGATACAGACGTGATAATATGTTTCTTACGAATAATGCAATCTTTATTTATGCCATGAACGAAATAAATCCTATAAAATAAATGATTGATACAAATTACGAATACCTAATATTTGTATCTAGTTATTTTGACGTGGAATTACTGTTGACACTGAAACTGTCTAAATACAACTAAAACTAATGTGTAAATAATTAAATACAAATTATAGATATTATTTTGACGTCGAATAACTGTTGAACTACTTCGATTTGATTATTTTTTCGGTACATAGTGAGCATTACACTCATAAAGATTGTCACTTGCTTTTATTTTTATTTTTTTCATTTAATATCACTATTTTTTTGCCGCTGGTAACAGTGGAAATGAAAACTAATAGAATAATGGCATTTTGTCTTTTATAGCATCTACCCGGTCTATAAACATAATGTCGTTGTCGGTATTCTTATTTCTCGGTGACATACATTTTTTGCGTGTTGGTAAAGTAAGTACGCATATAGCCGTAAAACCCATATTTTTTGTGTCTCAATTTCGGCGCTAAGAATGACAAAAAGTCATTCTATTCTTTGTTGCTTTTAGAATCGTCGGCCTCCTTTTGTCGGATTCCTTATATCGACAAACCAAGACAAACCTATTTATCAATTTTTGACAAATTGAGTATATTATTGACGATATATATTTGTATATCATATGTATGTATTATTGCTATTTTATATTTGCGTGGTGACAGAGATTATGTTTTTGGTCATGTAAGTCGGTGAGGATTGAATTTGGTGAATTCGTCCTAATAAACGTTTAGGGTGATGTGTGGTATTTATTTTGAATTATCTGGAGCAATTAATTTGTGAAATAAAAATGTGCTAAGCCCATGCAAGAAGAAAGGCAAATTTCCGAAATCAAATCGAACCAGTTTGAATAAAACTAAAAAACAGTTTGAATCACTAAAGAACAATTTGAATCAGTTTGAATTAAACTACAGTCCATATTTTACGTTTTTACTATTATTTAACGTTCACATTAAATATGGATCAGGAGGAAATTATCATCAATCGAATTAAATCAAAACACTTATTAAAAGTAAACATTATAAAATAGGGGATAAAATTTCATTTAAAAATTTATGAGAAGAATTTAAAATGTATGTACATAATTTTTAATGAAGTTTTTTAAATGTTTCTTACGTGCGTGTCGAAGGCCTCTATCCACAATTATTTCTATTCACATTCTTTTTATTGTTGAATTACGATATGTAGAAGAACCAATGGGTGAAAAATTATGTTATAAAACGTCATAGATAATAAAACACAATACCTGTCGAAATATCAAAGTCCGCTAATACAATATCAGGTGCATTTTAATTATTTAACACAATCTTATCAATATCTAAAAAAACAATTAAAGATATGAATAGCGACCCACAGTCTGCAATGATGAAGAGTGTTAGTTTAGTTGACAAAAATGAATCAGAGCAAAAAATTAAATAAAAATTATGAGTCCATTTAAAATAACGAAGTTGATACCGACTTCCTGTTGACCGGTCGTGAGAGTCAATTTCAAGCGTATTTTAATTCAAAAGTTCGGATCGAGTAGCCCCGGATTTCAGAAAATCAAACAGAAATAGTGGTACATCAAAAGATTCCGGGTCAGCTCACCTCATACCAAGACAAGTCATACCCGGACAACTCATACCAGGACACCTCATACCAATGGACAACCCATAACACGACAACTCATACCAAGGGACAACTCATACCAGGACAACTCATACCAGGACAAGTCATACCAGGACAACTCATACGAGAACAACTTATACCAGGACAATTCATACCAGGATAACTCATACCAGGACATCTCATTCCAGGACAACTCATACCAAGGGATCTCATACCAGTACAACTCATACCAGGACAACTCATACTAGGACAACTCATATCAGGACAACTCGTACCAGGATAACTCGTACCAGGACAACTCATACCAGGACAACTCATACCAAGGGACAACTCATACCAGGACAACTCATACCATGACAACTTGTACCAGGATAACTCGTACCAGGACAACTCATACCAGGACAACTCATACCAAGGGACAAGTCATACCAGGACAACTCATACCAGGATAACTCGTACCAGGACAACTCATACCAGGACCACTCATACCAAGGGACAACTCATACCAGGACAACTCATACCAGGATAACTCGTACCAGGACAACTCATACCACGACAATTCATACCACGACAACTCATACCAGGACAACTCATACCAGGACAACTCATACTAGGACAACTCATACCAGGACAACTCGTACCAGGATAACTCGTACCAGGACAACTCATACCAGGACAACTCATACCAAGGGCCAACTCATACCATGACAAGTTGTACCAGGATAACTCGTACCAGGACAACTCATACCAGGACAACTCATACCAAGGGACAACTCATACCAGGACAACTCATACCACGACAACTCATACCACGACAACTCATACCACGACAATTCATACCACAACGCCCATAACAAGCCGACAAATGATTGTTGTCTGGTACGGTGTCATCTATATTGTGATTAGGAAACTCTGTTTAACGACTTATTATTAGGTAATTGAGTTTAAATTTCTACACTGTCGAGTATTGGCAAATATCACATTTTATTCAACGCTGAAGGGTAGTGCCATCTAATACACAGTGGGCCAAAAAAAGGTACACATTTTTAATTACTTGTATTTCCAATAATATTTAGTCAATTCAAATATTTCTTTTAAAAACGAATTGCTCGTTGTGGGAAGATTGAAACCACACCATACACGCAATAACAGAACGTTTCAATGCAAAGTTCTGTTTCTTTATGCTTGGCTATGCAACATTTCTGATAACATCGGGTCAATTTAATGTGAAATGAAAGGTGTAATAAAATTAGTAGGTAATGACATTTGTTTTGGTCAAAAGGGACAGTAGAGATTTTATAGCATCATATACATGGTGAAATTTTGAAACATCTTTTTTTGCTGTTTTTGCTCAAAAAAGACGTGGAATTGCGAATATTGTATGTTTTCAATCCTCACAACATAAGCAATTAGTTTTTCAAAGAAATGATGGCTTGAATTTACTTAAAATTTTGGAAATATGTGTAATTGTACATTCGTACTGCTTTTTTGGCACACAGTGTATATGTTAGTATATGTTATGTATATTCTTACACTCAGAAGCTATTTTTGGTATCAAAAAAGTTTTTGTCAATCAGCTTTGGCTGGGCGATATTAAACTTTTTTATTTCTTATGGACGCGTTATTGAATTTTTCCAGATTATTGAATATAATATTATATAATAAATATTATAAATAGAATATTGAATATTTTAAATAGAATTCATTTCACTAAACTTATTAATGAATTTTCCGTCATGTACCAATTGGAATCTTTTCCATTTAAGTTTATCCGAACTAATTATACCTATAAAGAAAATAAGACTTGGCTGACGCATTATTTATTGTATCTGGGTAATTCCAAGTCAAATCAATACAGTTTTTTCTCACCACCTTTGATTCTGATGACATTTTGTACAATTGTTGTTTTCATATATTTAAAGAAAAATACAATATTTTATGATAATATTAATATGTTATCCCATAATTCTAAAACTGTTATGCTTATGGTTATGTTAATTCTTATGTGTAATATTACCGAGTGCGATGGGGTAATATTACCAATCAAAATTAACATGCGCTCGGTAATATTACCGATAATTTAACATCAGTTGTTACGTTGTGTTTATGTTCATGTTACATAACTCTTTCACTAGATGGCGGTAGCCTGCCGCGTTGTATAAAATCGAACAGCTAATTAGAAAAAATTATTTACGCTATGCAGTCTTTGGGAATACGAGTAATACGAGTAAGTCTGCATTCATCATTTTGTCCTATTATTATATTATAGAGTATATTTTATTCATGTAAATATTATAGGCCCTGAAGAAGCCGAAGAGATCGGCGAAACGTCGGCAAAGTATATGAAGTAAACAATAAAACTTTCCCAAAGACTGCATAGCGTAAATAATTTTTTCTAATCGAAGTACAGTCGTTAAAGAATTTAAAAAGCGAACAGCTAATTTTTACATCTTGTAATTCTGGCTTGTTTTTATTTTTCTAGTTGGCAGTTGATGCATTGTACTCACATGAGTCATTAGCAATTTTACTTGTAGAAATACTATAATGGCGTCTACTACCACTGCCATTGCCACTAATGGGAAAGCACCTTTACGCTTAATGTCAGAATGACAGCGCATAGGTTATAAAAGAACCATTTACAAAGAGCAAAAATATTTTCAGTAGATTTGGTTGCATACACTACTGTACGACTTTTTTTGGCGCGCGTAGTACAGGGTCATTTTTAATGTTTGAATGTCACGTGACTACCGATGTAGGCAACCAAATATACACATATTGGCAGCAATGAATTCAGTTCTGTAAATAAGGCAGTGGCGTATCATATTATTTTTATTATGGGGATATGGTCAAACCATTAAATGATGATTTCTTTAAAAATTACCGCGTACATAGAGGTTATGTTGTTTTTTTTTCTACCATAGTTGTGTTGAACACATTTGTTTGTTCAATCAGTAACAAAATATTGTAAAATACTTACTTTTACTTACTTACTTTACTTTTAATTAATTTTCTTCTTCAATTTGTTGATACGTAGCACAGACAAGTGGTCCAATACAATTCCGTAACAAGTATTACGTAGCACTTCACCGTACATACAAACAAAGAAATTATGTTACATTACGGTCTGAACGTGATTATAAAACAAACAGAAATTCAACACAACAAAAAGAAAGTACCTTTACTGATCATTAAAAATTACAGCATATTTTGAAAATGCCCCCCGTCATTTTCAATACACAAATTAACCCGTCTCTTCATATTTTCAAATACATGTTGTAGTTCATTAACCGTTACACTCTCTGTTTCACGCACTATTGCCTCTTGTAGTTCGTTTATGTCGTGCATCGTTGTTTTAAAGATATTATTTTTCCGAAAAAGTAGAAGTCTGGTGGTGTGAGATCCGGTGAACGAGGTGGCCATAATCCTCTACTTATAATGCGGTCGTCATAAAACTCTTCAAGGAATCGCAGTGTCTCACCAGCTGTATGCGCAGGGGTCCATCTTGCTGAAAATTGCCTAATACCAGTTCATCATCATGCAGTTGTTCCATAAATGGTGTCAAAATATTGGTTCGATATCGTTCTCCGGTAACAGTCTCATTAAAGAAAATTGGCCCTATAATTCTTCTTCTCGATATAGCCACCCAAATGCCAATTTTCAGTGGATGTAGGGGTGTTTCAATAAAGTTGTGAGGGTTTTCTGTAGCCCATGTTCTATAATTTTGGCTATTCACATATCCTGACAAATGAACCCAGGCCTCATCGGTGAAGAACGTTAAATCGAGATTATCGTTATTGTTTAAGTGCTCATTAAACCATCTACAATATCGTAGTCGCAGTTCATTGTCGTGTGGGTGTAGTTCTTGAAGTACGCTGACTCTGTACGGGTACCTATGCAGGTTTTTTCATAAAGCTTTACGACAGGTTGATGCAGACATACCTAAACAGAAGAGGAACAATGTGTTAATAAATAAATAGACAAATTATAACGGTGTTTCTACCGTACCTGCTTGCTGAGAAAGCTGTTGCAAGGATTTGTTTGGGCTTCGATCCATGCGTTGTCGAATATTGTCAACAACATCTTCCGTTAAAATTGTTGGTCTACCTGTTGATTTTCCCTAACAAATACAATTTTTTCCCTCAAATCTGGCCGTATCTCGTCGTACATGTTGTGCAAAAACGTCATAATCTACAACTTCATTCGGATATTTTTCAGCAAACTGTTCGATACACAAAGGTATCGAATAACTCCACGTTCCATCTGCATTGCGGGTGGCACTGCGATAGTGCGCTTTCAGCATGAAAGCATCTTGTTCGGGAGTAAAAACCATCTAAAAATGTTAGCATTAGATAAACATAACCTTAAATTTTGAATAAACTTACGGTTCTTATCCTTCCCAACGAATAAAGAGCCCTAAAAAGAACTATTTTTTTAAACACACCTTGATTCACGAATCACCTTGATTATTTTCAGCCTTTTCACTAAGATCCAAACGACACAGCTTACACTCAAATGAAGAAAAACAAACCGCGTGTCACTGGAAATATGTGACGTGTTTCAGTAAATTTCACTAAGCGCGCGCAAGTGTTGCCAACGCCAGATAAACAAACTTACTGCCCAAAAATAAATAGCCAGTCACGTGACGTTCAATCATTAAAAATGACGCTGTACATATAAAATAGCAATACTCGATAATTTTAAAATAAGTTTCAATGTTTGTTAATCACATTACATGACACCGTACGTGACAACAATCACTTGTCGGCTTGTAACGGGTGTTTTGCTATGAATTGTCGTGGTATGTGTTGTCGTGGTATGAGTTGTCCTGGTAGGAGTCGTCCTGGTATGAGTCGTCCTGGTATGAGTAGTCCTGGTATGACTTGTCGTAGTATGAGGTGTCCTGGTATGAGTTGTCCTGGTATGAGTCGTCCTGGTATGAGTAGTCCTGGTATGACTTGTCCTAGTATGAGGTGTCCTGGTATGAGTCGTCCTGGTATGAGTAGTCCTGGTATGACTTGTCCTAGTATGATATGTCCCTTGGTATGACTTGTCTTGGTCTGAGTTATCCCGCTATCAGTTGTGGTATGAGTTGGCACGGTATGAGGTGCACCCGACCCAAAAAAATTATATTGGAACAGTTCCGTGAGACATTCTGTACGTAAGAGATTAGAATTTATGAAAACAAAGACGTTATTTTCTAATTTTGACGTAGTAATTATAACTACTATATACCTACGCAACACGTTGTGGGCTTTCCAAATGTATGTATGGTTTAATGAAATCTGCTAAAAAATTATATAGGTAGCTTTTATAAAAATAAGAGAGACCCCGTCAAGAAAGGCGATCTAAATGTCGGAAGAGACAGAGGTACTGCGGCGCCACTTTTTTTTATCGTCTTACTGGTTAGTGTGGCCGACCCTAGTCAGTGAGTGGCATCTGTGACCTAACGTTTCCCTCGTCGAAATATGTATAACGAGTACGATTTCTATTTATTGAAAACCGCCACAACAATGTGGGTGTCTCCCAGCCAAATAGAGGCGGTCCTAGTTAGTACCCCGGAATAGATGGCATCTCTTTACCACTGTGATTTGTAACAAAACATGCCTGTTTTTCGTACATAATTTCCCGTGAGAGTATGCGATTAACGTCTGAATATTTGTTACCGATGGAGAAAAGACTGGTCTCGATGCTGATATGTGGTTTTGAGCAGAAGTCGCTTCCGTTTCGCCGCTATAAATTAGACTAAATAGGTGACATTTACCGTTTTGTATCTACATGAATTCACTAAAAATATTTTTTTGGTCTTATTAGCACCTGGATTATCCCCATATCTATATTATATCCAAATTTCACGATCATATGAATTTCACGGGGCGTTTGTGTTGAAAAAATGCACTAAGTAATTATTGGCGCTGTACCTTTTTAGCGCCTTAATATCATTTTTTATTGGCCTTGTGTAATTAGCCTGATTATTCTATGTTTTAATAATAATTTTAAACAACAGAAATAAATTGATGAATTTGCCAAATTATTTTATTTCAGTGATTATTAGATATATTATAAATATAAATATTTGACGATTGACTTTTATTGGTGTTGTGTAATTAGTCTGAGTATTTTAATTGCTTTAATAATATAATTTTGAACAACTGAAATAAATTTTTAAATTACTCCCTTATGCTAAAATGACCACATTTAGCGCGTTGCAGCTCCAGACTTCGGTTGTAACGGAAGTGACCTTCGCGGAAGCGGATGCTGATAATAATAATAATAATTTATTTGTTTTAACCATACTTAAATTACATTGCACTACAATAAATAAAACATATGCATAGCAGTGCATGAAATATCATCAGTGGCGATGTCTTCACACGTTTCCTCCCTCTGGCCTCGCCTCGGGTGATGAAATTCTTCTCCCCGGGCTATTGGTATCGAGGGTCTGAAGGGTTCTCATTCTGGGTCGGCGTCAGCTAGGGTTGAATCTTCCCCGTCAGTATCATTGCTTTAACTTGTCGTTTAAAGTGTGCGAGTTGTGATTTTTTATTTTGTTATCTATTTTGTTGTACTTTTCGATTGCTGTAGTTGTTGTGCTCAGTTTGTATTTATTGGTTTTATATGCTTGTGACCTTAATAGGGTGCTCTGTCTGGTGTACATGTTATATATATCGCAGTTCAATGTCAACTTCATGTTGGTGCGTATTTTGTTCGTCTGTATTTTGTGGATCAGCATGATATCATTTAGCAGAATTGTTTGACGTATTGTTAGCTCTTTTGTTATTTCAAAAACCTCTTTCGTTGGCGTCCGGTAGTTTAAGTTATATAGTGTTTTCAAAATTTGATCTGTTGTACCTGAAGTGTATTCAAATTTTTTTCACTTGTTGCTCCCCATAATGTCGTCAAATAGTTGATATTTGCCATGAACATAGAGTGGTATATTGTTTTTCTCATATTCGTTGGTATTAGACGTTTTATTTTAACTATCTTTGATATCGTTGCTGCGTTCTTTTTCCTCATTTGATTTATATGGCTGTTCCATTTGAAGTTTTGTGTTATATATAATCCTAGATATTTTGCTTCTTTTATTTCTTTTCTTTTATATATCTGTTGTTGATTTTTATGTTAAATTCTATTTGCTGTTGTTGGTTGTTTATGATCATATAGTTGGTCTTGTTTTCGTTCATTGTCAAGTCGTTCTCCGTGCACCAGTCTTCGATTTTTTCAAGGTCTTTCTTGATGTCGTCCTCCATAGTTTTGACATCCTTGTTGTTGTAGCTAATACAAATATCATCGGCATATACAAACAGTTTTCCCTTTAGCTCTAGTTCATGAATATCGTTTGTATAGAGGATATACATGACCGGTGACAGATTTCCTCCTTGTGGCAGTCCATGTGACGGGTTTGCTGTATTGCTCTCGCTTTTTCCCACTTTTACTGTTTGAGGTCTGTTTGTTATATATGATTCCAGGAGGCTTAAGTTCTTATCGCGTATACCAAGTCTCTCTAGTTTTTCAATCACCTTCTTTTTGCATACCGTGTCAAAGGCCTTTTTCCTATCGATAAAGACTATTGCGGATTTTTTCTTTTGTCAAGGTGTGTGGACATAAACGATATCAAGTCTAAGGTTGCCGATGTTGTGTCGGTGTTCTTCTGGAAGGCGTACTGATAGTTGTTTATTAAATTATTTGCATCTTTGTGTTGGTTTATTCTTGTTCTAATGATTGTTTCTGTTATTTTATTTAGTGCCGAGAGGATCGAGATAGGCCTGTAGTTTGCTGGTGTAGTGGTGTCTCCGGATTTGTGTATGGGTGTTATTACGGTTTTCTTTAGGTATTTGGGGTAGATTCCGTCTGGGATCATGTTGTTAGTCTGTCTGACGATGATAGGAGTCAATATTGCAGTATTTTGTTAAAGGATGTTGTTTGTGATCTTGTCGAAACCAGGTGGTTTGTTCTTTTTTAGCTGCTTTATTGTGATTTTAACTTCATCTTCGCTGGTTTTCTGGAAGCTGGCTAACTTATTCTCAGCTTGTGGATATTGTCTCGTTAAATGCGTGTGCTTTTTGTTGTTTTTACATTTCTGTGCCAAGTTGTTTTCTATTTCGGAGAAGTATTTGTTTATTTCATTGGCTATTTCTCGATCAGTCATTGCTGTTGTTCCATCAACCCTCTTTATTTTTTGAATTGTTGTGTTCCTTCCAAGATTCTTATTTGTCAATTTGTTTATAAGTTGCCAAGTTTTCTGTCTGTCGTGTTGCACCGTTTGAAACTTTGTTTTGAAGTAATCCCTCTTTGCCATCTTTATTTTGTCACTCGTTATCTTTTTTTCTGTATAGTATCATTGTTTTATTACCTCATTTTCTACATTTTTCTGTGTAGTTTATATAGTTTATTTCTTTTTTGTATCTGTTTTGCTATATCTTCATTCATCCACTCACATTCACTTGTCCTCTTAATTCTCTTTGTCTTCTGATTACTGGATATAATCCTTTCCATCTCCTTGGAAAGATCCTCAAAGCTGTTTATTTGTTTGTTTATAATCTCCTTCATATCTTCCTGCATTTTTTTAGTGTCTGTTTATATTCGAAGTAAACGTAATTTCTTTTTGTTCGTTCAGTAAGTTTAATTATTATCGGGTAATGGTCAGATATATTACAGGGTGCTATTTTAAGTTTGTTAATTTTGTGTTTGTCATTTGTCATAACGTGGTCTAGTATAGTGTTTTGCCCACGAGGATTAGTCCTAGTATAGTGTTTCTGTCCTGTTTTGTTCATCAAAGTGTATCCTTGCTCAGTTACTGTGGTTTTATAGTCTATTGTTTCGTTGGTTTGTTCCATTATGTTTACGTTGATGTCAACGATTATTATATGGCATTTTCTCATTTTTAACAATGTATTCTGGAGGACATGTTTTAGATCTTTGAATGGTACATGCGGTGGTCTGTATACTGCAGTTATGGTTGTATTGATTTTTTCTACGTATATTGACATGATTTCGATGTTTTTTATAGTAATTTTATTCTTGATGCTGTATGGGTTATCATCTCTTATAAAGACTGCCAGACCTCCTCCATTTCTTCCGTCCTGTCGAGAATAATATTCAGCATTGTATCCTTTAATGTTGTACAGATGTTCGTTTTTTTCGGTTAGCCATGTTCCAGTATTATAATCGCTATCGGATAATTGTGTAATGTTGGAATCAATTCGATTTCGTGATGTTTGTTTTTTATGCTTCGCACGTTGTGCATGTATATCGAGTTCATTTTTATTTTATTTATTTTTTATTGCAATTGGTTTATGTCAATCTGAGTTTTAATTCTTATTTTTTCGCCTTCGGTTGTCTTATATAAATTTTATTTTGTCTGGTTCATACCTGTCTGGTGTACATGTTATGTAAATCGCAGTTCAATGTCAACTTCATGTTGGTGCGTATTTTGTTCGTCTGTATTTTGTGGATCAGCATGATATCATTTAGCAGGATTGTTTGACGTATTGTTAGCTCTTTTGTTATTTCAAAAACCTCTTTCGTTGGCGTCCGGTAGTTTAAGTTATATAGTGTTTTCAAAATTTTGTTCTGTTGTACCTGAAGTGTATTCAAATTTTTTTCACTTGTTGCTCCCCATAATGTCGTCAAATAGTTGATATTTGCCATGAACATAGAGTGGTATATTGTTTTTCTCATATTTGTTGGTATTAGACGTTTTATTTTAACTATCTTTGATATCGTTGCTGCGTTCTTTTTCCTCATTTGATTTATATGGCTATTCCATTTGAAGTTTTGTGTTATATATAATCCTAGATATTTTGCTTCTTTTATTTCTTTTATATATCTGTTGTTGATTTTTATGTTAAATTCTATTTGCTGTTGTTGGTTGTTTTCTTTCGTCCTGTCGAGAATAATATTCAGCATTGTATCCTTTAATGGTTGTACAGATGTTCGTTTTTTTTCGGTTAGCCATGTTTCCAGTAGTATAATAGCTATCGGATAATTGTGTAATGTTGGAATCAATTCGATTTCGTGATGTTTGTTTTTTATGCTTCGCACGTTGTGCATGTATATCGAGTTCATTTTTATTTTATTTTTTTTTTTTTTATTGCAATTGGTTTATGTCAATCTGAGTTTTAATTCTTATTTTTTCGCCTTCGGTTGTCTTTCTTATATAAATTTTATTTTGTCTGGTCCATACGTGGGAATAGTGTTTTTCACGTTTTGCTACTCTGGCTTTGAAGAACAGTGTATTAATTCTCGTGGTGAGCTGTTCGTTTATGTATATGTTTGCTGGGCGTCCCTTTAGTGAGCAATCGGTTGTTGTGATGGCTCCTATTGTTGTCCTTGTTTTTAAGATATTCTGCTCTTTACATTTTAGCTCTACTATAATCGGACTGTTTGGCTTTCCTTCGCTTTTTCGTGCTGCGCTCAGAACCTCACTGTCGTCAATGTGCAGCTTCAATGTGCAGCTTTGATGCGAAAGTTAAAGCGGAAGTAACAAGAACATTCATTATAGTAACAAAAAAACACAAAAATAATATCAAATTACAACCAAACGAACAACATATTTTATTAAAAAACAAACATAATATTTGGTCTACATTGCAACAAAACATAACAACAGTCAATCAAAAAAGGGTTCATACATCTCACAAAAATGTGAAATTCAAGAACCTACAAAATAAAATTACTCATTTTCGTGTAGTGGACGAAGAATTATGGAACTGTATGATATTTAAAAAAAAAAAAAAAAACAAAATTTATCGCCATTCCTTCACCCAACTCAAAAACACTCCAAACATGCCTAAAAATAAAAATGCCGGCAGTAAACAACCGAAAGGTGTAGCGGCATCCAGTTATGTATCAAACATAATCGCCAACGTCGGAAATCTCTTATTTTCTTTGTCGGTACCGGCGCACAGTGGTTGAAAATGTGAATATAGCCGTTCAAAATTATTTTAGCGCTATGGTCCAATTTAATCCAAAGTGACATCAACATGTTCTTAGATAACCGTATGACTTAAAACCAATCAGTTTACCGCCCTGAAAAATTTAAATAATACAGGAAGGGGTTAAAGTCCGATGTATATTCTTAGACTAAGCTTTAATTTCCGCATCAATTCACGACTGTCGTGTTGAACAATTTGTTACTAACTGATTGTGAATGTTGTTGGTGTAAACTTTAATATGGCCGCATTATCTGGGGATGCGCCTTGATTTTATATTAAATATTCATTAATCAAAATTTGGAAATTTAGTTAAACTTACAGTTTTTTGCAATAACTAGAAACAAATTTTGACAAAAATTGCATTCTTTTTAGTTACATGACCACGTAGATATCATAACATGTCACATTTGCTTTAAATATTTTTTAGTGTCCACTGGTGCAATCGCTTATTGGGGATTACTAGGTTCGTCAACATAAACATATATATATATATATATATATATATATATATATATATATATATATATATATATATATATATATATATATATATATTTTCTTGGTTATATGACGTCACGAGTCTCAAGAAAGTAATTTACGTAACATTAAATACCTGATGGATCTAACAGTTTTGATTTCCATAGTACATATATCGAAAGTAGTGATAACTGCATGGGGGTGGAATTTATAAACAGTACCTAGGTCGTGTGTAGTATCATTTGATAGATGTTTTATAAGACACAATATTTGGTTTAAAACATTATTTATAAATACATTATACGAAAGGAACCATAATCAGTTATGGCATAAATATTAATTGCTGCATAAACTGTAATCATGACGATAATTACAGGTAATAGTTATATGTACATATTACAATTTCAGGTATTTACTTAGTAGAGAACGCAAGTGATATTATATCCATAGTCAATGATTTAGCGGATCTGTTGATGGCGATTGTAAGCCCTTCAAGTCAGTTTTGAACAGTTAACAGTCAAAAATCATTTTTTCAAAAGTCGTTATCACATAGTTTATTTCGTAAAACATAGGGTGTTTAATTATTAAATATCTATCCAATGATACCACACACGACCTAGGTTTTATTTTGAAATTCTAACACTGAGCGCAGTTATTCTTACTTCCGGTACGTTCCGGAAATGAAAATTGTTATAATTTAAGTCTTCAGGATGGTTTATTTTATGTTACTTTCTTCCCGCATCTCTGTGACGTCACATACCAGAAGATAAGCCTTGGATGAAACTGGCTATATTTACAGATGTAATAACACCTTACGATCCCATTAGTATTTAGATTGTTTTAAACATTTTATATGTATTTGCAGGTGTAATATTATCATATGCATTTCGATCCCCGTGTGTGAACGTAGCTAATCGTGTTTGAGTGTGTGCTCCGCCAGTTCAGTGCGGAAACATCTAAAACATCTACAAGATCAGGCAACCCACGACCCTGGTATAGGCGTTGGGCCCTGATTAATAAATAAGCAATTGCCACTTCCGGCAATTGGTTCAACCAGTTTGTCTTGAATTTCTCTTTGTTGTTAAAACTGGAAGACGACCTGCTATCTGCCATTTTGCGGAACTCTTGTCGTGCCGGCTGCGGTTTTGGCGGCGGTGTCGTCATAAGCGGCACACCGTTTAGCCAACCGTACGCGTGGGCGTACCGCCCACGCGGTCTTCCTAGTGTCCATCTTAGAAGTGATCTTCTAACACCGGGACTGTCGAGCGTGCCAGCTGTGAACTGGGACGGAGAAGTCATAAGCGGCTCTCCGTTCCCATCACACGCGTGGGCGGTTCTTCTCGGCATCCCGCGGGAAGATTGCATAGAAGTTTGTTTTGTTTAAGAGTACGGCGTTTATTTTCTGTTTCAAGAATACTTTTCATTTATTTCCTTTTTATTTTTACGAGAGTACATTTTTGGTTTTAGTTTTATTTTTCTCTAACGGAATCGCTATTTTCTTTTACTTAATTACTGGGGCTTGGTTTAAACATTTTCGTTCCGTTTCGTCTATTTTAAACAAGCATTTCGAAGGAAACATCTGGTGGACCCATTCGAGTTCAACGCGCTGAACACCTGGCCACGAACCAGTTCTTCGAAACTGGCTCAGCTTCGAAGTTGTTTTATAGTGGGTTATTATATCTTGTCCTGGGATCGGAATTCGAACCAGCCAAAAAGTTTGTTTATTTTGTCTATTTATTTTTAAACTTCTTTGCCGGCAAGGAATCCCCGTTTCTTCTCCAGAATGTCGACTAACAACGACTTTATGGACGAGGAACATGGGTTAACCGACGACGACGAATCTTATAATTCAGTTTTCCCCTCCACACCGGCTAATAATCCGGCATACACAACTCGTGTCGCTCAATTTCTGAGCACCACAGACGCCGCAGCAAACCCGCTCGAGTTCATGAAGATTTTCCTCGAGGGGTTTTGCAAGTCCATCAAATAAAAAATCTCTGTATAAGCTCATAGAAGACACATACAGAGATATTGCATCGCTAAATAACTCGCCTGTCTCCGACGACGACCTCGAGACAGGCAAAAAGCGAAAGGGGAATTTCACCCCAGTAGAAGCTATGTCGAAAAAATCAGCTCAGACTACCAGTACTACCAATGCTACCGCTGGCCCCTCCGGCTTGCAAACAAAGCCAAAAACCGCTCCTCTGAGAGCAACCAACCTCCAAATCACGCCAAAAAGGCCTGCTACCACAAAAAATTCCTCTAAAAAAGGTCCATCTGCTCCCACCGAACAGCCGGCAGCAGTCGCCCTTCGCGGCGGCAGCATCCCGCCAATAGTCATCAGGGAGAAAACTAAATGGACGACATTTAGAAAATCACTCATCGATAAAGGCGTTACCTTCAAGTCCGCCATTACCACCACACACGGCATAAAAGTAATTACCGAATCAATGGAGGAATACAACAAGGTTATCGACCTCCTTAAAACTTCCTCCACTGAGCACCACACTTTTTCTCGCCCCGAGGACAGAGATTTACATGTCGTTATCCGGGGCACTTTTCTCGAGATTTCGCTCGAGGAAATTAAACAAGACTTGATTCAGCAAGGCTTCGAGCCAATTAAAATTCTGCGCATGAAACATCCACGCACAAAGGCTGAAATGCCACTCATTCTGGTCTCTGTCAAAAGAGAACAGAAAAATATTTATAACATAAAAGACATCTGCGGGCTCATCGTTTCTGTGGAAACGCTCAAAAGAACCCCGGGAGTAGGTCAATGTCATCGTTGCCTACTCTTCGGTCACGGGTCCACTTTTTGCAGCGCTAAACAGCGATGCGTCCAGTGCGGTGGAGAACACGCAGAGGCGGACTGCGATGCTCCACCAGAAGCACCTCCTCAATGTTACAACTGTGGAGAGAGTCACAGAGCCAGTTACAGAGGCTGTGAAGCAGCTGTAAAAGCTCGCCCTCGCCCCCGCAAGACTCCATCTTCTAATAATGCTGGTAATCCAGCTCGTAAGGCACAGCCAATTTCTCAAATCCAAACGCAAACTCAAACAGCCTCAAAACCGGCTCCTCTACAATCGCTTCCCGGAGCCCGGCCCTCCATGGCCCAAATCGTACAGCGAAACAAACAGCCGTTGTCAAACGCAAGCAAAGCCCCGATTGGTGACGCCAACCTCGTAGGCTCCATAACCAAACTCACTGAGGTAGCTCACGTGATGCTCGAGCTAGTGCTAAACATCCAGCAGCTACTAGCTGGTCATTCCAATTATTCTAGTCAAAATGTCTAGTCAGTCATGTGTCACGTCCTTTTACAACTATTCGTTAATTTATTCTATTTATTTATTTCTCAATGATGCCAAACATTAAAAAATTCAAACCCCGCAAACTGAATATCCTGGCCTGGAATGCCAACGGCATTCGCCAAAAAATCAGAGAACTCGAGGAATGCGCTATCAGACACGAAGCCGACATAGTCCTAGTGTCTGAGACGCACCTCAAGCCCTGTTATCGAGTAACAATTCCTAATTACGCATGTTACAGAAACGACCGATTAACTGGTCGTTGCGGAGGTACGGCTCTGTATATGAAAAAACACCATCCTGCACGACGAATGCATCACACCCGCCCTCAATCATCTCGAGGCAACGGTAGTGAAGGTCCACACAACCATGGGATGTATTCTCATAGTCTCCGCGTATAATCCTCCGACCAAACGAACTCTGCAAACCGACTTCGACTCCATCTTCGATTTAGGCGAGCGAGTTCTGATGGCCGGAGACATTAACGCTAAACACCACCGGTGGAATTCGATCAAGACTAACACCAACGGGATTGCACTGAGGGCAATCACCGACCTCATGGGCATAGTCGTCGAAGCCCCCAACACTCCTACAAGATACGGCCAGGAGAAATATACTCCAGATACTTTTGTGACGTTTTGTACGGTCCTTGCTTGACGGTGGCTACCTCAAACAGAATACAGCTAATCCAAAATTCTTGCCTGAGATTTATTTTTGGTATAAGAAAGTTTGACAGAATATCGCATACTTTAAAAACTGCAGTATGGTTGAACATGAGCAATAGGCGACGGCTGCATGCTGCATGTCTTATTCACAGGGTAGTGGTCAGCCGGAAACCGGTATATCTTTATCAAAGGATTCGATTTCGAACGGACGTTCACAGCGTGAATACTAGAAGGAACACTGATATTGCTATTCCAAAGCATAGGACATCTCTATTTGAGCGATCCTTTTCTTACCAGGCCGCTCAAATTTATAATAGCATGCCCTACGAGTTCAGGCATTTGAGTTTGACCATGTTTCGGAGGCGTTGCAAAGATTTACTGTTTTCATTGCAGTAACAGTAACACTTACAGTTTGGAGCTTTGTTTTTTTTCTTCTTTATTACGTTTATATGTGTTCTTAGTATTATTTTTTGAGTTGGGTTTTGTTTTTGAGTAAGGTCTTATTTATCAGTTGTCATTTTTAAGATATCTTATTTTTAAGTTAAGTTTTATTATTATTTTCAAGGTTCGGTATGAAAACCAGGCACCGCGCCTGATACTGTACCTTTTGGGTCATCATGTAACATTTCTTTTTGCAAATTGTTTATTTATGTTTCGTTTATGATATACCAATAAAAGCATTTATTATTATTATTATACTCTGGATATAGTTCTCCTGAAGAACATTACGCTATCTAAGTCGCCTACCACTCTCACCGAGCTGTCGTCGGACCATTTACCGATTGTTTTTACAGTCGGTGATGGAGACACCATCGAAGAATACGTCTCAAAACGTACTTCTTGGAAGCATTTCCAAACTAACTCTAAAAGCATTGTCTCCGCGATAGACGTCGATGTTAATAATATCGATAAGTCTATCGAAAATCGCGAAACTGGTCTCTTACAAGCCTACGAAGCAGCCACAACAACCAAAAAGAGCGCAATAAAGCATGGTGAAATCCCATTGGAAATTGCCATGCTTATTCAGCAGCGCAGGGCGGCGCTTAAAAAGTTTAATCAAACTCTCTCACCAGCTGATAGAGCTGAGAAAAACCGGCTCTCCACTCTCGTGAAAAGGGCTCTGCAAGACCACAAAAACTCTCTATGGGAAAAGAAACTAGAGTCGCTTTCCACCGAAGACAATTCCCTGTGGTTCCTTAGCAGAGTCCTGCGAAAGAGGAGAGCCCCTATTGGTCCGCTACAGCACGACGGCACATTCGCTGCCACAGATTCCGAAAAAGCGGAACTTTTTGCCGCTCGGCTTGCTGAGCAGTTTCACAATTCATTACCTGACCAACAGCAACATCTCGACATTCAAGAACAACTGCAGCGAGATAGACTCTCCGCAGTCGCATTTCCCCTTCCTCTCGCTGATGACGCCGAAATTCAAGGCATAATTAACGGTCTAAAACCCAAAAAGGCCCCTGGAATTGACAACATCTCCAATATGATGTTAAGAAACGCCCCTAAAAAAGGCATTTCTATAATAACATCTATTGCCAACCAAGTTCTAGTCAGCGCAGCGGTGAATTTCCAACTTCATGGAAAAAAGCCAACGTGGTCATGATCCCAAAGCCCGCGAAGCCCCGCAACAACCCGGGCAGCTACAGACCTATAAGTCTTCTTTCCAGCGTGTCAAAGGTGGTTGAACGCGTCATCTTGTCACGCCTCCTATCCGAGTGCGTTGACAAAAATATCATTCCCAACGAACAGTTCGGCTTCAGGGAAGCGCACGGCACCGAACTCCAGCTCCTGAGAATGACCGAAGAGGTCTTCAGTGCCATGGACAGAAGGGAGTCCACTTTGGGCGCCTCTCTGGACATGGAGAAGGCGTTCGACTGTGTCTGGCACGGAGGCTTGATTGCCAAACTATTTATCTTCGGAATCAACCCGGCTATTGTTTATTTAATTGAGAGTTACCTCTCGGACCGTGCTTTCTCGGTTTCCGTGGGAGGCGCTAGTTCCTCTCTGAAGGGCATGAGCGCCGGCGTGCCACAGGGCTCTGTCCTATCTCCGAGTCTATACACCCTTTTCGCGGCGGACATCCCAAAGTCGCCTCTCACGTCGATCTATTCATACGCAGATGACACAGCCATTCTTGCCAGCTGTGTCAGCTCGCTTCTGGCGTCACGAAGGCTACAGGAACATCTAAACGCCTTAGATCGCTATTTCTCCCGTTGGAAACTAACACCAAACGCGGCAAAAAGTCAATACATTAACTTCACGACTAAGAGAAATCCAGATACACACGTCATTACACTGAACAACGTTGTAATTCCGCTCTCACACACGGTCAAATATCTAGGCGTCACTTTCGATCAAACAATGTCCTGAACGCAACAGATAATAAACGCGGCAAACAAGGGTTCGTCCGTCATAAAAATGACGTACCCTCTCGTACACAGGCACGGCAAATTATCATTGCAGAATAAAATCCTGCTCTACAAGCAGGTAATTAGGCCAACCATAACATATGGCTGCATGGCTTGGGGAGCGGCCAGTAAAACCCACCTGCACAAATTGGAAGTAATACAAAACAAATTTCTTAGGATTTTCGTCAACGCCCCCTTCCGAATGCGTAACGAACACATAAGGGAGGAATTAGGCATCTCTACCATTAGAGCATACATTGCCAAACTTAATATTAAGAGGCTTGGCAAGGCCTCGGAACACGCAAATCCACTCATAGCACAATCGCTAAACTACCTCCCGCAGAGACGTACTCTCAGAAACAGGCCTAAAACGATACTCCTCAATGTGTGATCGAATTTTGTGATTGGTCCCATTTACACTGCTTGTTAATTTATTCAAACATTTTATCGCTTATTCTGCATAAGCAAAATAACTGTCAATCTATTCTAGTCACGTGGTTGTTTTGTTGTTTATTTATTTATTCTGCTTTTATCTTTTATTACTATTTTACTCCACTCGCGGCCATATAACACATACTTATGGACCGAAAAATAGTTTGAGAACAACGGGGCCCGATGGCCGACAGGCTACAGTGGTCGCCTTCTGACCGAGACATCCGGGTTCGATCCCCGGTGGAACATCTATTTTAAAATATTGCAATTTAAAAAATTTGCAAACAAACCCAAAAACCCAAAAAAGTATCAACAAGAAAAAGAAATATAAATTCGTCAACCCGTTTTTTGCGCATTTTTTAGGCCAAAAATCGAATCTAGTTGGTGGCGTCTATACGTCTCACTCTAGTCTGGTGTTCTCGCACTCTGCTGCTCGAAAACAGTCCAGGCGGGACAGGCAAATCAGGGAAAATCAAACCTAGCAAGTCTATATTTTTAATAAACACGTATCGAGCCATAAAACTCGATAGTGTACGTCGGCATATAATAACAACTACAAATACAGCATTTAATAGCAGTCAATCCGCTGCATCTATATTTTGCTTTCTTTTCCCCTCCTACGCGGCATTTTTGCGTAGTCTACAAATAGCTAATTGGAGTCTAAAGGCCTCTGGCCTGACCTCTAAACTTGCAAAAACAAATAGGTTACAGGATTATCATATGCACATGGTTTCAGAATTTTAACATTAACGTTGTTTGTCAATTTCAACCTTGTCAAAACAACCCCATTGTTACTTAGATTTTTTATTTAGATTTATATTGGAATTTGTTTACTTTACAGGAACGGCTGTTTTTACGTTTTCTCTTTTGGAATTACCTAGAAACCCTCAAAAACGTGTTTTTTTTATCATATTTAGGCTGGGAAGACAAAAATTAGTTAGTTTTACATATTTGTTTGGTTTTTGTTATTACATAACCTCCATAACCTCAAAAACAAACCAGTTTTTCTTTCGTGGCGGGGTACGAAGCAGTCAGTCATTACAGTCATAGAAATAAAAGAACTCGTTTGCTACGTTCGTTTGAATAACTCATTCGAATCCGTCACTCTTTGGATAAATTGTATGGTGGCCCTGAAAAGGGCAGTGGCAAGCGACTAGCGCCTCGGAATGTCACGTGTCTTCAGGTAGAAAAGTCAGACTCATCGGTTGTACGGTTCTCTTCTTCAGGTAATATATTAAAAGGCAGTAATAACTGGTTATACAATTGCCCCACTAAACGCTGAAATTCCTTCGTCCGGTTCAAATTTAGCTCGTTACATCTTTTAAAAAACATGTACCGAGCTAAATTTCCCGAATAGTGTTTCTTTCTACGCCCACTGGCAGAAATTGTTGCTTTGGCAGCCCGCCACGACGACTCAATCGCGTTAGTATGTGCACCTGTGGCCGGGTCCTTCAAATTAATCAAGTGGTTGACTTTCAAGTGCACATACCCCTCGAAAGAAAGGCAATCATAGGCCCGCCAAAAATCGCTGATGATAGTTGTTCCGGACTCAATCCATTCCTGGATGATCGGCAACAATGTATCAGCCGAGCGATCATCAACGGGTACCATAAAAACCCTTCCCGAGCCTCGCTCGTAACCTCCAAACACCCACTGCCATTCAACATAATGCCCACGGTGGTACTTCCTCTTGCCAAACTTAAATTCGTCTATTTCAACTGCTTTCCACACACCCCCTAATTTCAGCTTGTTCGTAATGAAAAGATCGACACAAACCTCACGCAGTAAGAGGACCAATCCACCGCGGTTTTTCTCGTGATATCCAATTGCTGACGAGCAAATTTTAGAGAAGTGCAGGAAACCCAGTGGACTACAAATCCCAAAATTTGGAAAATGGAAAGTCGGGACCGATAGAAAAGGGTGCCCGTACGTAGCCCAACTCTGTGCTTGCACAGAGTCCTCTTCCGATGACCCTTCTGGCTCGTGTTGCCGCAATACCAGCGGACTCCGGCAGTCCTACAATATAATGAGATTTAGAAATTTAAAATACGCATTAACAATCGTACTCACGTATGCTTATCAACACTAATTCTCATTTGTTGGCCACATTTCGGACAAGGATAATGCCCTACTTTGGGTATGACACCCCACTCGCCTAGTTGAGCACAAAGTATTTGAGGATCCTTGGTACCTTGGTATAACGAGTAGATCCGCTAGCGCCCGCCATTTTAACAATATTAAAGTAATTTCTCTCAAATCATTCCGTTCAAACAGGCGGTCAAAGCAAAAAATTCCCACAAAAAGTTCATAACCTAAAATACGTGACTTTCAAAGGTTATTACGAAACTATTTATGATTAGATTTTGCTTCCCTTGTGTTTTTCTTATTTACTTCATCTCTATGTATCATCCAAACACAAAAGGTAATAAAAATTTTATCGATTAGCTGTTCCTGTCACGCAAACTACAATACTATATTTTTCTTACTATTTTTCCTGTATTTGCAGATATAAAATTATCATACTCACAAGATTTCGGAATTTTCACGCTATATATGTTTCAATCCCCTATACGGCTGAGATTTTTTTCACTATTTTTCCGCGTATATAACAACTATAAGAAATTTATTTAAAAAAAAATAAAATAAATTTGATCACCTAAAAATGCAATATCGCCACTGTGCGGCGCGGCCTTACAAACAGTCGACATCCCTAACTTCCGCAATTGATGCGTTTACAAAAGTGCGGATGCGACAGCGAAAAGGAAGTGGAAAAATAAGCTAAAGTTCCGGTGTTGTTGAAGCAGATGCGGAATTCCGTTACAATCCTACTCGGCTACTCCAACCTACGCTCGGTGGATACATCTTTCAGCGCCTCTATATCCTCTTCAATTTTAACCTGTGCAGCAACCATGTTAGAGCATATGACAAAGTCGATATCTGGACAATTTCAGGTTATGGTAAATGAAATTAGTGCTTATTGAAGTTTCTTTTTTTTCAGATTGGACATTAAAGTTGAAAAAGTGGAATTTACGGAAACTACTGTATCTGGCTCCGCTTGTACAGTATCTGGACAATCCTTAGATCCCCCAAAGGTAGAAACAGCGGACGAAGTATTGCCGTATAGCAACTACGGCGAGGCAACTGCACAGTCAACGCAACTTCAAACTGTAAAAGTTTGTAAAGCAGAGAAGCAATATAAACGCCACATTTGCGACTATACTACTTCGCAACCTCAACTCCTAAAAGCACACGAACGAAGACATACAAGAAAGATGTCACTTAAAGTGCACACGAGCAAGCGTACAGCACTTAAACGCACTTCATGTGATTATACTTCTGCAACTGTTGGTAGTGATAAACGTCATTTGAGAACGCGTACCGGAGAGAAACGATTTAAGTGCACCTTCTGTGATTATGCTAGTGCACGGCGTGCCCATCTTACAGAACATATGAACAAACATACAGGAGAGAGACCATTTAAGTGCACCGTATGTGATTATGCTGCTGCCGCTAGGCATAATCTTAAACTGCACATAAGAATACATACAAGAGAAAAACCATTTAAATGCACCTTATGTGAGTATGCCAGTTCATTTCGTGGTCATCTTACAGAACATATGAGAACGCATACAGGAGAGAGACCATTTAAGTGCACCGTTTGTGATTATGCTGCCGCCGCAAGGAAGAGTCTTAAACTGCACATGAGAATGCATACAGGAGAGAGACCATTCAAATGCACCATATGTGATTATGCTAGTACAAATCGTGGTCATCTTACAGACCATATGAAAACGCATACACGAGAGAAACCATTTAAATGCACCTTATGTGATTATGCTAGTTCAAAGCGTGGTCATCTTACAGAACATATGAAAACGCATACAGGAGAGAGACCATTTAAATGCACCGTATGTGATTATGCTGCTGCCGCAAGGAATACTCTTAAACTGCACATGACAATGCATAGAGGAGAAAAGCCATTTAAATGCACCTTATGTGATTATGCTAGTGCAAATCGTGGTCATCTCGCAGAACATATGAAAACGCATACAGGAGAGAGACCATTTAAGTGCACTGTATGTGATTATGCTGCCGCCGCACGGAATAGTCTTAAGCGGCACATGAGAATGCATACAGGAGAAAAACCATTTAAATGCACCTTATGTGATTATGCTAGTGCACAACGTACTCATCTTACAGAACATATGAAAATGCATACAGGAGAGAGACCATTTAAGTGCACCGTATGTGATTATGCTGCCACTGCAAGGAATAGTCTTAAACTGCACATGAGAATGCATACAGGAGAAAAACCATTTAAATGCACCTTATGTGATTATTCTAGTGCACAACGTAGTCATCTTACAGAACATATGAAAACGCATACATGAGAGAGAGACCATTTAAGTGCACCATATGTGATTATGCTGCTGCCGCAAAGAATAGTCTTAAACTGCCCATGAGAATGCGTACAGGAGAAAAACCATTTAAATGCACCTTATGTGATTATGCTGGCTCAAATCGTGGTTATCTTGCAGAACATATGAAAGCGCTTACAGGAGAGAGGCCATTTAAGTGCACCGTATATGAATATGCTGCTGCAACAAGGGATAGTATTAAAGTGCATATGAGAATGCATACAGGAGAAAAGCCAGATCAATGCACCTTATGTAGTCATGCTAATGTACAAGAAAGTGGTCCTATGTGGTCATGCTACTGCATCAAGGAGTAAGTAGTCATACACTGCATATGAGAACGCATACTGGAGAGAAGCCCTTTAAGTGCCTTTCATGTGATTCCTTTCATGTAGTCTTAAATATCATTTGACGACGCATACCGGAGAGAAACCATTTAACTGCACCGTATTTGATTATGCTGCTGCAAGAAGGGAAGTATTAAAGTGCATATGAGAATGCATACAGGAGAAAAGCCAGATCAATGCACCTTATGTAGTCATGCTAATGCACAAGAAAGTGGTCCTATGTGGTCATGCTACTGCATCAAGGAGTAAGTAGTCATACACTGCATATGAGAACGCATACTGGAGAGAAGCCCTTTAAGTGCCTTTCATGTGATTCCTTTCATGTAGTCTTAAATATCATTTGATGACGCATACCGGAGAGAAACCATTTAAGTGCACCGTATTTGATTATGCTGCTGCAAGAAGGGAAGTATTAAAGTGCATATGAGAATGCATACAGGAGAAAAGCCAGATCAATGCACCTTATGTAGTCATGCTAATGTACAAGAAAGTGGTCCTATGTGGTCATGCTACTGCATCAAGGAGTAAGTAGTCATACACTGCATATGAGAACGCATACTGGAGAGAAGCCCTTTAAGTGCCTTTCATGTGATTCCTTTCATGTAGTCTTAAATATCATTTGACGACGCATACCGGAGAGAAACCATTTAAGTGCACCGTATTTGATTATGCTGCTGCAAGAAGGGATAGTATTAAAGTGCATATGAGAAAGCATACTGCAAAAAAATAGTTAAATGCACCTTATGTGATCTTTCTACCACATACATTGCTAGTCTTATAAGACATATGAAAACGCATACAGGAGAGACTTTTTAAGTGCACTCTATGTGATTTTTCTAGTGTAAAAAACTTTAATCTTGTGCAGCATTTGAGAACGCATACAGGTTAGAAGCTCCCTATGTGATTATTCAGTACACAGAATGTTTGTCTTACAAGTCATATGAAATTGCATACTGGTGAGAACAAATTTAAATGCCACGTAAGTGTATTTTCTTCTGCAAGAAAGAGTCATCGCAAGGTTCATATTAATAGCGTTTTCGATTTATACAATTTTATGCACTCACTCGGTGCGAACTGCACCGTGAATATGCTTAAACCGCATTGTTTTGGTGAAGTTCTTTAAAACTAACTTAACGGTGAACTAGTTCATAACCTAAATTACGTGACTTTCAAAGGCTTTTACGAAACTATTTATGATTATATTTAGCTTCCCGGGTGTTATTCTTATATATTTTATCTATATTTATCATCTCAACACAAAAAGTAATGACACATTCATCGATTAAGCCTGTCAAGAAGACGACTCTGAGCGCGTGCAGTGCTTAAGCCGAACACTCGGCACGAAACGAGTGGAAAAGCCGAACACTCAAACCCGCACCAGCACGATGCTAGTGCAGCCGAGTGCAGTAAATCGAAAACGCTATAAGAGAAACCACATTGGAAAGAAACTGTTATAATGTGTTGTTTATAGTTTAGTTTCCAAGTTGTGGTGCCTACTCAATGTCTTGCAGGTATAGTGTACAATAATGACATGCAAAATGTGTACTGTGTATTATGTTAGAAACACATAGTTGAAATGAATGTTTTAATAGCAATAGTGGTATTGTTAGTATTACATGGCCCAGTCAGAAGAACCGACAAGGAAGAAAACCAGTGGTCAAAAGAGCACAGTAAAGAAAACATGACAGAACACAACGGGTCGGGTGCACCTCATACCCGGACACCTCATACCACGACAACTTATACCGGGACAACTCATACCAAGACAAGTCATACCAAGGGACATCTCATACCAAGGGACAACTCATACCAGGACAACTCATACCAGGACAACTCATACCAGGACAACTCATACCAGGACAACTCATACCAGGACAACTCATACCAGGACAACTCATACCACGACAACTCATACCAGGACAACTCATACCAGGACAACTCATACCAGGACAACTCATACCAGGACAACTCATACCAGGACAACTCATACCACGACAACTCATACCACGACAACTCATACCACGACAACTCATACCACGACAATTCATACCAAAACACCCGTTACAAGCCGACGAGTGATTATTGTCACGTACGGTGTCATCTAGTGTGATTAACAAATTTTGGTCAATGTGTGGCTGTTCTATACAGTTTCTGTAATGCCGTATTAGGTATTTGAAAATTGCCAAGTATTGCCTTTTTATATGTACTACGTGCGCCAAAAAAGTAGTACACTACATATGCAACCAAATATACTGAAAATGTTTTTGTTAGTATAAATGGTTCTTTAATAACGTACCTGTGCGCTGTCATTCTGACATTAATCAATAATTAATAAAGTACAATACATGCATCAACTGTAAAGTTGAAAAATAAAAACAAGCCATAATTATATTATGTAAAAATTAGCTCTACATTTTTTTTTGCGCGCATAGTGCATATCACATTTTACATGACGCGGAAGGCTACCGCCGTCTAGTGAAAGAGTTATGTAACGAACATAAACACAATGCAACTACTGAGCGCATGTTAATTCCGAGTGGTAATATTACCGCAAAAAAACACGGTAATATTACCCTTAAGAATTAACATAACCATAAGCATAACCGTTTTGGAATTATGGGATAACATATTTTCATAAAATTTTGTATGTTTCTTTAACAAATTGAAGACAACAATTGTACAAAATGACATCAGAATCAAAGGTGGTGAGAAAAAAACTGTATTGATTTGACATGGAATTACCCAGATACAATATCTAATGCGTCAGCCAAGTCTTATTTTCTATATACGTATAATTAGTTCGGATAAACTGAACTCGAAAAGATTCAGATTGGTACATGACGTTTCCGTCATTAATAAGTTTATTGAAATCAATTCTATATTCAATAATCTGTAAAAATTCAATAACGCGTCCATAAGAAGTAAAAAAAGTTGAATACTGCCCAGCCAATTGATGGACAAAAACATTTTTGATACCAAAAATGGCTTCTGAGTGTAAGAATATACGTAAGATATACAATGTGGGCCAAAAAAGCGGCACAAATGTTCAATTACTCATATTTCCAAAATTTTACGTAAATTCATGCAAATATTTCTTTGAAAAACTAATTGCTTATGTTGTGAGGATTGAAAACATACAATATTCGAAAGTCTACTTCTTTTTTGAGTAAAAACAGCAAAAAACGATGTTTCAATATTTGACCCTGTATACAAAAAAATCACCATGTTATATATAAAAGAAAACAAATGTCATTACCTACTAATTTTATTACACCTTTCAAGCATAAAGCAACATAACTTTGGATTGAAACGTTACGTTATTGCGAGTATGGTGTGGTTGCAATCTTCACACTGCAGTGAACAAAAATTTGTACCGTTTTTTTGGCCCGCCGTGTATAATGTATATATGTAAGACTACAATATTTCGTCTTGCTATTTATTGTAATAGCAAAGTTATTCAAGACACCCTGTATATCATGTCATGCCTTATTATTAGGCTATACATATTAGTCTTTCACTAGATAGCCTTCCGCGTTGTATAAAATGTGATTTGTTTGCCAATACTCGACAGTCTAGAAATTTAAACTCAATTACCTCATAATGTCTTTAAAGAGCGTTTCCTAATCACAATAGATGATACCTTACCAGACAACAATCATTTGTCGGCTTGTTATGGGCGTTTTGGTATGAATTGGCGTGGTATGAGTTGTCGTGGTATGAGTTGTGCTGGTATGAGTTGTCCTGGTATGAGTTGTCCTGGTATGAGTTGTCCTGGTATAAGTTGTCCTGGTATGAGTTGTCATGGTATGAGTTGTCCTGGTATGAGTTGTCCTGGTATGAGTTGTCCTGGTATGAGTTGTCCTGGTATGAGTTGTCCTGGTATGAGTTGTCCCTTGGTATGAGGTGTCCCGGTATGAGTTGTCGTGGTATGAGTTGTCCCTTGGTATGAGTTGTCCTGGTATGAGTTGTCCGGGTATGACTTGTCTTGGTATGAGGTGAGCTGACCCGGAACACAACCTATGATAGGTATTACATATTAGACTAGTGGACCTGTGGACCGCCTAGGTAGATCAGTGAAGCAGGTAGATCGCTGGAATCGTTAGACGTACAGGCTGCATTGAAAAACAATCAAACAGAGCACCTTTTTGTCAATTATCCGATTGATAATTATCCGATTGATGTGAACTAAAAGTAATATCTTTATTTTATTGTAAAAGTCAGTGAAAGTTGAATCCTCTTAGTATCAACTTTAATTTTTAAATCGAATGTTTTTTTTTCAACGTTCGGACAATTCATGTCTGAATTCAATGAGATACTTTGATAAGATAAGATAATGAGATAAGAAACTATTGAAAATTGTAAAATATTGATATATCTGAAGAATGTGAATTGAGAAATATGAACATTTCATATCTATTACTATGTACTAATAATAAGACAATAAATTGGTTTTCGGTTTTTCGGTGCTAAAAACGTTTCATGAAATAAATATAAGCAGTAGAAAAGCGGTGTTTTGTGAGGACCACAAACTGCACCTCAAATTTGAATTCTACACAGAAACATACGCTCCAGTACATCTATCTACAAAGGTTATGGTGTTATGGATACCGCTACCAAAATAAATGCATATGTGTAGTCTAAATTTGTTGATAACTACGTTTGAAATTTTGTTGACAAAAATCTGGGGATATTCAGGGGAATTTTAGATTTTCGTTGAATCAGTTGGAATTTGAAGTTCAATGATTCTTACAGAGATGGCGCCACCTAAACAACTGCTACAAGAGTATACTACCCAATATACAATACGTACTCTGATGTACATTATTATGTCGGCATAATTTTTGACCTAATTAAGTGTTTTTTTCACAATTCCAGCCATATTACCTTTATGAATTTAATATATACTTATTTATAATGCCACTTGGTACAAACTATAGTACAAATAAAAATAAATATAAAATACCCCGATCTATAAAATAAAAACTTAGTTATAAACCATAACTTAGTAAAATTTGTTTTATTAAATACAAAATAAATAAAGTATTATAATATTTTTGCTATAATATCATATTATGTGGGAAATCAAAGAAACAAAGTAATTCATCATAAATTATTTTATTATAATACTATGCATAACATTTACAGTACTTACGATCGTGTACAACTCTACAACTCAAAGAAGCGTAATAGCCGGATAATCATATATACATATTTACAGTAAATTATATATTTACCACCTATAAACGATCACATATTATAAAATATTTCACTAAGCCCCTTCTTTCATGATGTCGAACTCAAATATAGAATTAAGTATAATAATCTATAGCATTTAAATTATTTGAATATCAAATTTTTTGCAATGCAATATTATATAAAATCAAAAACTACATAATTGGGCATGTATACATTTGTAATTATTTCAGAAATATCTAATTTTTGCTAGATACTATCATATATAGTGCGAGTTGTTGTGTCATAGAGATCTTATGTTGAGATTGTATACATATGTTGCATCTATATATGTAGTTGTAAGTTTTTATTGACAATAGTCTATAAAATGGTGTTGTGTGATTATTATTATAAACGTATTGAACATTTTTTTGCGCCTACGTGAGTAAAATGATTTAAATGAAATGTAATTGTACAAATTTGTTACATTCATGTACTTTTAATATTATCACAGAAATTGCTAGAGATACTAACACCAACATTGTAAAACGCAGCATAAATACATAATAAAAGCTACTTTTGTGTAATATTAGATAAATTTGTTGCAATAATTTCTGCTTAGCATAGTGAGCTTATAGTCTGTCTCGTGACAACCGGAAATAGTTCATCGGCTTTCGCCTTTAATTTCTGCCAGCAAAATGTATTGTAAAAAATTACAAAGATTTTTACAGGTGTCCCACATTTTTCTCAAAGAAAATATTTTTATAAAGTTAATGCCATTCTCCACAAAACTATTCAAATGCTTAAAGTTATAGCCGTTTGAAATATTAACAAAATAAAGATAAATAAAAAAATAATAAACATATCAATCAATTCGATAAAGAAGAACACAATCAATACCCACAATAAAAGTAAAAAATTCAAAATAATAAAACTAAATTTAATTAACTAATGAGGAAACAAACAAAGTACATACAAAACTTTTAGACATTTGTTTCTCTACATGCAAATTCCATTCTGAGTAAAAAGTTTCATATCAACTTATTAAGGGGTTTCTCAATACTTAAAGACGTTAGAATAGTTAAAAATACAGTATTGATAATATGTGAAACGGCTGTAACTTTTTAAACTTATGAAAAGGATGGAAAAGTTCTGCTAGAAAAAAAGGGACACTCTGAATAACCCAATGATTCAAACTATCCCATTTTTCTAAATACAAAGAATTGTCATAATATAACAACGGTATTTACCACATACACCAAATTAAAGAAAGAAAATGTAAAAAAATGTAGATTTGGTACTGTTGGGTTGGTTGAGTTTTAAAACTAGCACCAGAGTAGCTAGACCTAGAGTACGGTGTTAGTACGGAGTTTATAATTTTGGATTTTTTTTTCTTTTGGCAAGAAAGATGATTGAAGTAATGACTTATTTACAGCTGTCGTGAAATAGGCTATATGAATAAATCCAATCTCCTGATCTGTAGATTATGGCACCCTTTTGTGACGTTTTGTTGTGTTTTGTAAATATATGGTGGATCAATGCATCGGTTCCCTTTTTAATGTAGCCTATAATAACTTCTGGTAAAATGCAGTGTTTATAGAATTGCTGAAGTTTGGGCAACATTGAACCACACCACAAGTTCTTCTCTCTTTTCACTTCCTCTATAAGCCGCGGATGTGAATTGTTGATGTATACAATGAAGAATCACAAATCCCTCTTTGTGATGTTTAATTGCCCTTGAATCTAAAATGGAAAACAAGTTTATAGTTAAAGTAGACATTATTATCGTTTTATACCTGATAACTGTGTTTGCTTAAGTCTAACTATCCTATTACTCGTCTCTAAGCATAGACCTTTCTCAGTCTCTTAAAAACTCTTCCAGTTTTTCCAGTGTTGTGCACTTTATATAAGGCCTTCACTTCTACGAGCACGTTTGTACCTATGACACCTAGAACAATAACCTTATCAGATACTATACATATACTGAGCATATATAATTGAACCGCCTAGAATCGAAAACAATACATGCACTAACATTGTACTATCATGAGCATAATAAAAAAACAGGGACAGCCAAGTGAAATTAGGCATTTATAGTACTAACTTGTTCCGGTTTCAACAATTTATTCTTCCCGGTATTCTTGTCTACACTTAATTCAATAGCATTTTCTCAAATGCTGATTCATCGAATGCATGCTGATCATGATGTCAAGTGTGAAATATTGCCTGCTGGAATTCATTCAATCGTGGGATTTTTATTTCTTACGTCAAAATTCATGATGACAGAAATGTGACATGACAAACGTACTGCCATGATATTACGAAGCCCAGTTTAATTAGTACAAATTTTAGTGTCTCCATTTTTTATGCTCACGATAGTACATAATATTCTCTGCATATTGTCAACAAGGTGTCGTTAAATAGTATATTATTTGACGAGCACATCATTAAGGATATAAATCGCGAGCATGAAGTTTACACGCGAGCCGTAGGCGAGCGTGTACTCATGCGAGCGATTTATATCCGTTATGTGCAAGTCAAATACGACGTTTTATCTACGACTCATAAATTCTATTTTATGCAAAACATTTTATATGTATATGTCAAGGATGGCGAGGGAAACTGTCAAATAACTGTCATCCACATAGGTTTTGACAGACTTTGACACTAGCGTTGTATAATGATGACAGATCGTTCAAATAATGAGTCCATTATTTGAACGAAGTGTCATTATTATACAACGCTAGTGTCATTGTAATCTTTGGCGCGTATAATGATGGGGATTATATAGTCATAGATACCTATGCAATGAACTTATTATACAGGGTTAGCCAAAATTACCGGAACACCTAAATAACTCTCCAACGGTAAGAAATTTCAAAAAAGAATTCAGACAAAAGTGTCAACTTTAAACAATCCATCGTTCAAATATATTTTTAATATACTTGCAAACTTTTTTTTTCAAATGGAACACCTTGTATATTTTTACATTTTGTGACTAAACTAAACTAAACTAGACTAACCTAAACATCTTTTATTAAAATAATATTTTTATAAAATCCACCATTTTTGAATTTTAAGCAATTACTTAAAATTAGTCAGAATTACCAGAACACCTACATAACTCTCCAAACGCAAAAAATTTCAAAAAAACACAAGCAAAAGTTTTTTGACTGTAAACAAGCTATCGTTCAAATATATTTCTAATATACAGGATGTTCATTTTATTGTGGAAATTTCGTAAACACTTTTTAAAAATAGAACACCTTGTATATTTTTACATTTTGTAATTCTAAGACAAATTTAAAACATTTTTTATTCATATAATTTTCTTGTAGAATGCATTATTTTTGACTTGTAAGAAATTAATTAAGATTAGTCATAATTACCGGAACACCTACATAGTTCTCCAGCCGCAAAAAAAAACATATTTTTAAACAAGCTCTGCTTAAATATACTTTTAATATAGGATGTTTATTTTATTATCGCAGTATGGAACATCCTGTACATCGCATCATCTGCATCATTTTTTAGTTATCAGCAATTAATTAAAACTCCAAAACATTTATTTTGACCGAACGGATAAATAATAACAAATTCAAGAAAAAGAAACAAAGTACTTAAATTAAATTTTCAACAGTCATCCGTGAGCGGCTTGACAATGCCGCAACCTATCAACAAATTCCCGTAAACAGTTTTCTAAATGTTCGACAGTAATACTTTGAACTTCGTCCACTATCCACTGCTTCGAAGCAATATTTTGCAATATTTTACGGCCTATTGGTGTAAACCTTGGACTTTAGGTGTCCCCAAATAGAAAAATACAATATTTGCAAATCCGGCAACCTAGGTGGCCATTCAATGGATCCTCTCCTTCCAAATCTACCTCTGCGGAAAAATTGAATTTAAATAATTTCGCACTTGGACACCGTACTGCGGCGGGGCACCATCTTGTTGAATCAAATGTTATTTAGTTGTAAAACGCAAAACGGAAAGCAGTTTTTGGTAACTTTCAGTTTTGTCGATTGGCGATATCGCTTGCAAAATAAGTAAATGTCAAGTAAAAATACATAACCACAATGTGGCTACAGTAAACACTTGAGTAGAGACCAACTGTCGCAGGCAAACAATGTCTAATACGTTATGCAACATGTCCAAAGTTCCTAAATTTAATAAAATTAATGTACCAAACGAGAAAAAATAGTTTATCTGTTTGATTAAGATAAATTGGTATGTATGTGGGAAAATATCCTTAATTTGAAGTTCAGGAGTTTTGATTAATTGCTTATAACTAAAAAATTATGAAACTTATACAAAAATGATTCCAATAAAAATGTTTAGAATTAGTCTTGGCATTATAAATGTAAAGATATACAGGGTTTTCCATTTGAAAAAGAAAAGGTTACCAAATTTTCATAATAAAATGAACACCTGTACATTAAAAGCATATTTTAATAATAGCTTCTTTAATGTCAAAAAGCGTTTGCTTGAATGCATTTTGACATTTTTTACGGTTGGGGAGTTATGTAGGTGTCTTGGTAATTATGACTGATTTTAATTAATTGCTTAAAACTCAAAAATGATGCATTTTATAAAAATATTATTTTGATAAAAGATGTTTAGAATTAGTCCTAAAATCACAAAATGTAAAAATATACAGGGTGTTCCATTTGAAAAAAAGTTTACGAAATTTCTATAATAAAATGAATACCCTGTATACTAAAAATTTATTTGAACCATGGATTGTTTAAAGTCAAAAAACTTTTGTGTGATTTTTTTTAATTTCTTACCGTTGGAGAGTTATTTAGGTGTTCCGGTAATTTTGGCTAACCCTGTATGTGAGTCGTAGATAAAAGTAAATTACGTACAATGCGTACAATACGTACAGTTACTTAGACCTGCTACAAAGTGTACTCACCAGAGTGAATAATCCATCGTTAGCAATAATTTTCGGCCACCCTAATTTTCCTCTTTAACAATAATTGTAAACATTTGTAACGTACATATCGCATTTGTAAATTAAAAAAAAAAAAAAGTATGAATTTCTAATTTCCCCGTTGTGCTGTAAAATGTAATATTAATATCAATGTTGGGGCAGTGCTGATGTTATCACTGAATAGTCTGGGCGCAAAAGGATTGTTAGGAAAACTCACCAGGCGCGTCCACAGGTTGCTGTTTCTCCGGATAGTTGCTCGTATTTCACAATTCACGCGTTCAATCAACGGGGAGAGATGGGGACCTTGATCTGGTTGAACTAACACTAATTACGTGTATATGGGCGCGTTTCACGCGAAACTTTTCGTCTGGGAAAATGGGGTTCTTCGCACAGGGAAATTCTACACACTTTACACTGAGTCTGTACGGTGTGTCTCTGTGTGTGAGTCGGGGATTGGAGTCATATGGGAAAAATGGGACTAAACACTAGATGGACGACTGGGGTGGGGGAAACTGGAATTTGTTCCAACATTCTGGTTTATAATACAAAATTAAATAATCAATTGTTGCGACGCAACATAGCCGCCCACCAAATTTAGCGGAAATTTAAAAAACAAAAGTTAATAACGAAAAACAACGCGAGTAACTTCAAACTTAGTGCATAGGGGGTAAAGCCACTAGCTTCGCGACGGGGCGCTTGTAAGTTCCGGTACTAGTCTGGACTCTCACTACGCGGACAATACCATCATGGCCGGGGTAAACCGCGGTAATTTTGCCACAAGGCCAACTTAATGGAGAAGAATTTGGGATAATGAGAAAAACTGTGTCGCCTGGGGACAAGTTTTGGGAGGTTGTGGTCCATTTGGACTTCTGTTGCAGGGTCTGCAGATATTCGGACGACCATCGTCGCCAAAAATGTTGCGTTATCTGCCTGGTGAGCTGCCACCGCTTTGTTAGGGTGACATTTCCTTCATAGTCAGGTTCGGGGGAAGCGAGAAGGGGTGCGCTGATTAAAAAATGGCCGGGGGTGAGATAATCAATGTCGTCAACATCGGTTGACAGAGTGCAAAGGGGCCGAGAATTTAAAATGGCTTCAATCTTGGCCAAAATCGTGGCAAATTCTTCGTAAGTCAGTGGTGGTTCGCCAAGAACGCGAGTGAGATGGAATTTGACATTTTTGACGGCCGACTCCCACAGACCTCCAAAGTGAGGCGCTGAGGGGGGATTGAAGTGCCATTTGATAGTCATTTGTGCTAGCTTACCACCGACATACCGCTGCACGTTCTTATCTCGCCAAAAGTCGTAGAGTTCACCCAAATAGCGAGAAGCGCCAACGAAATTAGTCCCGCAGTCACTTTCATATTCTCACACAGTCCACGGCGTGCAACAAAACGATCTAGCGTGGCGAGAAAGGCTTCGGTGGACAATTCAGTCACAGCTTCTAGATGTACTGCCTTCGTGGCCATGCACACAAACACGCAAAAGTAGGCTTTATACGTTCTGGCGTTCTTTCGAGTGGATTCTTTAATCCAAAAGGGACCGGCAAAGTCGATACCAACATTGAGAAAAGGACGACTGGGAATAACGCGAGATGCGGGGAGGTGACCCATGAGGGGTGTCACAACTTGGGCTCGGAGTTTTGAGCATACCGAACATTGGGAGATGCATCGACGAATTAATTGTCGCGAAGAGATAATCCAAAATCTTTTACCGAGCACGGCGTGCAAGGTGCGAGTACCAGCGTGCATGTATAATTTGTGATAATGACTCACAATTAAATACGATAAATGAGAATCTTTCGGCAATAGAATGGGGTGCTTTGAATCGAAAGTCAGGTTTGCGAAGTGCAGACGGCCGCCCACCCTGACGTGACCCGCTTGGTCTATAAAAGGTGATAATTTGTGCAGTCGTTTTGAGGTAGAGCCAGCTTGAATTAAGATGATGTCTTCCGAAAAATAAACAGACTGGGTGTGTTTAATGAGAAGTTGTAGGGAAGCCTCTAATTCCTGCGCACTAATAAAGCTCTGTTCACCTGGGCGCTTACGAGTATTTTTGATAAATCGCACAAAACACAAACTAAACTGCAATCTTAATAGAGAGGAAAATTTCTGGATCCAATCCAGCCAAAAATTGGAAGGTCGGGCAGCGACAAGGCTGAAACTAGTGGTTTTGACTTCAGGGAGTTGGGAAATTGATACAGGGTGAGGGATGGAAATTGGCCACAGCTCTTGACGCTGTGTCAGCCAGCAAGGACCTCGCCACCATAAGTCGTGGGAGATGATTTGTTGTGGGAAGAGGCCACGGGAAGCACAATCTGCGGAATTAAAACCAGATTCTACGTGGTGCCAATCATCTATGCGAGTATTGGTCGTGACTTCAACGACTCGGTTAGCGACAAACGTCTTGAGTTTATAGGGAGGTGTTTTCAACCAAGATAGAGCAATCGTTGAATCGCTACACAATACGAACTCGGAAATAGATAATTTTTTAATCAAGGGTTGGAGAGATTGGAGCAATTTCGACAAAAGGACTGTCGCACACAATTCCAAACGAGGAATGGAGAGAGAATTTATGGGAGAGACTCGAGTTTTAGCTTTCAACAATGAAATTAAAATCTGATCCGGAGTTGACTCTGTGCGCAAGTAAACCACAGCTGCGTAACCATCCTGAAATGCGTCACAAAACCCAATAATAGTTAAACGAGAAGGAGACAATGGGAGAATCAATCGTGGGATCCTGACCTGGGAGAGGCTAGGCATCTGGTGTTGAAAGGTATACCACAATTCAATTAAATGTTTAGGGAGCAAAACATCATTCAGAGAAACGATCGACTGAGAGGGGGAAGTATTACGAGCAGAGGCGTCGAAAACAACTCGTATTTTCGACAGAGACGGGAGATGTTTATAAACGGCATGATGTGGAATAATATAAGACCCACTTCGCGTGGTTGGGCTCATGTGTCCCAAATCAACATAGTCCTTCATGAAGGAATTGTAGGGTACACGCAAGGGACAGTTTCTACTGAGACGGGATTCAAGATTGAACAATCTAGAGTGGGCTAATTTGTTGAAATGGCCAAAATCTAACGAGGTGTCTTTTTTAAAGGGGAGAGAGACTACATAACGACCTTCGTTAGTACGATAATGAGACTTCACAAAATGGCGTTCGGCTTCGATGTCTTCTGGATTATTGGGAATGCTGACTGTTGGTTCCTCCACCTGCCAAAATCGCTTCAGATTCTCTTGCAGGCTGTCCAAACCCAACAATGACGTTGCGTGATTTGATGAAGAAGTTGTGTTCTTCATTTTTCCCAAAAGAATCCATCCAAAAATGGTACTGACCGCTGACAAACCACAAGAGAGGGACAAGGGCTCCGCGCCACGTAAAATAGCGGGAAACAAATCAGCACCTAACAGGAAATCAATTGGGCCAGGATCAGCAAGTACGGGATCTGCAAGTACCAAATGCTGAACATCGAGACGAAGTCGAGAGGGCAAGCGAGAATTGGGTAGGTCCGTAGTAATCTCGGGAAGAACGACCGCACGAGTGGACAAAACAATGGGAGAGTGTCGTGTCGGTTGTAGTTCACACGTAACCTTGCCTTTAGAACAAAATAGTTTTGAGTTTCCTAACCCAAAAACCGGTGTACTTTTCCGGTCAATACCCAAATGCAAACGGCTTGCGCAATTGGACGTAATAAAGGAGAGTTGGGATCTAGAGTCAATCACTAGTCGCACGTTTTGAAAATTACCGTGCCCATCCCTAAACTTGGCGATAGCTGTGTCAAGCAGAACGGCGAAATTAGAAGAACACGACAATGAATGAGCTACCGAAGGAGTGGATTCATGCGAGACAATATTCGGAGATGTGTGGGGAGTACGCGTTTGATCGGAAGAAAGATGCAACAAGGAATGGTGTTTACCGTTACACGTTCGGCAAGTAAATCGCGAACTGCAATCCTTCAGCATATGGGAATTTGCAAAACAATTAAAACAAAGTTTGTTTGTTTTTACCCACTCACGTCTTTGCGTGATGGGAAGAGCGAAGAAATCGTTGCAAGTCGACAAACGGTGCGGTCCTCTTCAGCACGGGCATTTGGCTGTGTTCTCAGTAGAGCAAAAGGAACGCTTGGGGGGAGAAACAACTACCTTAGACTTGGAATTAGGGCGATCCGAAGCATGGGATTGTGACATTTCCAGAGCTTGACATTTATCTCGAAGAAATGTGAAAAAGTCGTTAACCGTGGGAAACTTTTTATTGCCAAACTTTAATTCAAATTTTTCCCGAGTCTGGGAATTGACGCGTCTGAGCAAGAGAGACAACAAAATAAAATCTGAGAGATCAGGGATTTTCGAGTTGCTTAATGCAAGAATATTATCATGGGCCATGTTACAAAAAGTCTGCAAACTTTCATAGGAACCGTCCGTGAGTGGCCGTAAATTCAAAATGGAGTCCAAATAATGGTGACACAAAATGCGCGTGTCATTGTATCTACTGAACAATGATTGCCAAGCAGTGTTATAATTTACAGCGGCGAGAGGGAGGGAGGTCACGATACTATTTGCGGCACCTTTCGTTGAAAGAAGTAAATAATGAAACTTGTCAATGTCCGATAACGTGGAATTGTTATGAATAAGAGATGAAAAGGTGTCGAAGACATATTGCCAATTTTTTAAAGCGCCATCAAATGTAGGCAGCTGCAAATCTGGGAGTTTTATCGGGCGATGTGTCGCAGCGGGAACGTTCGAATTAGATGCAGCGCTTAAGTCCTTATCTATACTAGATTTCGCGGCAATGACACGGTAAAAGGCGAGTTTGTATTGATTAAGCTTCTCCACGTCTAGCAATATATAATCCTCCGTTTTGTCTATTTTAACGCAAGCAGTACGAATATTTGCATGTGCAAGTGTGAATTGTTCAAAAGCAAGATCTAGACTTCTGCAACGCGCTAAAAACAAGGAGCGGGAATTTTCTTCAGCTAAAGACTCCACCAACGCGAGCGTAATATTGATGTCTTCCAACGCCTCATCGCGGGAGAAGCGTAATTCTGTAAGGTGACGTTCAATTTTGTCCGTATCCGCTCTATTGAGGGGAGCCATTTTCCAAAATAAAGCGACTCAAAGTCAGCCGGGTGATAGACAGAGCGCGCGCGACCTACAGCGGAGATGAGCGCGGGCGACTGACAGAGTGAGATGGGAGAGTCCTGACCAGCGCAGCGCTACAACTCGAACGCACAAAAACTGGAACTGAGAACGATATGCCGAAATTCGAAGTTACAACGGAAAACTTTAAAATAACTGAATTGAAATAAACACATAAATCGCTAATTTGATGAGAAAAAATCCGGATTCTCGACGGACCAGAATGTTGGGGCAGTGCTGATGTTATTACTGAAATGTCTGGGCGCAACAGGATTGTAAAGGAACTCACCAGGCGCGTCCACAGGCTGCTGTTTCTCCGGATACTTGCTCGTATCTCACAATTCACGCGTTCAATCAACGGAGAGAGATGGGGACCTTGATCTGGTCGAACTAACAGTAATTACGTGTATGGGCGCGTTTCACGCGGAACTTTTCTTCGGGGAAAATGGGGTACTTCGCACAGGGAAATTCTACACAATTTGCACTGAGTAGGTACTGTGTGTCTCTCGGTGTGTGAGTCGGGAAGTCGAGGGTGTTACCCAATCCTCTTGTAAAATTAGTGATAAATTGATTGCTGCCAGCCTTTTTGATTTTATATTTGTTTTATCCCGTTGCCCCAGCTTTTCGCTGAGAATTTTTGGAATTTTTAAGAGTGAGTTGTTTGCTGCCTGCAATTTTGTTTTTGTTGACTTTTGTTATTTTTACCGGTCGGTAACACAATTATATCTACCTTTTTGAACAGAGAAGAACTATCGTTTTAATTCTACGAAAACTTACATGTTTTGCGTCTACATCTCTATAAAATTGAAACAGCTCAAGCAGCAGAAACACCCTGCAATTCTTCTCGTTCGTAAAGTACTTGCAGTTCAGTTTTCAATCTATTTTTTTCCAAAGAAGGACAGAAACGAACTATTCCACAAAGAAAATTGTCAGGAAATTGCTTGCGATAGTCAGTAAAATTATCCATCGTGAATAAAATAGCAGCTACTAAATTTCCAGTAAAACTATATCTCGTTCTTACTTTCGCTTACTTGCTTTCGCCGCAGTTTGTTTATTCACAATAATCAAATTAGGTAAAGGCATACATAACTGTTTAATTTGCACTTTTCCTCAATAGTACATGTTAGAAAAGGCTTATTCTGTAATTAACTAATTTCATTCATTGTGTATGGCGCGGTGCGTAAAGTTTTGTGTTAGATTTAGACGATATTAGACGCGAAATATGACTAACATATGCAAGCCGCACTCGATCGAGCCAACTGCAGTTTGGCCCCAAATACACATACAGAAGACGACGTCACTAGACCCCCGCACACCGCCCCGCGGTAGCCCTAAACGACCAACAAGTATAGTGCCGCAAATTAATTTCGTTCTGTGTTCTCGTTGCCACAAACAATCAAAATGCTATAAGTTAACCTATAACTTCCTGGCAAATGCTACTCACTCGCCGGTATACGTACAGATGGCGCCATACGCGCGCATACGCCGGAAAACGTAAGACATAACACGCAGGAGATGAAATTCGTTGCGCTCGAGAACGAACCTTACGGTTTACGGAGCGTCACTATAAACGCGGAGTGGAGATTATGTACATTGATCTTTTTACGCTACGTTATTACGGTCCGGTGACGTCACTATACTTGGTCCTGAACACCGCATGAGTACTGAGAATACGGCAGCCCGCCATCTCGATCTCAGGTCGAATCAGTCTATCACGGCAAGCTATACCTGGCTATACCGTTGCATCTCTTCCCAAAACTATTTTACGCAGTTCCAAGTGGTTCCTGGTCTTATGTAGCTATTTCTTATAAATTAGTTTCAGGATATATTGTTAATGTGTAAATTTATATTGTTTGGGATTAATAAAATTGTAAAAATACTTTATCCTAGCAATCAAAACTAAAATTGTACAAAATGATACTACAATTAAAGCAAATTGACTTAAATAAAAAATTAATCGATATACTTATATTTACTTGTTTATTATTTTTTGCTTATCCGGTCCCTATAAACTATAGGTTCTTGGAATTATACAATTATGCCTATCACTACTTTAGATGCTTGTAAAAAAATGTCCACACCAGGTGGGTCCCACTAGGTCATCGGCCTGTGTGCGTCACACTTCTCGAACCCCCGCAAATGTCAGCACTGATGCAATTATATTTTTGTTTCTCGTCTGCATGCGCTTGCATATGCCTTTCGCGATTGCCATTACTTGAAGAAGCATAATCACATAAAGTACATTTAAATGGCTTTTCTCCTGTATGCTTTTTCATATGGAGTTTAAGCTGACCACTTTGTGCACTAGCATAGTCAGAAACTGAGCATTTAAATGGTTTCTCTCCCGTATGCAGTCTCACGTGCACTTTAAGACCACTCCTTTTTGCAGCTGCATAATCACAAAAGGTGCACTTAAATCGTTTCACCCGTTTCTCTCCGGTATGGGTTCTCATATGCTGTGTAAGAGAACACCTTGCTGCACAAGCATAATCACATAAAGTGCATTTAAATGGCTTCTCTCCAGTATGCGTCCTCATATGCAGTCTGAGAGAAGAACTTACTCCACAAGCATTATCACACAAAGTGCATGTAAATTACTTTTTTGCAGTATGCGTCCTCATATGCAGTGTGACATAACCACTATGTACAGAAGCATAAGCACATACGGTACATTTAAATAGTTGGTCTCCAGTATGCATCCTCATACGCAGTGTAAAAGAATGGCTTACTGCACAAGCATAATCACATAAAGTACATTTCTTTTTTTCTCTCCACTATGGGTTCTTATATGCCTTTCAAGACTATTATTACTTGAATATGAATAATCACACAAGGTGCATTTAAATTGTTTCTCTCCAGTATGGATCCTCATATGCAGTGTAAGAAAATTCCTTACTGTACAAGAATAATCACATAAAGTACATTTGAATGGTTTCTCTCCACTATGGGTTCTTATATGCCTTCCTAGACTATTATTACTTGAACAAGCATAATCACACAAGGTGCATTTAAATTGTTTCTCTCTAGTATGCATCCTCATATGCAGTGTAAGAGAATACCTTACTGTACAAGCATAATCACATAAAGTACATTTTAATGTTTTCTCTCCAGTATGGGTTGTCATATGACTTTCTAGGTGTAAATTCCTTGAACAAGCATAAGCATATTATAAATAACTTTAATAAAACTGTATGAAGTTATAAACCTTAGAAAAAGTTTGGTCTTTCTTTAAAAACAAAGGCATATTTTTATGCTGTGTGGCTCTACCATCAAAATGTACCACGAGCCGCCATTGTTCTTATGTACATATTTTTTATTAATTAGTTTGGGGATTTATTGTTAATGTGTAAATTTATAATATTTTTTGAGACTTAATAAAATTATAAAAATACTTTTTAATTTTTTACATCAGAACACAATTTTATCCTTGGAATCAAAACTAAAATTGTACAAAGTCATACTGCAATTAAAGCAAATTGACTTAAATAAAAATAAATGGATATACTTATATTTATTTGTTTATTATTTTTTCTTATCCTGTCCCTGTAAAATATAGATTCTTGGAATAATACAATTATGCCTATCACTACTTTAGATGCTCGTAAGAAAATGTCGACACCAGATGGGTCCCAGTACGTCATCGGCCTCTGTGCGTCCCACTTTTCGCACCCCCGCTACTCAGCACTGACGCAATTATATTTTTGTTTCTCTTTTGTATGCGTTTGCATATGCCTTTTGCGATTGTCATTAGTTGAAGAAGCATAATCACATAAAGTACATTTAAATGGTTTTTCTCCTGTATGCTTTTTCATATGGACTGTAAGCTGACCACTTTGTGCACTAGCATAGTCACAAACTGAGCATTTAAATGGTTTCTCTCCCGTATGCAGTCTCACGTGCACTTTAAGACCACTGCTTTTTGCAGCTGCATATTCACAGAAGGTGCACTTAAATCGTTTCACTCTCAAAGTGCGTTGGTCGCGTGTGAATTAGGTAGAACTAAAATTGACATAAACTAAACTTTAACGATCAAAAATCCATTAACCTGTCAATAATATTCGTGAGAAAAATTTCTCCATCATTTATTAAAGAAACAGTTTAAACTACATGAGGTAAGCAAATGCCGAGAACGATGCTAGTTTGTATCTCATTTTACATCAAGATAGTCTAATTTGGATCATATGCAGTTTTTAGCCTTGAAACTATTCCAGCGCTCCGTTTTTTTGTTTTTCAGATTTGAGAAAATAAAACAAATATGACTACGTCTCAACAATCGTCAATGAAACATGAAGGAAACGATGCAACTGAAGACCTTCCTCCGTCGAAGAAATTTAGTTGCAGGTTATGCGGGTTTAATTTTAGCAAGGAGAAGTTTTTGATAAATCACGAAAACTTTTGCAAGGACGTTGATAATCCCGCAGACAGGTTGGGCGCGGACAAAAGTAAGATCTCTGCTTTATTGCTTTGACTTTTAAAGTGTAACATACATTTTGCTTTTATTGTTTAGTCACTAAACCTCGTAAGAAGAAGATCCATGTCACAACAGAACCAATGTAAGTTTTCTATAATCTAACCTAAAACACTCTTTTAAGAGGGGTGTGTCCAATCAATTGACAGCAGTTTGGCTGTTTTTGATTGTGTTGGGATGTCGACGTTTTAAGCTAAAGCTACTTTTTAACAAGATAGAGTTTGCCGACGTGCGGTCAACAACACGATCTAAGTGATCTAACGTCTTTTAACGCTGTTTCAATTTATTTTTGCATACATAATCAGGCTGTGCTCTGCCAATCACAAAGCTTTAAAAGCGGGCCAATGGCATGCCTCTCTAAGAATCAGTGTGATAAATTGTCAACATAACCTATGTTGAGAATTTCAGATCTTAAAATTTTTCTACGGTTTATCAAGTGATATCGGCTAAAGCACACGTACTATGAATATCAGGAATATTTGAAAGTGTAGTGAGGTTATGTGCCCATAAATATTTATATGTAAAATACGTGCCATTGTGTGTGTGAAGAACTACGTGTTATCTATCGCAAAACCCGTACCAATACCTTTGGTCACAGATTACTTTCTCTTGGTATGATAGATTATGCACTCATTTCTCAGCCGATGATAATAAACTTATGTGTAGCTAATGAAAAACACACAAGTATATGTACATATTACATATAGAGGTTGTGTTCCCAAATATTAGGCATAGGTCTATAGAAACTAGCGTATCACGCGACAACACTGCGAACTTCGGTTGAGTGGGGCAGCCAATTATGGTGGGACTGCGGACTGGTGGGAGAGCACGTGACTAGCCCAGGTCAGTCATCAAGCTGGTTTTGCGTTTCGGAGCACATGCACGCAATTAGCATTTTTCAACGATTTTGCAAATGAGCCGTCATTTCTGTAATTTCATCAAAATAGATAAATAATAAATTAAAGTAGAGGACATTTTGTATAATTTATATCTATAACATTTTTTGGTAAAATTAATAGGTTAGTTGCAGGAGCAAATTCTATTTATTCGAAATCGTGTCTGCATTAATAGTAGGTAGCCAGGATATTTTGAAACTTTTGACAGTATTCAGAACGTCAGCGGTTGCGAAACGTCAATGCAAGACGCAAATGCATGGAGAATGCGATGAGGAGGAGAAACATCTTGGTGTCATACACAAAGTGAATGTGTATTTCGAGTGCGGATAGCAATGTCGTTATGCATTTTTCAAGGATTTTGCAAATGAGCCGCCATTTCTGTAATTTCGTCAAAATAGTTAAATAATAAATTGAAATAGACAAAATTTGTATAATTTATGTCTTTGGTAAAATTAATAGTTTAGCTGTAGGAGCAAATTCTATTTGATCGAGATCGTGGATGCATTAATATAAAGTTAGCCAGGATTTGCCAGATATTTTTATTCTAATAACAGTAGGTAGTGTCAAAGGCTGATCTTTTGACAATACCTACTGTCAATATCTGTCAAATCCTGGATAATTCGTTTTATTTTATTGCAAACAGGATCGATCTCGATCAAATAGAATCTCATGCAGCTAAACTATTAATTTTATATATTGTATGATAAAGTCATGTGCCTGGCCACATTTTTTTCTTATTTTTACGTGTGTTTTTTTTTCTGGTTTAATTCTTGTATTTGCTGTTGCTGTCAACAAAAAATACTTAAGCAAGTTAAAAAGGTCCATATTAAATTATATCTACTTCTTGCAAAATCTGTTCTTCCTATCATAGCAACATGTCGGTGTCAACCATATACGTATTAGGGATTATACGGGCTTGTCCTATTGGGAGGGTGCGTGATGCAAGCACCTCTCCCGAGGTAGGCGAGTACTATGTCCACGAGGCGTAAATGGTCCAATCAAACTTGTATTATTATGTTGTTTTTGGAAAATAACTGTTAATAGTGAACTTCATTAACTTAATTTCAGTGAACTTAATTTAATTTACAATATATTATAAAATATAATTATAAACAACTATTAGGTAAGGTTATGTTTCATGTACAATTAGTTCAGGTTAAGTTATTGTTTTTTGATTAATAAACTAGCAAGGCTGTGCTGTAGGGTCCGAGATCTAGCTCATATTTGCACAGTCACTTTCTTAAATGTATGAATTAGCCTGCAAAACACGTGCACAACACAAAATAAGGTTAGTTTATGTTTTGCGACTTTTAGGTCTTATGTAGAATTATGTCGAACACGTGCACAATACAAAATGAGTGTACTTTAAGTTTTGGAACTTTTAGCTAATATTGTTACTTTCTTATAAAACAAGCAATCAAACTAGACAAACCCTTTTACTCAAACTTAATAATAAGATTATATTGCTGAATTGTGAATGTAATTTGAAAATAAATTTATCTCTTAGCTCAACTTTAGTATAATAATCTTGGAAATCTATAAAATTTGCATTTCTTGTTGTTTCTCCTATTATTCGTACATTTGTCAATACAAAACTTATAGTGTCCCCCCACTACGAAGTTATCGATGAACGATCTGTTGCTTTGCTGTACTGTGAACCACAGAATTGTATACTTATGAGTTATGACAGCTAGGCAACAACATAATGCGCCGTAAGGCGTAAGCCGTAAACTACTGCACATCTGTAGGCCGATATTTCTCCGTTTCTCCGCCACGGGCGCCTAAACCGATTTTCGTCTCCCTTCCACGGGGCATGCACGGTGCCAATAGCGCCAATGTGTAGTCTCGGTTCCAACTATGTGACACGGAGATATATACCGGGTGGTCGTTTTAACTTAAGACTCCTAAATATCTCGTGAAATATGCATGGTGCGACAAAAGTGTTTTTAACAAACTTTGAGTACTCAAAGGGGGAAATGAGATGACGATATTAGTTTCATTGCAGATGGCGCTGCAATCGGTGAAAATGAGGCTAACTTAATTTTTTTCCGTCGATCGTTTATTTATGAGTCAGTTTAGTGAATAGGAAATCGTTTATTAAAGTACTCGATTAATGCACGATTTCTATTAATGCATGATTTGTTATAGCCAATCACAAGACGCAATGACGTCGTTTCATTGGCCAATCGAACATATGTGAAATGAAACCTTCCAATCAAAACATACCGCTCTCTAGAACTGTCAGTGTCAAATTACATAAATTATCATATAACCTAAAAAGACATCGGCGAAGAAAAATCTATGTAGACGACGCTAGAAGAATACGATCGACGGAAAAATTTTGTAACCAACTCGAATATTAAACAGCGATTAATGATCTCGACAATTAACGCGCTCGCTTCGCTCGCGCGTTAAACAGTCTTGATCATTAATCGCTCTTTTTAATATACTTGTTGGTTAAATAACTATTTCCGTCGATCGTTTATTTATGAGTCAGTTTAGTGAATACAAAATCGTTTATTAAAGTACTACATTAATGCACGATTTCTATTAATGCATGATTTGTTATAGCCAATCACAAGACGCAATGACGTCGGTTGATTGGCCAATCGAACATATGTGAAATGAAACCTTCCAATCAAAACATACCGCTCTCTAGAACTGTCAGTGTCAAATTACATAAATGGTCATATAACCTAAAAAGACATCGGCGAAGAAAAATCTATGTAGACGACGCTAGAAAAATACGACCGACGGAAAAATTTTGTAACCAACTCGAATATTAAACAGCGATTAATGATCTCGACAATTAACGCGCTCGCTTCGCTCGCGCGTTAAACAGTCTCGATCATTAATCGCTCTTTTTAATATACTTGTTGGTTAAATAACTATTTCCGTCGATCGTTTATTTATGGGTCACTCGCGCGTTAAACAGTCTCGATCATTAATCGCTCTTTTTAATATACTTGTTGGTTAAATAACTATTAATGGGAATACCCAAATTTTTTATCGAATGATGATTTTTCGCTAAATAAGAACAATCTCTTTTCGTTTGATGCGTCTATTAAAAGTTATTGACGATGGAAGTTTGTGGCGGCTGCGGTAGTTACGACCGCTGCCACTGCATGGGATGCGCTCGCCGTCTGGCAGTCAAAGCGACGACTGAGTAGACACACATGGTACAACGTAGGAAGGTATGTGCGTAACCGGGATACGTTTTGATACATCGCGCGTTGTGCCGTCATGCGCATAGGGTTTTTTTACGCACGAAGAAAATGCATTGTACGAAAACAAGTTTCAGACAAAATATTCTTCTTATTTAGCGTAAAATCATAATTTCATAAAAAATTTAGGTATTCCCATTTAAAAAAATTAAGTTAGCGTCATTTTCAACGATTGCAGCGCCATCTGCAATGAAACTGGTATCGTCATCTCATTTCCCCCTTTGAGTCCTACAAGTTTATTTAAGACACTTTTGTCGTACCATGCATATTTTACGAGATATTTAGGAGTCTCAGGTTAAAACGACCACCCGGTATACATATTTTGTCTATCAATGTGGTGCCCGGGATCAAACTGCGCATGCGTGGCCAGTAGTTATTAGGACCGTCGACAGATGGCGCCATTGTAGCTTAAAGTGCGCGGTTGGTATTACCGCGGCCGTTAGCCGGTAATATTCGGCATTACTAACGCCAAACCAGTGACAGCCCATAGATAACCTTATACCGCTCACTAGCGCCAAACCAGTGACACCCCGTAGAAAACCTTTTACATGTGGTAGCTCACTAACGCCAAACCACTGACAGCCCATAGATGACCTTATACGTCTGGCAGCTGGTGGCAGCACTATGGCAGCCTATGCGTCCGATCCACCCAATCGAATCCACGAACGACGCATGCGTAGTGTGTCCAGTGGCACTACCTTGGATGAGATAGAGATATATGTCGAAACGCTAGTGTTGGAACAGCCTGCTGTTACCAACATTCTTTATATCATTTTGTATTAATATGGTGTCAACGAACATTTTATGCTTGATACTTAAGGGTCGGTGCGAAACGAAAAAAACGCGTTTTTAAGAAGCTGGTAGTATACTACCAACCGCATTATCCACGATGACCTTCAAACGATTATCGCCACTTTTTACCGTTCATTGTAATTGTTTATTCTCAAATCTTTTGCATTCACGTAATGAAACAAAAGCGAACAAAGATCACAACAGATAGAACTATCTAAATTGTGGTAAATACAGAACCAATTTGTTGTGACAATTTGCACGATGAGATGGCGCCAAGTGTCAATAAGTACGATTATAGTAAAATATTTATGTGATTAATGTACAAGACGCGTTAATTACAATTTATTATTTTTGTATGGTTGTATATATCACTCGGTTTAGGAGAGCATTGGTGTTAAAATCTCTATTTTATCTCCATTGTATCTATTGTATGCGGTTATTTGATACTTAAAAATCATCAATAAATAGAGATAATTGAAATCAGATATTCATTAACTATTTTGCCAATTCAGATATTAATTTAACACTGTCTTACGACCGCCTTGTACATTTACGGAACTCAGACTATTGCTGCCTGCAATGTCTGTAACAACATATTCCATGCCACCGTGAGCTGTGCTGGTATGACGGCCTCGGAGATTAAAGTGCTCCAATTGAAGCCGTCCAAACCTGCTATGGTATATAAATGTCGTGACTGCCATACGGGTGGTAAAAACGCATCTCTTCATGAAGCAGTTATGGTATTCAAGGAAAGCGTTGAGCTGTTCATTTCCGCCACAAGCGGTCCAAATGAATCACTACGGAAAGAAGTCCATGACACCAAGCAACAGATAACCGTTCTCCTAACTGAGACCATTCCACTCCTGGTAAGCGACATATCTTCATATAAAAGGTCGGTAGAGTCTCATCTCTCAGATACTGATGAACGTATTGCAAGGTGTGCCGAAAAAAATCAGCTTGGTGGCTGAGGATCGGGTGAATGTGGGATCAGGATCTGGCGCTTCAACAGAAAAGTGACGGAGTCAGTAATCCGGGAATTGAGCGATAGGCAGCGTTCTTGTATATAACGTTCCTGATGCAGACAACGCACCCGATGACAGCAGGAGAGTGAATGAGTACTTTGCCCCCCTGCAAATGTGTCGTAATATCAATCGTCTTGGAAGGTTTACCCAGAACAAAAATAGACCCATACTCGTTGAAATGAGGAACCGGGATGATGCTGTGACTGTTCTGAGAAATTGGCGGTCCCTCCCCTCGGAGTTCAAGTTTTCACCGGACCATACCACCCAACAGCGAAACCTTTTTAATAAATTGATATCTGATGTCTCTGACCACAACGCAAAGAATCCGAGAGATTTGAGGGCCGTAAGGTTTCTGGGTGGTACCCCCACTGTGATATCTAAACTAAGAGTTCATAAACCAATAAAATGGAGATTCTCCAAATTAAAGCGGGGAAATCTTATCTTTTATTATCAAACTTGAACAGCGTTCGTACAAAGCTTGATCATGTGAGAAATAATTTGCAACTTTTGAATCCAACTCCCGACGTAATCCTGCTCTCCGAAACTTGTCTGCATGAGGTCATACGGGATTCCAAACTCGGGTTTGTTGGTTGAAATATCTTCCGCACTGATCGGGAGGATGTCTTTGATAGGCATTGCTACGGTGGAGGTGTTCTTATTGCGGTTGGGTTCTCAATGCCTGTTAAGTCATGTAACACAGTATTGGGAAACCTGGAACAAGTGGTCATATCATGCACTTTAAAATCGGCAGAATTGTTGATCGAAGTATCTTACCTTCCTCCCGTTCCATCACTGAAAACTTTGTGAAACACCATCTTGAGGTTGACCAACTAGTGCGGAGTCATGTGGATCACAACTGGTGTTAATGGTTTACTGAATGATTTTTCGTTTAGTTTTGGTATTTAATGAAAGTTCTTGTTTTTCGGTACATTTAGCTTTTCGATATTGTATTTCACTATTTTATTATTGATTGCTATTACTGTTTGCTCGATTAATTTTTTTGCGCCTATGATGTACTATCGTTATACAAGTTATGTGTAAGTGCCGTTTATAAATAAATAAAAAATAAACGATTTCCTATTCACTCAACTGACTCATACATAAACGATCGACGGAAACAGTAGTTTTTAATTGGGTTGGGCGGAGTGGGTAAAAATGATGTAAACATATGATAAAATCGATATCTGGAAATTTCAGGTTATGGTAAATGAAATTATTGCTTATTGTGGTTTCATTTTGTTTTCAGATTGGACATAAAAGTTGAAGAAGTGGAATTTACGGAAACTACTATATCTGGCTCCACTTGTACAGTATCCGGAGAATCGTTAGATCCTCCAAAGGCAGAGACACCTGAGGAAGCATTGCCGTTTAGCAAGTACGACGAGGCAACAGCACAGTCAGTGCAACTCCAAATTGTAAAAGTTTGTACAGCAGAGAAGCTATATAAATGCCACATTTGTGACTATTCTACTTCGCAACCTCAATTCCTAAAAGCACACGAACGAAGACATACAAGGAAGATGTCACTTAAAGTGCACACAAAAAGGCGTACAACACTTAAACGCACTTCATCTGATTATACTTCTGCAGCTGTTGGTAGTCTTAAGCAGTTCAGAACGCATACCGGAGAGAAACGATTTAAGTGCACCTTCTGTGATTATGCTAGTGCATGGCGTGGTCATCTTACAGAACATATAAGAAGGCATACAGGAGAGAGACCATTTAAGTGCACCTTATGTGATTATGCTGGTGCATGGCGTGGTCATCTTACAGAACATATGAGAACGCATACAGGAGAGAGACCATTTAAGTGCACTTTATGTGATTTTGCTGCTGCAAAAAGGAGTAGTCTTAAACCGCACATGAGAAAGCATACAAGAGAAAAACCATTTAAATGCACCTTATGTGATTATGCTAGTACAACAAGCGGTGGGCTTCAAGTACATACGAGAATGCATACTGGAGAAAAACCATTTAAATGCACCTTATGTGCTTATGCTGGTGCAGATCAGTCTCGTCATACATAGCATATGAGAACGCATACAGGAGAGAGACCATTTAAATGCACGTTATGTGATTATGCTAGTGCATCTCGGTTTGCTATTACGCAGCATATGAAAATACATACAGGAGAAAAACCATTTAAATGCACCTTATGTGATTATGCTAGTGCACGGCGTGGTTCTCTTACACAACATGAAAACGCACACCGGAGAGAGACCATTTAAGTGCATCGTATGTGATTATGCTACTGCAAGAAGGAGGTGTCTTAAACTGCATATGAAAAACCATACTGAAGAGAAGCCCTTTAAGTGCCTTTCATGTGATTATACTTCTGCAAATAGAGGTAGTCTGAAACATCATTTGACGACGCATACCGTAGAGAAACCATTTAAGTGCACCGTATGTGATTATGCTGCTACAACAACGGGTAGTATTAAACGGCATATGAGAATGCATACAGCAGAAAAACCACTTAAATGCACCATATGTGATTTTTCTACCGCATCCATTGCTAATTTTATAAGGCATCTGAAAGCGCATGCACGAGAGGGACCATTTAAGTGCACGCTATGTAATTTTTCTAGTGCACAAAATTTTAATCTTGTACAGCATTTGAAAACGCATACAGGTTAGAAGCCATTGAAATGCTCCCTATGTGACTAATTCAGTACACCAGTACACAGAATGTTTGTCTTACAAGTCAAGAAATTGCATACTGGTAAGAACAAACTTAAATGCCACATGTGTGTTTTCTTCTGCAAGAAAGAGTCATCTTAAGGTTCGTATTAAGAGAATGCACATTGGAATGAAACTGTTATAATGTGTTGTCTATAGTTTAGTTTGTAAGTTGTGTTGCCTACTCAAAGACTTGTAGGTATAGTGTACAATGATGACATGCAAAATGTGTCCTGTGTATTATGTTAGAATCACAGTTGAAATAAATGTTTTAATAGAAATAGTGGTATTCTTTTACGAAGTTTCATATGAGCTCAATTCCTTAAGAACTTCTTAAGTGCCACGACACTACACAGGAAGGAGTGTTATCACCCAAATAAAAAATAATAGAGATCTGAAATTTTATAATTGGCAATTAGAATCGAATACTACTAGGGAATGTCATAAAATTCAATGTCATCAATTATTTTTTAATTCATATGTGACAACAAAATGTCTCTTTTTTAAAAAGAATTAACATTAAAAGTAACAAAGAAATTAAAGCAGGCTAAGAAATCAAAATAACTTAAGATCCCCTTAAAATCCTTAGTACAATTAGATCAGGCTTTATTTCATGGCATTATTTTAACCCGAGTATAGCTGCTGGAAAAGCAAGGCGGTGCAAGAAAAACATCAAAATTATTTAGAATATTTTTCTCATAGATTTTCATATGTTGTTTAAATTAAAAATATCAAGTTAATAGCTTGCGTAGTTGTTAAGAAAATGTATTTATGGCAGTTTTCTTCAAATACTTTGAATCTAATTTTGATTATTGTTATTAATGACACACGTAGTGGATTCTATGGTTACTCTAGCTATTACACATGCAATATAATGTTAAATTAAATTTTCATAAAAACTTGCATTATTTTTTACTTCATTAAATTGGAAACTTTGCGCGGTTGGGGGATTGCATTTTTTACAATCATCAGTAAACGTGTTCCTCTTTGTACCTCAATCCGAGGAGACATACTGTATATTTATTTGAAAGGAACTCTCCCAGTGTTTAGAATACAGTTGGCTTATAGTTACAAAATACAGTAGAATGTTTAGTTACGCATTTCTTATTGACTATTGTTTTAAACAATTCATTCAATATACATCTTTGAACCCATGCAGACGTGTGTCATGTCTCCCATTTCTAAAAATTAAATAAGTTGTTCATTACAATTACATATTTCTCATATGTAAAAACATGGTCCGTCGAACCGCGATATCTTAAAGAACTGGAATCCAAGTGTGAAGAATACCAATCTTACTCTCGGAACTGAGGATTGCCATTTTTTTGAAGAGAAACTATTTGCCATTGATAATTTGGAATCATCAGTTCGACAAAGCTCAACACTGGAAACCATTGCAACCACTCCAGGTCAATTGGTCATTTCAGCGCGTTGCAAGCAGCAGTCTAAAACCAGTACTAGGACCGACGCTCAACACTGAACTCATTGCAGCCATTACAGGTCATCACAGGTCATTTTCAGTTCGTTGCAAGCAAGTCAATATTTGTCAAATTGACAGCAAATACGTCAGTTATACGTAAGTTCATAATATTTTAAATTTTGTGCAAGAATTTATAGTAACATGGATATCAATACATTAGTAAAACGTCGTGGGTCAATAAAGGCCAAACTAACAATTTTCAAAAAACATGTTCAATTTTTTAAGCAAAAGGAGCTTGACGCAGAAGTTACAAGCACTTCTGTAGAAGAGCTAAACACAAGTTTAGAGAAATTTGGACAAATGTTTGATGAGTTTGACAATATTCAGAGTCAAATAGAAGTATTACATGATTCCTTAGAGCAGCAAATGTTAGAGAGGACAGAATTTGAGGACATTTATTGCCAAACACTGGCAGATGCAAAGCTTTTGCTAGCAAAACATACAGAAAGCAAAGGTTCTGCCATCGATAGCAACACAGTTTCGCCACCAAACAATTTAAATAACGTTAAACTTCCTCAAATATCCTTACCAAATTTTTATGATGATTATAATCACTGGTTAGAGTATCGTGATACTTTTGATTCGCTAATTAACAAAAATCTAGGAATTGGTCCAATACAAAAATTTCATTATTTACGTGCTTCACTAAAGGGAAGTGCACTGCAAGTCATTCATTCAATCGAATTTACTTCATCAAATTATAGTCTTGCATGGGAACTGCTTTGTGAACGCTATGATAACAAGCAGTTATTAGTTAATAATCACATAAAGGCAATTTTTAGTATACACAATATGATAAAAGAATCTGCAACCGAATTAAGATCATTGATTGATACATTGTCAAAGCACATTAGGGCGTTAAGCATTTTAAAGCAACCTACACAGCATTGGGATACATTAATAATTTATATAATATTGCAAAAATTGGATAAGAAAACTTGCCGTGAATGGGAAGAATGCAAAAATAATGATCAATTTCCTACTTTAGTTGATTTCGAAACATTTTTAAAACAAAAAGCAAATTTATTAGAAACAATGGAATTATTTCAACTAGTTTAAAGTGCTCTCTTTGTGTAAGGGGGGCCCTCTCACTTATTATTACCTACTTACTGACCCTACTGAAAGGGACGCTTTCCCGCCTTTTGAATATACAAACTTTTACTCGAAATCTAAGCTGACTTTCTAAAGCTCTACTTACTTTAATTCTTATGGTAGCGTGAATTAAATATCTCTCTTCCGGAGGCTGTAAATCTAGGTTCTTTCTCTGAGACTTTGTCAGAGAAAGATGAACCACAAATTACTTAAAGCTTTTTATAGAAGCCAAAATGCTTCTCCACAAAAGGACTCATTTAAATTATTCTATCTAATAAAACGTAAATCCAAAACAACACTAATTATCTATTAACAAATAACATGAACAAATGCAGAACCGCTTACAAAAGATTTGAACGTTAACTCTAAACAATGATATTCTTTTGGCAGAGATGGTCACAATATAACTACAGTAAACTCTTAATAACTTACACGTTAAAATAGCTGGGAACGAGAAACACAAGACAGCACAATTTCTATAAGATGGCCCCAATATTGGGGGCCCTGGGCGGACGCTCTACACACGTCCGCCTCGCTCAAAACCCGATACCCAAGAGCGTCATGGTTGTGCGCCTTCTACCGCCCTTAACATTTCGCGCCCAAAAAGCCAAGACGCTTGGCAAATACCAACCTCGATTGGACATTAAAACAAAATACACCAGCGTTCAACTTTAAATCCCGCGCGAAATCTCACTTACTACATTTGCAAAGAATCTCATTTTGCATATAATTGTCCAGAATTTCTTGCAATGAGTGTCGAAGAACGGCAAAAACACGTTAAGCAAGCTAAATTGTGTAATAATTGTTTATAGCAACAGGAATGGACCAATGGTCTGCTGAAAATGAAAATAAAAAAGTGCACACCTTTTTAACTGCTATTGGGGAGAAGGCAATGGTTAAGTATAATCATTTTAATTTATCAGATAGTGACAAGTTAAGTTGTACAAGCGTAATAAACGCCATAAGAAATATACTTTCGGGTAAGAAGAACGTCATATATGAGAGAGCTATGTTCAATAGCACATGTCAACAGGACAATGAAATTTTTGATGAGTATTTAGTTAAATTACAAGGTCTGATTGACAGTTGTGAGTTTGGAACATTTAGGGACGATCTTTTAAGAGACAGGATTGTGTTAGGTATAAAAAATAGGGAAATTAGAAAAAGATTAATGTCTAAACCAGATTTAACAATGGAAAAAGCAATAGATATTTGCAAGGTTGATGAGATAACCACACAAAGAATAAAAAAATTGGATCAAGATCAAACAGTTAATAAATTATCAACTAGAAAAGATCAAAATATTAAACAATGTTATTTTTGTGGGGGCAAGCATAAATTTATAAAACGAGCTTGTCCGGCATATGGAAAGAACTGCAAAATATGTAATGGCATGAATCATTTTGCTAAGGTCTGTAAAAAGAAAGATAAAAAGCACAAGAGAGTTAAAGAATTAAAAGAGGAAACTGATAGTGATGATACAGATGAAGATCGCGAAGATCAATATGTCGAAAATTACGAAATTAATAAAATTATTGATAATTCTACAAATGGAGGCAATGAAAGCAGAATTAGATTTCTTGATAAGTAGAAAAATAATTAAAGTTAAATGTGATCTAGATACAGGTGCTACTTCTATTATAGGAATTAAACAGCTATATAGACTATTAAAAACCGAATCTGTCAATTTAAAACAACAAACCACAAATTATATGGTTTTGGTGGCAGTGAAATTCCAGTTATTGGTGAGATAACACTTATGTGTAAACACAAGGAAACTAAGCATTTCATACAGTTTCAAGTAGTAAAGATAAATCATGGGCCATTGTTATCCGCTGGGGTATGTAAAAAATTAGGAATTTTGTAATGCGATATATACAGAAGAATCAAACAATGTAAATTTAACTCTCAAAAAGAAGCAGAAAATATAATAAAAAAATACGAAGACGTATTCAAAGGATATGGAAAAATAAAAGATACTATACATTTAGAAATTGACCACAAAATTCAACCGACTATTCAGAAAGCTAGACGTATACCTATCCATTTGCGGGATCAATTAAGAGATGAATTAGAAAAGTTAGAAAAACATAGTATCGCAACATTTTATTAGTAGCAAGAAACCAAAAAATTCGCATTTGTCTTGACCCAATTCCCTTAAATAGAGCGTTAAAAAGACCTAACTATCAATTTACCACAATAGATGAGATATTACCTGAATTAGGGAACGCAAAGGTAATTTCAACGGTGGATACAAGAAAGGGTTTTTGGCATATAGAATTAGACGAGATTAGCAGCCGTTTAACAACCTTTTGGACCCCTTTTGGTAGATACCGTTGGTTACGAATGCTGTTTGGAATAGCTCCGGCTCCAGAAATTTTTCAAATTAAAATGCAGAACATCTTGCAAGGTCTTAAAGGTATAGAGATATTAGCTGATGATATTATTATATTCGGATGCGGAGATAATGAAACTGATGCGTTAAAAGACCATAATAAGAATTTAGAAAATTTAATGAAAAGACTCAAACAAGAAAATTGCAAATTGAACAAAGAAAAGCTAAAATTGTGTCAAGAAACAATACATTTTTACGGACATGTCTTATCTCAGGATGGACTCAGACCAGATGAAAATAAAATAAATGCAATTCACAGTTTTCCAGAACCCAAAGATAAAAAGAACTTCAGCGTTTTTGGGCATGATAATCTGTGTAGGTTTATCCCAAACTTAAGCTCGCAAGTTCGTCAATTAAGAAATTTAACATCTGACCAAAATGACTGGGAATGGAATAAACATTATTTAGACAAATTTAATAAAATAAAGAATAAGGTAACGACTTCGAACACTTTGAAATATTATGAAAAAGGAAAACAGATAACAATAGAATGTGACGCGAGTGCTTACCTACGGATTAGGAGCAGCTCTATATCTAAATAACCACGCTATTAGTTTTGCATCACGAACACTCACTAAAACGGAATCAAACTATGCACAGATTGAAAAAGAACTACTTGCAATCGTGTTTGCGTGTGTTAGATTGGATCAATTCATTATAGGAAATCCTAACATAATTATAAAGACCGACCACAAGCCTCTAGTAAATATTTTCAAAAAACCTTTACTTAGTACACCAAAAAGGTTACAGCGAATGCTTATGATATTGCAAAGGTACAATCCTAAAATACAATATGTAAATGGAAAAGATAACAGCGTGGCAGATGCCTTATCAAGGGCCCCTTTGACAGAATATGAACCTAAAAAAGAAGACCTTAATATTTACAGTTTATACAAGACAACGGAAGACTAATTCTATAAGAGTCTAGAAACTATAAACCTAGAAAAAGAAGTGAAGATATCAGAAGATAGACTCGAAGAAATACGAAATAATACTTTAAATGATACATGCTTACAAAGACTAAAATATTACATTTTGAACGAATGGCCAAAGAGTATAGGTCTATTACCAGATGAGATCAAAAGATTCAACCAATATAGACACGAATTTACTATACAGAATGATAACATCTATAGAAACGATAGAGTGCTAATTCCATATAAATTAAGAAAAAAAATTATTGACATCCTACATACAAGTCATAGCGGTATTGAAAATACTCTAAAGTTAGCACGAAAAAATGTGTTTTGGCCAGGAATGTCAGGTGATATTAAAAATAAAATAAAAGAATGTGATGTCTGTACAGAACTATCCAGCTCACAAGCACAGCCAACTATGCAATCTCATAAAACCCCTGAATATCTATTTCAATATGTCTCACTAGATGTTCTAACAACTGATTATAAAAACAAACCAACTAATTTTCTTGTTACTGTGGACCACTACTCAGATTTTTTTGAACTTGATATTCTAAAAGTCTTGACCGCACGAACAACTATAGACGTTTGCAGAAAGAACTTTAGTAGACATGGCATTCCAGAAACATTATGTACTGACAATGGTACAAATTTTGCTAGTAAGGAATTTTATGACTTTGCCACAAAATGGAATTTTAAACATACTACTTCATCACCTCATCACCCAAGAGGGAACGGAAAGGCAGAATCGGCAGTAAAAATTGCTAAAAACTTAATAAAGAAAAGTAAAACAGAAGATGTATGGCTTAGTTTGTTACACCTTAGGAATACACCGAACAAAATAGACACAACTCCCACTCAAAGAATTTTTTCAAGATTCACTCGAACATTATTACCAACAGCCATTAAAAATTTAACACCCAAAGCTATTAAAAAGGTCCCCGAAAAAATCGAATTAAATAAGCAACACAGCAAATACCATTATGACAAAAGATCAAAGCAACTCCCTAATTTAGACATAGGTCAACCTATTGCAGTACAATTACAACCCGAACAGACAAATAAATGGTGTAGAGGTACCATTCAAGCAAAACTATCCGACAGATCGTACAATGTGGATTGTAATGGTAAAATATATCGAAGGAACATAGTCCACATCAAGCCAGCAACAGATTCCAGCCCTATCAGCGACATTACAAATGATCAGATGAGTCCAGCACCTCCACCAACAACACAGATACCTCCAACAAAGCAACCAACATTACCAATGCGCGTCGAAGAAGAAGAAAACGAAGCAGAAAGAAGTGTACGCAGTGACATTGAACTCACCAACGAGTCAGCCATAGAAAAGAAGCAAGAAGGAAGAACGGAAAAAGAAACTAGACCAATGAGCCAACGGAAACTACCAATCAAATACCAAGATTATGTCTGCAACTAATCTTTCAGTTCAGATTTTTTTATTATAGCGTACACAGATTAGAATATGTGTTTAGTTTATTTTTTTTATATGACATGTATTATTATTTTTTTTAAAGAAAAGGGCGTGTTATAGTGTTGTAGTAGATATGCAACCAATGTAGCACGGATCGATATTATATACGTGTGTGTGTATACAAGGTGGCGAAGCAATACACAAGTTTGCAAGCAAGCTGTAGTTTATTTCTATAAACATCTCCCATATACAACAAGAATAAAACAGCATGGATGTTTCTTTTTTCGCCTTGAGGAAATAATATCCTACGTGACATTGCAAATATTACCAAAACTAAATAAAGCAGCTTCATAGTTGAGCGAAATTCACAATTGTATTAATACCATTTCAGTAGCATGCTTGATACGAATTTTATTATGCCCATTGTTAGAACTTAAAACAAAAGAATCGAAAATAGTATTGTTCGCGCCCACATACTAAATATATTAGAATCGGAACCTTTGCGGACTAGGTTGACTAACCAGGGGCAAGGGGTAGGTTGTTCGGCTAAGTTCATTTGACTTCGCAAAAGCAAAAGGTACACTATATGTAACTTAGTTTTGATTAACTCAGCTAAGATCAACTAAGAACTGTACAAATGCAAAGCAGGTAATATGCCGCTGAACGATTAAGCATACTTTTTTTCGTTAGAGCTCAGTGCCTGAAGCCTGAAGCACTTGTAGTGGCTGAACGGAACGATATGTAGCCCACTCATTACATAACCTCAAGATCTCTGATGTAAAAGTGCATTGGTCATAAACAATTGACAACTAAACTTTAAAGATCGAAAATCCATTAAACTGTCGATGTCATTCGTGAGAAAATAATTTTCTCCTTCATTTATTAAGGAGACAGTATAAACCATATGAGGTAAGAAAATACCGAGAACGATGCTTAGTTTCGCACTTTACATCAAAATAGTCTATACCACACTTCATTTGGATATTACATAGCTTATAGCCTTCAAACTATTGAAGCACTACTTTTTTGTTTGTATTTCAGATTTGAGGAAATAAAACAAATATGACTACGTTTCAACAGTCGTCAATGAAACATGATGGAAACGATGCGATTGAAGACCTTCCTCCAGTAAAGAAATTCAGTTGCAGGTTATGCGGGGTTAATTTTAGCAAGAATGAGTTTTTGATAACTCATGAAAACTTTTGCAACGATCTTGATAATCCCACAGACAGGTTGGGCGCGGACAAAAGTATGCTCTTCGCATTATTGCTTCACTTTTAAAATGTAACTTATATTTTGCTTTTATTGTTTTAGTCACTAACCCTCGTAAGGAGAAGATCCATGTCACAACAGAACCAATGTAAGTATAATTAATTTTCATAAATATTGAAATTCCTTTCCGATGGCAGTTGCATAAGGACCTTTAGATTCGAATGGTAGCGACCATTTCGCGATTAGCGCAATAATTATGACGTGGGTTACTTTTGCGTTTTCAAGGTCGGAGACGGGAGCCTTAAGCTTGTGTCTTTTCCCATTTGACTTTACTACATTAGTTTCCAAACAGTAGAAAACAACTGTTAAAGCTGATGGTGGTAATCTACTGAAGGTTAAAGCTTTGATGGTGAGATTCTTCTTTAAAAATGATCCTTATTTGTATGCTCCGGAACTAACTAACGTATAAAAAGTGCAATGTATGCATAACTTTGTAGGTTAGGTTACCCCTAATCTCAAACAGTCAGATTATACATGGTTGAAAACACGATAGATAATTATGTAACTGCCGAGGAGGACGCATACAATACAATACAATACAATAATACAATACAATACAATAATCTTTATTTCCCAATACAACTCCACTGGAGGCATTACAGAAAGTCACAACAACAACAAAGCAAGCAACGCAGCAATCCTAACCTAATGCTAGAACATACCATCAACATTTGAATTGACAAATTCATCTACGGTATAAAAAGCACTCTGAGTTAAAGCCTTTTTCAAACGAGTTTTAAATTTTTCTGCAGGTAGATGTTTTATCTCATCACTTTAATGCCTTGATAAATAGCCGACTGTTTACATATTTGCAAGCGATGCAACGGTATCGATAAATCATCTTTTTTTCTTGTATTGTAATCGTGCTTACTACTTTGGGAATGAAAAAGCTGGAAGTTAGATCTAATATGCGCTAAGCAGTTCAAGATGTAAAGTGAAGGCACAGTTAATATTCGTAAATGTCTAAAAAGTTCTCTACAGGGGCTTCGGCAACTGACTCCTGACAAAATCCTCACAACCTTCTTCTGAATTAAAAACACCCTGCATGCATGGCTTGAACTTCCCCACAAAATAGCGCTATAATTAATTATGCTGTGGAAGTTAGCATAGTATAACGTCACTGCAGTTTCAAAGCTAGTTATGTTTGTTAGTTTTCTGAGTTGGTATGTGACAACATTAAGCTTTTTGCAGAGAGTATCAACGTGAGGTCCCCAGTTTAAACCGGAATCGAGTTGAACTCCAAGCAGTTTAACGTATTCAAGATTTGCCGCTCTTGTGCTGAATGCAATTTTCTGCGTTTTTGATGTATTTAAGCTTAATTTGTTGGCGCAGAACCACTGCTTAGATTCCGCAAGACTGGTCTCTTCCCTACGAAGTAGTTCATCCACCGTCTCAGCGGTGTTTATTATTGTGGTGTCATCCGCAAAAAGAATTGGTGTACTCGCACTCAGATTGCTACTCAAGTCATTCACATAAACTAAAAACAAAATAGGCCCCAAAATTGAACCTTGTGGAACTCCATGCTTAATGTTCAGTTCAGAAGATCTTCTATTTTCAGTAATGACCACTTGTCTCCTACTACTAAGATAAGATTCAAACATTTTTAAAGCGTGACCCCTTATCCCATAATGTTCCAACTTCTGCAAAAGATTGGCATGACTAACACAATCAAAAGCTTTTGATAAATCCATTAGCAATGCCGACGACTTGTTAGAGTTGTTAAAATTTGTGAGTATCGTTTCAATCAGACTTATTAATGCCTTCATTGTCGAACGGTTCTTCAGATCGCCAAACTGCTCTGAACAAAAATAAGAATGTTTTTCGAAATAAGATAACAATCTTGCCTTCAGCAGAGATTCAAGTATTTTCGATAGTACTGGTAATATAGATATTGGCCTGTAGTTGTTTATTATCATATTCGAATCCTTCTTGTGTAGCGGGATAACCTTCGCAAATTTCAATGCATCAGGAAAGTAAGCATCCTGAAGACATTTATTTAATACTACAGTTATTGGCTCTATGATACATGGTGAAGCATGCTTTATCACTCTTGCTGTGAAGCCATAAATATCATCCGTGGTACTATTATGCATACGAGTAATAATATTAAAAACCTCAACTTCATTGGTTGCCTCTAAGAAAAATGAACCAACATTTCCAACAACTACATTACGCAAGTACTCCTGTGCGCTCACCAATGGTGGAGGTATTAAATCCAAAATATTTTGTGGTGTTTCTATGAAAAAAGTGTTGAATAAATCAGGTGACATATTATGCAAAGATGGCAACTTTGGCCTAAGATTCACATTGGCATTAATTACATTCTACACTGCTTTGTTTTTGTTGTTAGAATTTATTATATAAGAGTTGTTTCTTTCCTGTTTTGCTCGTTTAATTGAATATTTGTAGTGACACTTATACTTTCTAAACATGTATTCTGAATCCCGAGTTTTCAGAGTTTTATTTATAATATCTAATACGTTCATAATATTTTTCATTTCTTTCAACTCGTTGCTATACCATCCCGGTTTAGAATATTGATTTTTCATTTTGAAGTTCTTATGATGACTGTTGTTATCAAAGGCTACACATAGCTCTTGCCAAAAAAGCTCAAATGACTCTTGAGCAGAAACTGCCGTTACACAAGATTCCCAATTCACTAAAGATAAATCCCTATAAAAGTTTCTTAACCCATTCTCAGACATGAACCTCTTGGATTTGATGACATCAATTAATGGCACATTTAAACGCGTCGAAATACAAATTGCATGATGATCAGATATCAAAGGATCAAACACATTCATGTCAAAAGGAGTGTCATTGATATTTGTAAAAAAGTTGTCAATACAGGTAGCTGACACGTTTGTGATTCTGGTAGCTCTGTGAACTTGCTGCTTGAGATTAAAAGATTCAAACAAATCTATTATGGCCGTGCGATCATTCGATACCGCAAGAAAATTTACATTAAAATCACCCAAAATCATCAGTTTATAATTTAATTTGTCAATGTCATTTAATACTTGTTCAATGGCATCCAAAAAAGCAGGGAAGCTGCCCATTGGTGACCTATAGCATACCAGAATAATTAGTTCTATCTCCCTAAATTCAACACCACATAACTCCACATTAAGATGGGAATTGAAAAGGCGCATATCCATAATATACATGTTATGCAACCAAATATACGGCGTAATACATCTTCTTGTCGGTAGATGGCGGTTAAATACACATTTTAGATATATTTGAGGATATATTTATTTTACGTGGTGCATTGTACACGTGACCCGTGCTTGACCTTCGAGGCGCGTTTTTTCGCATACTAGGGTCTTGCAGGCAAGGCAATAAAATGTGTTTCCGAGGCGAGTTTTTTTTCGCGTACTAGGGTTTGCAGGCAAGACAATAAAATGTTTTACATACCAATTGACACAATTTTGTATTACTGAAACAGGATTTTAGGTTTGTTACAAAACAGGCAAAATACCGTTCAGGAACAAATAGAATGTGATGAACCTGTCAGATATTAATCATATTTTAAAAAAATTACATTTTGTAGGTATATATAGAAAATTAATATAGAAAATTACAATTTATATTAAATTATAATATTTATAATTAAATCATAATTAATTAATAACCTGTTTACTGACAAATGTAATAATAGTAATTATAATAGTATTAACAATAGTAATGAATATAACTAAAAGATTGAAGTATATAAAACAAATATTTCTTGCGTAAGGTCAGTAAATTAAAATAATCATTAAACTAAATGCGTTTCTGTAAAACTTCTGTTGTTTTCTGATAAATAGATTTTCCTAATCGACCTACTTTTATCCTCGTACATTTTGAGTAGTAAAATCATGGCAAACCTAAAAGTAAATAAACGCGTACGTACTAAAGTAATGGAAGAATGCACCTATATACATACAGTATTTCATATGACTATTGGCATAAAAAGTAGTTTGTAGAACTCTAGGAAGAATATAGATATAATTTAAAAAAGTTCTACAACGTAAAGAAATTTTCATTATCCTACAAATCAAAAACAAATATTCATAATTTCATTTTGTGCCGTTTGTCATCTCTAGTGCAATACGGTCGTAAACAACCGAAGTGGTGGTGGAGGGGTAATTCGCATCGAATATTTTCAGCGTAAAAAGCGTTTATTCAATCTGTTCACTGTTGCTTTATTCTGTGGTCTCCACCCGTACGTTTAGCAAGTTCATGCGAGTATATGTTGTGTTTTTTTGATAGACAGTGTTAGACATCAATATTGATATAAATTAAGAAAATAATGAATTGCAGGATTTATTTTATATTTAATTATTTTTTATTTTAAATATATTATATTTATTTACATATTGATACCATACCATCGTAAGTCTTTCCAATCAATATAGGTTCCAAGTAAAAGTATTGACACGAATTAAAGATATTTTTAATATAATCTTTTTGCGTAACCTAATACTATTATAAATGAAAATGTTTAACGACATATTTTGTCAAATTATAATTATAGGTTAATAATATGGTGATATACAGATATCATTAGATCAGATGGGAGAGCATTGTGCTAGAAACGCAAAGGTCCCTGGTTCAAATCCAGGATGTGGCTGTAATTTTTGATTTATTTAAAACTTACATCCCGCCTGTATATCGCCATATTATTAACCTAATACTATTATATTAATATACTATTAATATCAACTAAATTATACTTCACATCGGATAAAAGGATATTGCTCTTTTTGAACATTGGCTTCTACCAGTTGAACCCTAATCGCATGCCACTCTTTTATAAGTCATCTCGCTAGTCTTCAAATTTGGTCCACCTATCTCGTCCTCTTCCTTCCGTTACTTGTTGTATACTCGCTAGGTGATCAGTTAGGATTATCTCTGGCCCATATTTTCTGCCGATTGTATGATGGTTTCCGCATCTAATATTGTGATTTGTTTGGGTGGGCCATTTGTTTTTCTAGGTCCAAATACATAGTTTTCGTTTTTGGCATTTTGTGCTGAGTTGTTTCTATTTCATTCCAATTTTATCGGTAGGTGATTGGGAGAACCGAACAGCTTGTACTCTTCGTGCAATTTCTTTCTTGAGACCACATACATCACTCAATGAAAATAATACATAGGTTATATTTTGCACACTGCGTTTTTTGCTACCTCCACTACATCTTCGTCTGAGAACGATAAAATCATGATAAAATTGTGTCACAATACTGTTTGTAAATATTCGTTATAACCGATACAACGCTCGGGCAAGGAACGGGAAGTAGCTGAATTTACCGACATGTTACCTGTACAGTTCAACAGATGGCTCCCCGGAAACAAGCGTTTTTATTTTGGTAAGAATCTCAGTTTCTGGGCACTGCTTTCAATTGAACATGAAATCGAAATTGAATCAGCGGGTCTGCAGCTATCGAACGAAATAACCATTTCGTCTCCATTCGCGTGAACAGCGACGTAATAAGCTGGTAAAAATCCTTGAAATTGCCGTACTTTAATAATCTATTACAACCGAGTATTAAGGTATCTGGATTCAAAATATACTTGCTTCGTATATTTGAAGCTTTCTCAACAATAAAAAAAATAGCCGACTTAGTTCTGTCCAGTCTAAGGACGGATTCTTAGAAATATTGGCGACTATGTTTTAGCATTTTCGGGATCAATTTAAACCCCACCTTAAATTCTTGACTAAATTTTGTTACTAGTTTTAAAGGTTCACACTTAATATTTTCCTTGACAAAAACGCATACACCCCCGTGAATATTCTGTTCTCTACAGAAATGTGCTACTAAAGCGTAATTTTTTAACTTGAAATGCCTAAGTTCACTTTCGCTCAACCAGTGCTCTGAAAAACAAAAAACATCTACAGAATAATCTAAAGCTACGACTTCCAATTCTTCCAATTTATTTCTGATGGACTGCACGTTCAAGTAGAACACAGACAATCTGGCTACTTCGACCTCAGATCCGCAAGACCTTGCCGAAAATTTGACGTCTTAAAATAAAACCGATTTACAAATACTTTATCAGGCCAAAAATCTGGTTTGATTACTGTTTCTGCCACAGACAATGGTACACCAATCTTAAAAGAAGCATATACGGGATTTATCATTTTAGGTGTAAGTTTTTCAATAACATAATCTGCGTTTAACTTAGAATTAAGATAAGTTGACATGTTATCAACAGTTACATGCTTATCCAAACGCGTTACAAAAAGCCACTTATGTTTTATTTTCGCCACTGTTGGTAATTCTGCACCATTTCCGGTACCACTAAACGACTCATTCTTTCTCGGCCTTTTCTTGGACACAGTTGTCCACGCTTCCTGGTCAGCTTCGTTCAGAACCGGAGATGGTGTAACTTTCACTTGTGTTACATTTGGTTGCAAGCTATCTTGTTCTTTCTGGGAAACATTGTCGACGATTCCTGTTGGTAATATATTTTTGCTGTTAACTTTTTTAGCAAAAGTGAATGACCCTTGCACAAGCTGAGGAATTCCAGGTTTTTCTTTTGGCTTTTCAGGATAGGTGTTTGTCTTTTCCTTTGCTAGATGTTGAGTTTTACCGGTCAAATCCCTATTTGTACCGCCATCTGTTGAGACATATCTATTCTGGTTTACAGAACTCTGCTTAGCAATTATAGATTTTAGTTCAGCTACGTCACAAGAGAGTTTCTTGTTTTCAGAAATTAATTTAGTTAATTCTTTGTCAAATACATTGGATACATTCCTCGTAATTTTTTCTATTGCTTGTTTAAGCTTTTCTGAGAGTAATTTTTCCACTTGTTTAATAATTTCAGTACTCACGATTTGACTGCCTGCTTGGTCATCACTTGTATAGGTTATGCCCATGCCCACCACGCATTGTTTGCACTTCCACTCTTTAATTGTACCATCCTCCTTTAGTTTCACAAACGATTCTTCAGAAATTCCAACACATAAAATGTATTGTGTAATTATGTAATTATCGTGTAATTACAATGTAATTATCGTTTCTACTTATACTCTTATCGCACGTTGCACATCCGATCGCCATGACGATCAATACATATATATACATAGACTAACGCATAGCGATGTCATTCAGCGTGATACAGACGTGATAATACGTTCCTTACGAATAACGCAATCTTTACTTATGCCATGAACAAAATAAATCATATAAAATAAATGATTGATACAAATTATGTATACCTAATATTTTTATCTAGTTATTTGGACGTCGAATTACTGTTGAAACTGTGTAAATACAACGGAAACTAATGTGTAAATAATCAGACACAAATACATAAGCGTATTGGTGGCCATGGCTAACACAGCTAAAGCCATATGTCAAAGGAAAAAAATCTGATGTGGCCAGGCACATGTCTTTATCATACAATATATAAAATTAATAGTTTAGCTGCATGAGAATCTATTCTATTGAGATAAATCGTACGTATTGTCAAATCATCAGCATTTGACACTACCTACACTACGTCATTAGAATAATAGTTATTTATGTCACAAATGCCGAAAGTACGGAATAGCGCGACGAGCGGTGATGCGGCGCGTCACCGAAGGCGGAGTGTCGCCGTCGCATATGAGCGAGTCGGCTATCTAGTTTTTGGCAGGAGCGACATCAACGTTTATTGTGTTGCTTTTTAAGAAATACGTATTTAAAAAAAATAAATGATTTCTGTATAGTAAATGCTAGGTTGGTACCACTTTGACGAAACGTCAAGTTTAAAGGTGCGTTCCGATTAGTAGGTAATAGTAGCTAATGGCGGTGGTAGAATACGAAATTATAGTGTTTCTTACATATCGTGATAATGACACATATTAGTTTGCATGTGCATAAACATGAGTCACTATCAATTTTCTATTGGAAATACTATAACGGCGTCTGCTACCACTGCCATTATCACTAATGAAAACGCACCTTAAAAAGGTAATTCAAATTCTGACACATTTATATTTGTTCATGACACATCCCTACCAACATACTAAAATAAAACTACACTCATCGCTATACTTTATTTATAATTTTCTCAATGTATCGTTTCTGGAATTAGATATAAAGACGGGTTGATATTTCTTATCAACAAACAATCAAATTGGTGACCTTACTTTATTTGAAATTTGTATTTTAAAATTTGCCGCACTATAGCGGCAACGTTCCATAGTGGTTCTCCAACCTCTGATGAGATCAGCTGTTTTCGAATGTGACAACACAAAAAAATATTTGTCAAAATCCTGGCCACTATGTAATTTCATATCAATGCAGATGCGACCGATCTCGATGAAATAGAATTTGCTCTTGAAGCTAGACTATTAATTTTACCAAAAAATTTCATAGGCATAAATTATTCAAAATTTCCTCTACTTTAATTTATTAATGAACTATTTTGTCGAAATTACAGAAATGGCGGCTCATTTCCAAAATCCTTCAAAAAGGCTTAGAATAACCTAAAAAGCTAAACTATTAATTTTACCAAAAAATTTCATAGGCATAAATTATTCAGAATTTCCTCTACTTTAATTTATTATTTAACTATTTTGACGAAATTAGAGAAATAGCGGCTCATTTGCAAAATCCTTGAAAAAGGCTTAGAATAAACTTCCAGTTCCTTTGGACCCTTTTTAACCAAAAGCTTTTCAGCTCTAAGTTAGGTCATGAAACTTCTAATTATGAACTTTCGTCCCGATACCTTTAGTAGTTTTTCCGGAATCATCGCCACAAAAATCGTTTACACACACACGCAGGCACGCACGCACACACACACACACACACACACACAGACATTTTTTTGTACCTTGGTCAAAAATGTTCAGGGGACCCAAAAAGACCTATTTCCGCTAAAATCTCAATTTTTTTTTTCGGCATGATTACAATACTTTAGCATACTGCGTATGATAAAGTAAAAAATGATTGATACAAATTATGGATACCTACCTAATATTTTTATCTAGGTATTTTGATGTCGAATAACTATTGAATATATACTTTGATTTGATTTTTTTTTTCGGTACATAGTGAGCATTACACTTTTACACTCATGAAGATTGTCACTTGCTTTTATTTTATTATTTTTTTTTCATTTAGTTTTTCTATTTTCTTGCCGATGGTAACAGTGGAAATGAAAAGTAATAGAATAATGTCGTTGTCAGTATTCGTATTTCACGGTGACATAAATAAATATGGATCAGGAGAAAATTTTCATCAATCGAATTAAATTGAAACATTTTTTAAAAGTAAACATTATAAAATAGGGGACAAAATTTCATTTAAAAATTTATGTGAATAATTTAAAATGTACATAATTTTTAATGGGTTTTTTTAAATGTTTCTTACGTGCGTGTCGAAGGCCCCTATCCACAATTATTTCTATTCACATTATTTTTATTCTTGAATTATGATATGTAGAAGAACCAGTTGGTCAAAAATTATGTTGTAAATCATCATACAAAATAAAACACAATACCTGTCAAAATATCAAAGTCCGCTAATACAATATCAGGTGCATTTTAATTATTTAACACAATCTGATCAATATCTAGGAAGCAATTAAATATATGAATAGCAAACCACAGTCATCAATGATGAAGAGTATTTACTTGACAAAAATGAGTCAAAGCAAAAAAATTAAATAAAAATATATGATTCCATTTAAAATAACGAAGTTGATACCGACTTCCTGGTGACCGGATGTGAGAGTAAATTCCAGAGTATTTTAATTCAAAAGTTCGGATCGAGTAGACCCGGATTCCAGAAATTCATGTTTGAATATAGAATTTAGAAATAGTGGTACATCAAAAGATTCCGGGTCAGCTCATCTCATACCAAGACAAGTCATACCTGGACAACTCATACCAGGACAACTCATACCGGCACACCTCATACCAAGGGACAACTCATACCAGGACAACTCATACCAAGGGACAACTCATACCATGACAACTCATACCACAACACTCATACCAGGACAACTCATACCAGGACGACTCATACCAGGACAACTCATACCACGACAACTCATACCACGACAATTCATACCAAAACGTCCATAAAAGCCGACAAATGATTGTTGTCTGATACGGTGTCATCTATATTGTGATTAGGAAACCCTCTTTAATGACTTTATTAGGTAACTGAGTTTAAATTTCTACACTGTCGAGTATTGGCAAACATCACATTTTAACAACGCGGAAGGCTACTGCCATGGACTCGTATTTCTATTAATATTTAATCAATTCAAATGTTTCTTTTAAAAACGAATTGCTTGTAGTGGGAAGATTGAAACCACACCATACTCGCAATAACATAATGTTTCAATCCAAAATTCTGTTGCTTTATGCTTGGCTTGCAACATTTCTGATAACATCGGGTCAACTTAATGTGAAATCAAAGGTGTAATAGAATTAGTAGGTAATGAAATGACATTTGTTTTCTTTTGGTCAAAAGGGACAGTAGAGATTTTATAGCATTGTATACATGGTGAATTTTTTGTATACCGGGTGAAATTTTGAAACATCGTTTTTTTTTTGCTGTTTTTACTCAAAAAAGAAGTGAAATTGCGAATTGTATGTTTTCAATCCTCACAACATAAGCAATTAGTTTTTCAAAGAAACGCTTGCATGAATTTAGGTAAAATTTTGAAAATATGAGTAATTGTACATTCGTACCGCTTTTTTTGGCACACAGTGTATATGTTACGTATATTCTTATACTCAGAAGCAATTTTTGGTATCAAAAAATGTTTTTGTTCATCAGCTTAGGCTGGACGATATTCAACTTTTCTATTTCTTATGGATGCGTTATTGAATTTTTACAGATTATTGAATATAATATTATATAATAAATATTATAAATAGAATATTGAATATTTTAAATAGAATTGACATCATTAAACTTATTAATGAATTTTCCGTCATGTACCAATCTGAATCTTTTCGATTTCAGTTTATCCGAACTAATTATAGGTATAAAGAAAATAAGACTTGACTGACGCATTATTTATTGTATCTGGGTAATTCCATGTCAAATCAATACAGTTTTTTCTCGCCACCTTTGATTCTGATGACATTTTGTAGAATTGTTGTCTTCATGTAGTTGAAGAAAAATACAAAATTTAATGATAATATTAATATGTTATCCCATAATACCGAGTTCGATGCGATAATATTACCAATAAAAATTAACATGCGTTCGGTAATATCACCGATAATTTAATATCAGTAGTTACGTTGTGTTTGTTACATAACTCGTTAACTAGATGGCGGTAGCCTTCCGCGTTGTATAGAATCGAATAGCTAATGTGTACATCATGTAATTCTGGTTTGTTTTTATTTTCCAACTTAACAGTTGATGCATGTATTGTACTCAGTGTATATACTACGTATAACGGAAAAGGACCCCTAATGGTCAATACGTGATGCAAATGCATTTGGTATGCAACCCGCAGTGCAGTGGTTAAGCTATCTCTTTCTATCTCATACGGTACTATCACCGTATGCGGTTTGAATTTAACTTTTTTATTTGGAATATCTTTTTCAATTTAGTTGGAACCATTTAATCAACCCTTAACTCTTGCAGAGACTTAAATACATGAGATAATAATCGCAGATTTAATAAAAGTTATATTTTATTCATATATTCCGCCTAATTAAAATTTACGTTTTTGAGAAGTGGCAGTAGCCACCTGCTTAAAACAGTATGAACCAAGATTTTGGACGCAGGGCTTAGCTTGTTACGACAGATAACAATATATTTGCAATATTTGCATCTTATTTCATTCACCAAACATACATTGCTGATTCTCTGGTGTCTTACCTTAGATTTTCAGAATATTAAATTACTGCTTCTGTTTATTAATTTAGATTATCGTTAATCAAGTCATATTGAAAAAAATATCATTCAAACTCTACATATTGAAATACAAGCACAAAATATTTTCATATAATTTACAAGTAGTTCAATATGAGATTACATAAATAAAACACACTTAAAATATTCTCGCAAATTCCAGGTCACTATGTAGATATCATCAATAATAATAATAACAAAAAGCTTTTGATGCTCATACCTAATTACGAAATAAGAAACGCATCTAAAATAAATATCTTTATTCTGTTTTCAACACATACCTAAACAACAGAAAAAAAACAACAGATATTATAACATATATTAGTAGTAAACTAGGTTCTATATTAACATTCACTAAAAATAAACCATTCAAATAAAAACTTATCCCTCTTATACTGCATATCATCTTCATTATCTTCAATTTCCTCCTCATCTTCGTCATCACTGCTGTCGTGTTGCAAATTTATTATTACCGGTTTCTCTGTTTGTTGTTCATATTGCCACCAATCCAATATCTCCTTCTCCGAGTGACTCACACATATTGACCATTCTTCAGCAGTCACTTGCGGCAGCGCTTCACTAATACCCTTGTAATACTTCTTCTTGTAATAACCCTTGCAGTTTGCCCATATCAATTCTATAGGGTTGAACTGGCAGTGATATAGGGGGAGTCGGAGCTATGACCAAATTCCATCGCAATTTTATAAATCTCGTAAATTGTTGTTTTTTGATAACTTTTTGCGAATGTATATAATTCCACTTTAAGCATTTGAGGGTCATATGGTATGTTGTTCATATGTAGGTACCGTAGAAGCTCTTCTTTACGCCAGCTCGCAGTTGGAATTTTTTCTTTCAACCTAGAATGGTATGAGGCATTATCAAGTACTATTAAACTTGGAGATTCCAAATTTGGAAGCAGCTGCTCCATAAACCATTTTCTAAACAGGTCGGAGCTCATGTTGTCATGTTAATCGGCTGCTTTTGATGTAGATGAAAATAATAACGCAGCTCCGTTAATAAATCCCTTACTGTTTCCAGCTTGCAGAATTACGTATCTACAATTACAAATGCAAACTTAATTAAAACATTTAAACCAAATTTTGAGTAGAATCTACCTTTTCCCTTCTCCCATGGGGCTTTTCCTAATCGACTCTGCACTGTCATCATGACAACTCCTTCTGGAAGATCCTCTTGCAAAAATCCAAGTTTCATCTAAAAATACAGGATCATATAAATTATGTTCCTTAGTATTTACATACTCCCTTAAAAAATGTGCTCTTAGTGATGAAATGTGAGGTAGTTCCAGTAACCCTTTCCTTTGATCCTCCATCTTGAACGAAAAACCTATTGACTTCATAACCGATAGAGGCTTGCCTGGCTGAAATCAAATACCTCTTCTTCTCGAAGCTCTTCAGTTAAAGCTTTTAGTGTAATAGGCAGCACTAAAAGTAATTATCTGATAAAAACTCAATGTCATACATATGGCATTAAAAGCGCTCTCAATGTTGTGTGAAGGTAGAACAATGCCAGAGATGCTTAAATATATGTGATCACAATATTTACTTACATTTCTTATGTTTATTATAAATTTTCCTACGTTAAAAATAAAAATACTTACTTCAATTTGATTAACTTCAGACAGATCTTCGTTGGTTCGACGAAAATAGCTCAATACATTCATCAACATCACCATTGATTTCCTATTAAGAGCCTTTCTTTTCAAATAAAACATCCCTTTTCTTTTGACACGTTTTGGAGGTTAGAATTTCTACTTTGGAACGTTAAGAACCGACTTACTTTTGTACAAGGCACATTGACTTTGTACAGCAGACGTATAAATAAGATTGCTATTTCATTTTAACACACGTCAATGCGTAGGAACATTTGCGCATTATGTCAGCGGCTTACTGTCACTTGTCGTGAAAGAAACTATAGGTACTATCGCGAAAATAAAAACGGGGACACCCTAATTTGCACTGATTAAACTGGGCTTCATAATGCCATATCAGTACGCTTGTCATGCCACATTAATGTCATCTTGAATTTTGACGTAATAAATAAACATTTCTCAATTGAAATAATTTTAGAAGGCAAATTCAAACTCGACTACATGATAAAATCAGCATTCGAGAACTTGTTATTGAATTAACTGCCGGCAAGAATGCCGCGAAGAATAAAATTGATGGAACCGGAACAAAATTGTAGGTTGACAAATACTGTCAGAGTTTAGACATCATAGGTTAACAAATACTGTCAAAGTAAATGTTACACAACTAAAATTGTTGAGAATATAATAGCGTTTTCGATTTATACAATTTTATGCAGTCACTCGGTGCGAATTGCACCGTAAAGATGCAAAAGCACACAATTATCATGCAGTATTGCATTGTTTTACGTGACTTTCAAAGGTTTTTACGAAACTATTTATGATTATATTTAGCTTCCCGGGTGTTATTCTTATATATTTTATCTATATTTATAATCTCAACACAAAAAGTAATGACATATTCATCGATTAAGCTTGTCAATAAGAGTGCTCTGAGCGCGTGCAGTGCATAAGCCGAGCACTCGGCACGAAACGAGTGGAAAAGCCGATCAGTCAAACCCGCACCAGCACGATGCTGGTGCAGCCGAGTGCAGTAAATTGAAAACTCTACAAGAGCCCAATTCCACTTTGCTGTCCCCGTTTTGTATGCTCGCGATGGTACTCTCAAATTATATATTCGTAGTTATTCTTTAATTTGAAACATTTGCAGTCCAATAACTAAATGCTCTTTGTATTATTAAATTAAGGAAACGCATTATGATCAAAAGTAGTCCAGATGATGCTGATTATATTTATTCGATAATATTAATGCTTATAAATTATTTTTCACATTTTAAAATTTTATTCATTCGAAATATGTATATATTGAGCGCGTAAACTAAGGAAACATGACAAAATATCTGAAATGGTTTGTTATTTAACAAATTTCATCGATTTTAATTATCAAAATATACATCAAATTTAATTTCCGACTTTCAATTGTTTTCGACTTTTGACGCCATCGACACTTACTACATGGCAACTCCATATTTTTTGTACTGGTATTGCTAGATCTGTTAATTTGTAAAGATAATTGTAAAGCAAAACATTAAAAAAAAATCGAGAAGGATAGTTGAAACTTAGTGTTATATTGATAACTTTTTTTGTGTGTGGTAAGCAAATAGGCGTTTTCAAAAGCTGCATATCTTGTCAGGTTATTGCGTTTTTTTTATGCAGCTGTTCGCACTCCACTTAAAGAATCGCTGTAAATGCGTCAAAAACATTTAGGAACAAATTTTTGCAATTTCACGTAAAAATACAGAGATTTAGGTTTATGTATCAAACATTATCGCCAACGTCGGAAATCTCGTATTTTCTTTGTCGGCACCGGCGCACAATGGGTTGAAAATGAGAATATAGCCGTTCAAAATTATTTTAGCGCTATGGTCGAATTTAATCCAAACTGAGATGAACTTGTTCTTAGATAAGCAAATGACTTAAAACCAATCAGTTTGCCGCCCTGGAAAATTTAAATAACTTACAGGAAAAATTATTTTAGAGCATATGACAAAATCGATATCTGGATAATTTCAGGTTATGGTAAATGAGATTATTGCTTATTCTGGTTTAATTTTTTTTTTCAGATTGCATATAAAAGTTGAAGAAGTGCATCTAATGGAAACTACTGTATCTGGCTCTGCTTGTACAGTATCCGGACAATCATTAGACCCTCCAAAGGCAAAGGCACCCGAGGAAGTATTACCGTTTAGCAAGTACGATGAGGCAACTGCACAATCAGCGCAACTTGACTTTGTAAAAGTTTGTAAAGCAGAGAAACAATATAAATGCCACATTTGCGACTATACTACTTCGCAACCTCAATTCCTAAAGGCACACGAACGAAGACATACAAGGAAGATGTCACTTAAAGCGCACACGAGAATGCATACAGGAGAAAAACCATTTAAATGCACCTTATGTGATTTTGCTAGTACAACAAGCAGTGTTCTTAAAGTACATATGAGAATGCATACAGGAGAAAAGCCATTTATATGCACCTTATGTGATTATGCTAGTGCACATCGGTGTGCTCTTACACAGCATATGAAAACGCATACAGGAGAGAGACCATTTAAATGCACCTTATGTGGTTATGATAGTTCAAGTCGCGGTCATCTTACAGAACATATGAGAACGCATACAGGAGAGAGACCATTTAAGTGCATCTTATGTGATTATGCTGCTGCAGCAACGAGTAATCTTAAACAGCACATGAGAATGCATACAGGAGTAAAACCATTTAAATGCACCTTATGTGATTTTGCTAGCACAACAAGCAGTGATCTTAAAGTACATATGAGAATGCATACAGGAGAAAAGCCATTTGAATGCACCTTATGTAATTATGCTAGTACAACAAGCAGTGATCTTAAAGTACATATGAGAATCCATACAGGAGAAAAACCATTTAAATGCACCTTATGTGATTATGCTAGTACAACGAGCAGTGATCTTAAAATACATATGAGAAAGCATACAGGAGAAAAGCCATTTAAATGCACCGTATGTGATTATGCTAGTGCACATCGGTGTGCTCTTACACAGCACATGAAAACGCACACAGGAGAGAGACCATTTAAATGCACCTTATGTGATTATGCTGGTTCAGATCCTAGTCATCTTACAGAACATATGAGAACGCATACAGGAGAGAGGCCATTTAAGTGCACCGTATGTGATCATGCTACTTCAAGAAGGAGTGGTCTTAAACTGCACATGAGAACGCATACAGGAGAAAAACCATGTAAATGCACCTTATGTGATTATGCTACTACAACAGGCTATCGTCTTAAAGTACATATGAGAAATCATACAGGGGAAAAAGACATTTAAATATACCTTATGTGATTATGCTAGTGCACATCAGTTTGTTCTTACACAGCATATGTAAACGCATACAGGAGAGAGACCGTCTAAGTGCAACTTATGTGATTATGCTAGTGCACATCAGTTTGCTCTTACACAGCATATGAAAATGCATACAGGAGAAAAACCATATAAATGTACCTTGTGTAGTGATGCTAACATACAAAAAAGTGGTCTTATGAAGGATAAAAGAGCGTATACCGGAGAGAGACCATTTAGGTGCATCGTATGTGATTATGCTACTGCAAGGAGGAGTAGTATTAAACTGCCCTTTCAGTGCCTTTCATGTGATTATGCTTCTGCAAATAGAGTTAGTCTTAAACATCATTTGACGACGCATACCGGACAGAAACCGTTTAAGTGCACCGTATGTGATTATGCTGCTACAACAAGGGATAGTATTAAAGTGCATATGAGAATGCATACCAGAGAAAAACCACTTAAATGCACCTTATGTGATTTTTCTACCGCATACTCTGCTAGTCTTATAATGCATATGAAAACGCATACAGGCGAGAGACCATTTAAGTGCACGCTATGTTATTTTGCTAGTAAACAAAATATTAAGCTTGTACAGCATATGAGAGGTGAGCATATTCTCACCTGTATGCGAAACCATTTAAATGCTCCCTGTGTGATTATGCTAGTACACAGAATGGTTGTCTTACAAGGCATATGAAATCGCATACTGGTGAGAACGAATTTAAATGATGACTCTTTCTTCTGCAAGAAAGACATCTTAAGGTTCATATTATGAGAATGCACACTGGAAAGAAACTGTTATAATGTGGTGTCTATATTAGATGACTAAGTTAATAGTTCAGTTTGTAATTTGTGTTGCGTACTCACAGTCGTGTAGATAGAGTGTACAATGATGACGTCAAATGTTTACAGTGGATTATGTTAGAAACACGTAGTTTAAATAAATTTTAATAACAATAGTTGTGTTGTTAATATTACATGGCGCAGTCAGAAGAACCGGCAAATAAGTTAACCAGTGGCCAAAAGAGCACAGAGAAGAAAACATTCCAATCTTCTGCTCATGGTATCTGGTACCTTAATGTTCCCATGATAAAGCCAAGATAACGATCCGGACTTTGAAATACCATGGTACCGCCCACCCTACTGGGTAGGTGTGGTTAGCCGAGCGGTTAGCTAATTCATTTGATGCACAGGTGACGTAAAGTAGAGCAACAGGGATTTGAAGTTTTATCTCGTGCGAATGTTGATGTTATTATTCCAGATAACAGACTGCACTTACCGTTATTTCTATCTATCACACTAAGTATTTAGAACAGAGTATTATTCACTGGGTAAATGGGTAAATGGGAATTACTTCTGAACTCATAAAATAAAACACTAAGGCAAGGTTCACATTAAATTAAATATATTAAGAAGGAAAATAAAATTTGCAAACAAAGATTCAAATTATATCAACTGTTGTAAAAGAATAACAAACTGAGACAAAATTCAAATTAAATCAAACTTTAAGAATAATTATAAATTTGCAACAAAGACTCAAACTAGACAGCTGTAAAATGACAATAAGTATAAATTGCGACAAAGTCTCAAGTCAACTCAATTATATTAAAACTATAAATTTCAACCAAGGTTAACAATAAATCGAATATTCAAAAAGAATCGCAATATGCAACAAGATTCAAATTTCTGAAACACTTAAAAAGAATCGCAAATTTCGGCACAGATTCAAACTAAAGCACTTACAAGAACAATAATTATGGCAATGTAAACGCTAATTATAAAAGACCTATACTTCGAACGGGCAGCAGCACTTTTCTCTCATACAATATAAACGTAAACTTTATCAGACAACATACACGACCAATTGGACAATTTTCAGTACACACAAAAAGAACAAATAAAACAGAGCAGTGTCATCCTAGACTCTACCCGGTGTTTTCTGCACAGCTTTCAACACCAGAACGCCACCGAATCACCGAACGCTCACAAACGAACGATACAATATTCACACCAAAAATTCAGTCAACCAAATTTGAACCATGACCAAACTACAAACCCCGACTATGGGCCCGCGGCCCCCGCTGTCAAAAGACAGAACTTGTCTCCCCAGAATTAAAAACTAAATGTTGATCAAAGGTGAAGCCAATCTTTCTCAAGTCTGAACCAAAAAAAGAATGAATGCCGAACTTTTCGCGACCAGCATCCTGCCCTTTCCGGGATGCTTCCCCACTGCTAAACGTTTCCTAACTCAGCCCACAAAAACCGCTATAAAAGGTAACCCACCAATGACCGGTGACCTAATTTTCGCCCACGATAATTTTACATTCGGCCATTATAGCATTTCCACCAATCGACGATCTGGCGTCATAACCCTCGAGTAATTTGTCTATATCATCAACATTTCCCACAGGCCAGAGAACAAAGGCTTTCACAGCTAGTTCTTTGAACATGAACAGTTGATGTAAACTAGCTCTACTTTTAAAGTTCTTGATCCGCGTAACAAAAGCCCCTACACAGAAGTTCCAACAGAAAATAACCGAACGCGAGTTTTGCCAACCGTCATAAAACATCCGGTGATATCCCGCATAAAACAGCAGGTGTGCACATGCGAACGATTCTTAAATATTAGAGTCTATGAAATAATTATTACTATCCAATACCAAGCGTCTGATTTCCCATACTTTAAATTAAATCGTAACCCGGGTGGTTACAGTTACAGATAGATTGAGGAACCTTGGACCTGCGGACTGTGGTTGACTAACCAGTGGCAAGGGGTAGGTTGTTCTGCTAAGTTAATTTGACTACACTAAAGCAAAAGGAACGCTAAATGTAACTTAAATTTTGATTAACTCAGCTAAGATCAACTAAGAACTGTGCAAATGCAAAGCAGTCTAGTGGCTGAACGGAACGATATATAACTCACTCAGTGTTGCCACCTCTATTACAATTGTAATAGTTCTATTACTCTAGGATAAAATCTATTACCCCATTACATTTGTCCAAAATCTATTACAATTTGTCCAAAATCAATTACAATTTTGATTGATTTTTACCTTGTTCCTGGCGTTTTTTTAACGGTATATGTAATATGTTAGTGTAACGGTATATGTTAATGTGTTCGACTAGAAGCAATAGTATATTATTCTATGAGCAAGTAATGTAAGCAATTTCTCACGGGAACGTAGTTTGCAGCACGAGCCGTAGGCGTTCGAGTTCTTGCGAATGGAATGCTATACTTTTTCTACGACCATGCAACGAAATCTTATAAATTAATTTTTGTGCATATAGGGAGTAATGCCAATGTCACTATGACGGTTTAAAGGATTTTGACAGATTAAAATTGTTTGGTGCGCCTTGTCACTTAGCGACGTTGTCAATGCCTTGACAATGTCGCTAAGCAGTGTATCAACAATTAGGAAATGAAAAATCCAGAGCTGTGATTGGTTCTAAAGCCGTGAGGAATGAAATATTTCTCACTACTGGCGGGGTATGAGGAGTCTGGAATGAAATATTTGTCATGTGTGTGGGGAATGGTTAGTATTACTTATCATAAATTGCCATGATAATGAATGCATTCCTCAATAGGAGTAGAAAATAGTATATTATTCTATGAGCAAGTAATGTAAGCAATTTCTCACGAGAACGAAGTTTGCAGCACGAGCCGTAGGCGAGTGCTGCAAAGCGTTCGAGTGAGAAATTGCCATTACTTGCGAATGGAATACTATACTTTTTCTACGACCATGCAACGAAATTTTATAAATTAAGTTTTGTGCATATAGGGACAGCTGTATGTCACCATGACGGTTTGCAGGATTTTGACAGATTAAAATTGTTTGGTACGCCTTTTCACTTAGCGACGTTGTCAATGCCTTGCCAATGTCGCTAAGCAGTGTATCAACAATTTGGAAATGAAAAATCCAGAGCTGTGATTGGTTCTAAAGCCGTAAGGAATGAAATATTTCTCACTACTGGCGGGGTATGAGGAGCCAGGAATGAAATATTTGTCATGTGTGTGGGGAATGGTTAGTATTACTTATCATAAATTGCCATGATAATGAATGCATTCCTCAATAGGAGTAGAAAAAGGTATTTTTATATTATAGGCAATTGTAGGTTTTTTCACAGTCATTATAATGTATAGTCTTATTTATTTTACGTTACGTGAAGCCGTTTTGGTTGTACTCCAATGCAACCTTTGAAGTAGTCCAAACATCTGTCATTAGCAAACTTCTGTATTTTATAAATAGATATTGACATAACATGTCCGTTTTTTACCTTGTCCCAAATCGTCATCTTTCGATACTTTTAAGTCATCTTTATTTATCAGGTACCCACATTTTTTTACTTTAATATGGTGTATAATTTGTTTGGATAAGCTTTTTACTAACAAATATTTTAATCACTGTAATTAACTGTTTTTAATTTATTTCAATAATAATATCATCAAAGATTGAGCAAACATTTTGATATTATTTTCATATGCAGGCTTTATGTGTCTACTCAAATCTAAAATGACTAGACACTATTCATCAGACAATTCTAAAGCGTTAAGATTGGAGGAATCACCATCCGGTATGACACTTTCCCTATCTTTGCAATGTGCCAGTAGTTAGTTTTTACTTATAATATATTTTGTGTTTGCCGATATCGTATAAAAATTCAAAAGATTGGTTATGACTATTTTGTATTTAATTATTGTTTTGATTTTGATATAGGTTCGTCTACACTTTCATGTAACGTTGTCAAAACATTCACCTGATCTTAATGCTTAAAAAATGTTAATAAGCAATATTATTTAAGCTTGTCTATTATTGTCTGCTGTGCATCTTAAAATATAGGAATGGCTAGACTCCTGGCAATTTCTGTTGTATTTGATTTCATTTTTCTATTGCTTTATTTGGTGTATGTAGTTCAGTTGATTTCTCCGCCCCTAAAATTTGCCGCCTACTTTGCTTATCGCCTAGAGCCGGCCCTGCTCTCTCATTTTCTGATTAATTCTTAATTTAATCTCTCGCTTTAAACCTACGACTGAAATTTTATTTACATAATTATTAGTTCTTCATAATATATAACATATGCATAATAATATTTTAAACAATATTTGAAATAAACAACATTTGCAGAGTAGATGTAAAATTTGTGTACAAATCGCTCCTCTCATAAACAAGTATGTGTGATATTCGTGAAATCTATATTTGTATAACTAATCTATAAGATATCACGATATTATACTGATCCACATCAGTATAACTATCCACATCAGACATTTACTATCAGTTTAGTTCAGTAATATCTAATATTTGACAAAATACCGAGACCACTATCCAAGACCCAACGGCCACCGTTTTGACTAGGAACAACCAAGGATTGTTCTCAGACATAAGACTTCTTCACTCTAAGGTGAGTTAATTTCAATGTTTACTTTTTCAATTATTACTTTATCATACGCAGTATGTAAAGTATTGTAATCGTGCCGAAAAAAAAATTGGGATTTTAGCTGAAATAGGTCTTTTTGGGTCCCCTGAACATTTTTGACCAAGGTACAAAAAAATGTCTGTGTGTGTGTGTGTGTGTGTGTACTCAATTTTTGTGAATCCGATTCCGGAGAAACTACTAAAGGTATCGGCACGGAACTTAACATATTTATAAGTTTTATGACCAAACTTAGAGTTGAAAAGCTTTTGGTTCAAAATGGTCCAAAGGAACTGGGTGTTTACTCCAAGCCTTTTTCAAGGATTTTAGAAATCAGCCGCCATTTCTGTAATTTCGTCAAAATAGTTAAATAATAAATTAAAGCAGAGGAAATTTTGAATAATTTATGCCTATGACCCGGAAGCAGTTTACTTTCTAAATATGCCTATGATATTTTTTGGTAAAATTAATAGTTTAACTTTTTAGTTTATTCTAAGCCTTTTTCAAGGATTTTGGAAATGAGCCGCCATTTCTGTAATTTCGACAAAATAGTTAATTAATAAATTAAAGTAGAGGAAATTTTGAATAATTTATGCCTATAACATTTTGTTGTAAAATTAATAGTTTACGTTCAAGAGCAAATTCTACTTGATCGAGATCGGTCGCATCTGCATTGATATGAAATTACATAGTCTCACCAGTGGTGCAAATTACTCATCGCTTATAAGTGTATGAACCAAGATTTTGATGTAACGCGCAGCTTGATTGTTATGCCTAGCGCCTAGGCAACCAAACATACATCACTGTACATAGGCTGCCTACCGAGGCGGATATTATATAAATTAAATTAATATTGCTATTATCTTTACTAATTAAAAAAACCTTTAGGGCCACCAAAAATATGCTTTAAGAATCATAGAATATGCTAAGAAAAAGCTAAAAATTCGATTTAAAAACAGGAAACATTTTAACAGCACAAAATAAAACTTCAGATTAACAATTTAGAACAGAATTTAAATTTTCAAACAAAACTAATTTAAAAAAAATGTTTATTTTATGTTGATACAAACTTAGCTTTTAAACAACATTTTCTGTTTGTTCAGCATATTTTCCTAATTTTAGAGAATACCAAAGCAACTACAAACTTGCAACAAATAAAAGAAATTTATTAGAAAAAAAAAACACAACACAATTTTATTATAAAAACTATACATAACGAAAACTGTAAAATACTAATTATACATAAATATATAAATATATAATTCAAATAAAATCATCATCCTACTCTTCATTGCTGTCCTGTTGAAAACTGAAAAATACAAATAAAAACATACTCTTCTGCAATTTCTTCCTCGTCATCATCATTGCTGTCCTGTTGAAACCTGAAAACTATAATTTAAATATAAATATTATAAAAATAAATATATAATTCAAATATTATCTTCTACAATGGTTTCTTCCTCCTCATCTTCCTCATCACTGCTGTCCTGTTGCAAGGTTATTATAATGGGTTCTTGTGTTCTTTCCATTTGTTGTTCTATTCTCCACCATTCCATAATTTCCTTCTCCGAGTGGCCTATACATCTACTCCACTGTTCTCCAGTCACCTGCGTTAATGCCTCTGACCACATCGTCAAAACCTTATCGTCCCCATATCCGTCTCTGCCCATATATTTGTTATAATATCCCTTGCAATTCGCCCATACTAATTCAATGGGGTTAAACTGGCAGTGATAAGGTGGTAATCGGAGTACTTTATGGCCCCATTCGTTAGCGATCTCATCCACTTCATATACTTTACAAGCTCGGTAACTTTTAGCCAATGCATATAACTGTGTCTTTAACATGTCCGGATTAAATGCAATATTCTTCGAGTTTAGATATTGTACCAGCTCTTCCTTACGCCAACTGGTAGTTGGCAGTTTTTCCTTCAGTCTGGAGTGGTATGACGCATTATCGAGAACTATCAAACTCGGTCTGTCTAAATTAGGAAGGAGCTGCTCCGTAAACCATTTTGTAATTAAATCGGCATTGCCAGCATGCAAAACTATGTACCTACAAATAATTTATATTAAAATTTGAGTTTACAATCTACGTTTTAAATAAAGTCCACCTTTTCCCTTCTCCGAAGGGTTTTTTTCTCATTGATTGCTTATCATCATCATGCCAGCTTCTTCTAGCAGAACCTCGTGCAAAAATCCACGTCTCATCTAAAAATACAGGATTAAATACCTCATTTGCTTTGTTTGATGTATACTCCCTTAAAAATGTTGCTCTTAATGAGGCTATATGTGGCTGCTCCAACAATCCTCGTCGCTCATCAACCATACTGTATGAAAATCCTATGGATTGTACGCATCGGTGAAGGCTTGCCACGGAAAAATCAAATACCTCATCATCCCGGAGCTCTCGTGCGAGACTTTTAAGTGTAACAGGCAGTGCTACAAAAATATTTGAAGAATCTTACTTTCTATATTTTTAATACCCGCAACTGTGTATAACACCACCAACGGTGCACAGATTGTGTACGGGGGCAGTCCGTACTTATTATTTCATACATACATTTATTATGTCTACTATAAATCTTGCGACGTACAGCTGCCTTCACAAAGTCATCGACGTCTGTGGATTTGACTTTTGCTCGATGACGGGTCTTCTGCGGAGATGATATAGAAGTACCTGCTGCTTCTGCTGTTCTAAATCGTGCTTGCGTACGGTACACAGTTGCTACAGTAACCCCGCAAGCATCAGCAGTTCTCTTAAATAAAAATATAAGATTAGTCTCTTGAGCAATTACGTAAAATCAAAGGCCTCATATATTCTTACTTCGACAAGAAACGTCTCTCCTACATTCTCAGTAGTGCGACGAAAATAGCTTAACACGTTCATCACCATCACCATAGATTTTTTATTAAGCGGCTTACCTTTCAACGAAAACATTTTTGCAAAAACACGGTCACAATCCAATATTTACGTTCAGTATTAGAGGTAGAGGTTAGGGTAGAAAGAAAAGTCATTCTAAGAAAAGACGTACTTTTTCGCTGGGCGCATTTAATTTGTACAGCAGATGTATCAAAATCATTCTATTCCGTTCTAACACACGGCAATGTATAGGAATGAAGTGAAACGTATGCGGTAAATAACAGCAGAAATCGATGAGTAATTTGCAGCATAGGTGAGATCGATATATCCATTTCTTGGTTTTTCTAATAACCGATCTACCTACTAAGTATAGTCAAAAGTTACAAAAAGAAACTTACTCAATCTGAATACTACGACGAAAGTTGCCAATCTATCTTCGCCTGTAGTTCCAAACTTCTGACACCATGTTTTGGTACTCTCTGTATTCTACGGATAGGAAGGATTGCAAGTACACACCAGGATGATACTTCGTAAATCTCTATTGTTGTGCTCTTCAATGTACACGCGTGTCGGCCATGGCTTCTACATAAGTACATGTCTAACGGTCGGTATTTCAGTGTTCGTTATAATATTGTATGACATATGGGTTGCCTACATAGAACATACTGTAACAAAGAACTTAACTAACTGCCAACAATTCTGCCCCATTCTTACTCCATTCTCGCAAACTAGCGGGTAACCAGCCGCCAGTTTACAAACTAGCTGGTTAGTATGCAAACTATCTACAAAATCTTGTTAAAATGGGGATTTTATGTAAGTTTACTAAAATAGCCGCTAGTTTGAATACTTACCAAGTAATTTACAAAAATTTTCCATTTTTTTAGGTAGGTAGGTTAGGTTCATGGCAATACAGTGCAACCTCGATTAGACGGACAATTAAATGCAAGGGGGGTGTCCGGATAATCGATTTGTCCGGATTACCGAATATTGCTTCAAAATTGCTTAAATAACGTTATCTGAAGTTTTGATCAATTTTAAGTCATGCATAGAACCAGTGATGACGACTTTTGGTGTAATTATCGCTAGAATTCCGCAAATGCCCATTTCTATCGCCGTGGTTCAATGCAGTTCAGTAGTTAAGTAACTCCACCTAAGGTCAGCAACACAGAACTCGTGCACTTACGTACTAATTTGAAACGATCATTAAACATAGTTGACTAGTTTAGTTTTATTTTTATTTTTATCGGAAATCGTAGATTTTCCAACGCCGTATTGCGCAGCAATTCGTCTATCTAATGCTTTGTCCATTATTAATTAATTGTATTATTTCGACTTTTCGACTTTTTGCTGCACATTCAAAGTAATATGTTTCCTTTTAGGCATTTTTGCCGTGTACACCAAACAAACGCACAAAGACATATGCACACTGTGGGCAAAATAAAACGGTACAAATGTTCAATTACTCATATTTCCAAAGATTTTAAGTAAGTTCAAGCGAACACTTCTTTGAAAAACTAATTGCTTATGTTGTGAGGATTGAAAGCATGCCATATTCGCAATTCCACTTCTTTTTAAAGTAAAAACAGCAAAAAACGACGGTACAAATTTTCACCCGGTATACGAGAAAAATCACCCTGTATACTATGCTATAAGATCTCTTCTGTCCCTTTTGACCAAAAGAAAACAAATGTCATTACCTATTAATTTTATTACACCTTTCATTTCACATTAAATCGGCCCGATGTTATCAGAAATGTTGCATAGCCAAACATAAAGCAACATAACTTTGGATTGAAACGTTCTGTTGTGGCGAATATGGTATGGTATCAATCTTCACACTACAAGCAATGTGTTTTTAATATTTGAATTGACTAAATATTATTGGAAATACGAGTGATTAAGTTTTAAAAACATCGCAACTTCGAAACGAAATATTTGGTTGCGATGTTTTTTTTGCTGGGAGGGGTCAGCCTATCCCCCACCAACGTCAACCAGGCCACAGTTTTATGATAAGGAGGGTTGGGGGGTTTAGAGGAAGCAGGCAAAGGCGGAGCATAGTCGACGCGAGTACATTCGAAGGGGAAATACTCCGCCAGTATGTCGCCGCGCGAAGGCGTAAGGACCTGCTATCGTTCGTTTCCGAGATATTCGCGTCCATAAAAAGCTCGTTTACAGACTTTATTACATAAGAAATCAAGAAAATAAAAACACCAATCTATAGAAGAGATTCTAACTGTAACCCGAAAAAAAAAATTAATTTTCGTTTATTAACTGGTTTAGGAGAAAAACATCGGAAAGTCGAGTATTATTTTAAAACCCCAAAAATCGGGTACCTTTTTCTACTTCTCTCGCGCTCGTGCCTAAACCGATGGGCAAAAAAATTTGATAGTCACTACTGTTATGTAGAAATGATTCAGGAGTATAACAGACTTTATTTCATTTTTTTTGTTCAGTCATTGCAGAGTTACGACTCTTCAAACACAGGGCTCAATACTTTTGCAACCGATAGTAGTCAGGGTCTCAACAAGCCGTTTGGACCTACTTGACGACGCGGCGACACGGCCGTCTCGCCGCGTTGTCCGGATTAGCGAGCGGTGTCCGGATAATCGTGTTTTGCAGGGGGTGTCCGGACTACCGAGTGTCCGGATAATAGTGTTGCTAATGTTGTTGCTAGTGTTGATAATAGAGTGTCCGGATAATCGAGGTTGCACTGTATGATGCATTTCAATTTTATCAATAAACTTTATTTACCAATTAAAAAAAACAAACAAGATTTATTTATTAGCGCAGTCTTTGCTTTGGTGGCATGTTAATCCAGAGCTTACACATTTACATTTCTTGTTGATACACGTTTTGGTACATTGACATCTAACGTAACCCTGTAGCCCGAAGGGTAATTTCTGTATCCTTCACATCTTCAATTAGCAAAAATTACTGATTACAAATATCAAATTGATTGCGCGAGAAAAGTTGCTACAACAACCTTCTAGTTTCTACATAACCTCACACTTACAGTGGAAGTAAACTAATATTACAGGCAGTCCATTCAGTTTATAAACTAACCAGGAATCTTGCTATTTATTATAATTACTGATTACAAATATCAAATTGATTGCGCGAGAAAAGTTGCTACAACAACCTTCTAGTTTCTACATAACCTCTTGCTTACAGTGGAAGTAAACTAATATTACAGGCAGTCCATTCAGTTTATAAACTAGCCAGGAACCTTGCTATTTTGGGTGACTAAAACGATTAATATTATCATATTAGCCATCATCATAAATGCTTGTTATACAAACTATCTAAAATACTGGGTTAATATTAAAACAATAGTATATAATAACGACATTAACGAAAACGAATATATAGTTTGCATACTAACCAACTAGTTTGTAAACTAGCTGCTGTTTACCCGCTATTTTGTTACAAAGGACAAAATCCTTCAAAATAACTGCGCTTTTAATTAGTTTGCAAAATAGCTAGTTAGTTTTGAAACTAGCCAAGTATCCATTTTAGCCGTAACATATCTATTAGAAGAAATTTATCAGGGGGGCGGCAGTGCCCCACTGCCCTCCCAGCAGTAGCCGCCACTGGTGTCCTGTTTTTTTAAATAATTCAACGTCTTTTAAATGAGTTAATAAGAACCCAAGTTTTTAGAGTTAAATAAATAAAGTTTCACATGCAAATATTTGATTTTAAAATACCTATTCATGATACTTCACACAACCTATATTTCTAATGCAGTTTCTAAAGTTGGTTCCATATTCCAGCTCACTCCAGTTTTTCTAGAGGGTGTGTTTCTTGACGCTATCAAAATCTGTTATACTATTTTTTATCACCCAGTATACTAGAAGTAACCCAGCTAGCTGTGCAAAAAAAGTGCGAAGTAATGGAACCTAATAAGTTCGATTAAATAAAAGCTCAAACAATAATCTTTAGTTATTTTGGACGTAACCTAGGCGTGTAGCGTCGCCGCCGCCTACTTCGCCCCCCCCCCCTCTCTGCGGCGCTGGGTGTGGTTCAGCATTCAAAGTAAAAATTGAAGTATAATAAGACAAAGAAAAATGGTACAAAAATGGTTGCAGAGATTTATAACATTGAAGTATTTTGTTTCTACAATACATGCAAGTCTCAATAAAATTCTTTCAATGGTTCTACAAATATCGATAATGGATGTGATCGATACAAGTAATGCCAATTGCCAAAATTTACTGTGATAACGAAATCCTAAAATGATCGTGATATGTCTACTGTGTACTTATAACCATGTTCTAATTTATTAATTTAGCGTAAAAGGTTACTGCGATTTTTGAAGTATCTCAAATTTAAAAAATTCCCGGCGCATTAATCTATAAAAAATAAACAAGAATAGATTAGCATGTCGTTTATTTTGTTCATTGCATTATTTGAAAGGAAAAGTGCCACATATATAAAAATAAATCATTTCTAAAAACTATTTAAACACTGTAAAAACACATTTTGATAATACACAATATATAGAAATTAGCAAAATTAATAAAATTTTCAATAATGCAGTTCATGAATCATTTAAATTAATTAAATTCTGAATTTCTATGCTATTCATCATAACTGCGCTTACATAATTTCTTTTATATATCGTAGGTGGCATTCGAATTACAGAATTATTATTGGGATCGTATTTCTGAATAGATTCAATACAACTGCCCAAAATGTAAAGGCATCCATCATGGTTCAAGTGATCTTGTTCATTGGACGTATTTGAAATGGTTTCCCATGCGTCTCTTCTAATATTAAATCGTTCCCAGTCACATCCTAAAACTGAATAAAAAACATTTCTTTTTTCTGGGAAGCATCTTGATTCCTTTGGTTACTTACCTCCTGTTCTTGGAGCGGTATAAATGAACCCATTGAGAACAGCCACGCTCTGGTATATTCCTGGTATGCTCTTGGATGGTGCTTCAGACCATTTTCCTTCGCGCGGGTCAAAAATCTCCATTGTATTTATGTGTACGTCACCATCAGTGGTACCCCCAATTGCATAAATACAATTATCTAAAAAAACAAATCCACATATTAGTATGTCTCCAGTTTTTTTGTGAGAATTGAAGTACCACTAACTGCCATATTGTAATGTGATCTGTTGGTTTTCATAGGCGGATATGTCATGTATGACGCGGTTACCGGATCAAACCTGTCGACGCTGTTTAAATAATGTTTTGAGTCTATTCTTCCTCCACAGATGTATATTGCGTTGTCAATGGAACAAATCCCTAGAAGAAATGCCGTTTATTAGTTATGTCATATTTTCAATGTCCATAGTTGTTACCGTGAGCATATCTTTCATTTGGCATAGATGTTGTCATATTCCAAGATTCTTTTAGTTGATCGTAATATTCCACGGTTGAAAATCCCGACGATCCATTAAACCCTCCAAAAGCATATATTAGTCTTCTAAAACCAACTAGGCCAGGATGTGTTCGTTTGCATCGACGAAAAGGAATGCCATGTATTGGTTTTTGGATTATATATTTCACATTCTGACATTCCTAAATTGTTAAGTTATGGTTAACAAATCTGGATTGTATGCATAAATGTTTACTATAGTTACTATTAGAACAGGTACATTTAGGACAAAGAGGCGATAAATAATTTCAAGCAAAAAAAGTTTGCATGATAAGAAGTTGATGAACTTAGTGTTACTTAATACTGATTTGAGGTTTATTCTTCAAATCGTTTGTCATTTAAAAATCACTATCCACTTACCATTGTTACCAGTACCACCTCCTGCGACAATGATGGACAAAGAACAATTTCTTGGTAAGGTTCTTGATGACGATGGCCCACACTGCATCTCCGCATGGTATTCGGTTGCTTCCAATAATAGTTTAGAGCACTCAAAGTTATCCCTCATTAAAGGTTCTGTAGCCACGCTTTTCATAAAGTATGTTTTATCGATAAGAGGCAACTTTACACACCCCATCAACTAGAAGAAGGAATAGTGATAACTACTTCCAAGCCCTAACCAATTTGTTAATATTTGTAATATGTATTGAATAGAATACCTCAGAGAGAGTTGGTTCTCTATTGGGTAAGTCGTAATTCACCCATTGGAGTACTGCTGAATAAACCACCTCGTCAGAGCGAACCACAAGTCCATAGTCGACTATTAAGTCTTTTACCTAAAAATTATTGATAAGTAGGTACGTTACCAATTGTACACTTAGAGAACAAAAAAAACTGACACAAAATGATGATCCGGTAGTATAAATTAAGAGATGAAATGAGACAAGAAAGTACAGAAGTGACCCATGCAGACTATAACGTCAGAGGTGAGCAGCGGACTCAAATAAGCCTTAAGGGTGGGAGGTCCCTATTCAAACGAAAATAATCTGAATCCATCATTAATTACAGAAGTTACTAAACATCAATATAAAATATTAAGTGTGCGTTTTTTTTTGTTCCCGGGAGTGTACATTGCGTATTCTACTGTAATTACCTCACAGAAGGGCAATTGCAGAAAAGTTTCTATTTTAACTATATCTTCGAAATGTTGCAGTGCGTAGTCGATGCATTTTCGTTGCACGCCCTCAACATTCTGAGCACCTACAAAAACTCGGCAATCATTAACTAAGTGCTGAAAAGTTGTTGCATAATATTTATGTGGCACAATTACTAATTACTAACCTGCAATGGCTTTTATTTGAATACAAGTAGATGTATTCTGTAATTTCAGCATTGACTGCGTACATGCTGTTTCCAACGACTCAATTTTAAACCTCTTACTGGCCACGAGCAACTCCTCCACATTAGCTACAGATATTATAATTTCTCCTGTATAGAAAAACTGAATAATTGATTGAAATGAGGCCGGAGATATATCATCGATCTGGACGTTTGAGTTTGCTTCTGATCCATCTTCTTCTAGAATAGTTTTACCAGAAGGTTATAATAGTAACAAATGATGACTACGAAGACACAAATAAGACACGCGTGTTATTTATGATTATCCCATTCTTTACTCTAAGGTAGAAAACTCACCGATGCGATAAGTGACAGCCTATATGTTTCTATGGATACATAGAGCGGCGATACACGACAGTCTATATATTTCTATAGTTGTCGCATATGGCAAGTCGTTTATCGCAACGGTCAGTTTTCTGCCTTAGATTACATAACTCTATGACTTACCAAACAGGTCCGAAAAGTATTCGCTCATGGTGGCAAAAACGTTCTTGTGTCCAGGATATACCTCTTCTCCTACGGTAATGATAATATCGCATAACTGAAATGGTTAAAATACAGTAGTTATCAATATAATATGTCATAACCATTGTGTTACCTTGCTTCGGCGCTGCATTGCATGCAGTTTTTTGAATCCATTAGCCGAATGCTCGCTAGAAATGTAACAATATCCATTGTTCTCTGGATTCTCAGTTTGTCTAGAAGCTGTGATCATTTTAGCAAATGTTCCGGAGGGCGTTGTAATTTCGCAAAATACGTTGGAAACCTAAAAACATACAACAATGTACATAGTAAATACTCCAGACGAGTGTGTTCCATATCGTATCACGATAATTATCTTTCTTAATACGAATTTAATAGGCAGTATAAAGAATGCTACTAGTTTGAAAATAGTTTTCTTATCTTTGAAAACAAATAAACGATTAATATTACACTGGTCGACAAATTTGGATATTGTCCTAAATATATTTTTTTGCTAATTTGTTTGTGCTGATTTCGAATATGGCCAAAATAGAATAAGTATTATACTTGTTTCGATATGTCGCCATGAATCGTGAGCAAAGTTTAAGGATCTAAATCGCGAACATGATGTGTGTCATTTTTCATCAAGAGATATAATGTTTATTTATGATTACAGGTACATACGCATAATGCATGCCTTATCGCTGAGGTTGGCGTTTATTTAACATTATTTTGTCTACTTACTTTTTATCTATGGGAAGTGGATGCTTCTGTACGCGACGTTCCAAGTAATCAACAAGATCGCATAAGAGTTGTTTCGCATATAACCCACCTAAATGTTTGTTAGAGTAACACAGAAATTCACTGAACGAGAATAAACTTTATGCGGACTGGTAGCAAGCAAGTTCTCTCGATGGCAGGCAAACACTAAATAAACAACATAACGACGTGTCACGTGATTTGTAAAGTAGCGTGGTTTTATCTTGAGGGAATCCCCGAATTATTGTCGTAGGCAACGCCATCTGTGAGTGACAAGCGGGATTTCAGTAGAGTTCCATCCGCTACCTAGAGAAGTAGGTAGGTACCTACTTATTTTATCGTTTTCAAATAGGACAACGCAATTTCTTGAACGCTAAGTGTCGTTCGACAAGACTTTCAGAACTAAACTACAAGAAAAGAAGACGTACGAAGATTTTTCAAACGACGTACAGGTAAAAATAAGGTGTTTGTCGATTTTCTGTTTTGTTTTGTTTCTACTTACAGCTGCAGTTGTTGTGCAATTCTTTAATTCGATAACTGCAATCAGCTTTTTAAAATTTAAAACGATAAAACCAATATAGCGACTGATAATGTAAAAAAATATACGATACGCTCGAAACTTATTTCCTGTAGTATGTGAAGATTTCTAATGACGATTCTGGTCCCAGATATACAATATTCAAAACGACTGTGATAAGAAGATAAGCATACATTTGCTCAAAAATTGACTACTAAATTAAAAACCTGAATGATAACGCACCAGTTTAAAAACTTCGTCGTAATTCTTAACACCATGTATACTTATTTGTTCATAATAACGAGTTATTAATATTATTAATAATACTTACACGGAATATTAGAGTTCTCTCCTGAAACACCTGTATTTGGTATTGAATGCACCTATTTATTAACACTTTTGGTTGAACAAACAAATTAATAACTTTTAGAATTCCTATACGTTAGTATCGGACAAAGTATTTGCGGTGAATGTTGGGTTTGAAAATTTCGTGCATCGCACCACATGTGGCCGTAAAAACTGGTTTGGTCGTTTTTCGAGAACATTTTCGGACGCTTGACTTTACAATTTTGAACGGCATCATAGTTGTTTTGGTCTCGTTTTGAACTGTTATTCCAATCAGCTAAATTTGTTTTCGAATTATAGTTAATTGCAGTGAATATAGCTTAGTGACATTTTGATAACATTATGCTAAATCCCGGACGCTTTTAGAATTATTGATATTTTGATTGCAGACGTACATGCTCGGTAATCAGTGATGTTGGCCGGGTAATTAGCCGGCGGGTGAGAACTTATAAAATGAGTATTTACCCGGATATTTACCCCTACGTAGGGTAAATACATAATTTTTGGTATCTATCCTGTTTATCCTAAAAACAAAATTTAATAATATTTCGGCGATATTTATAGATTATACTCTTAATTACAATTAATGTAAAATATTTGAGTTATATGATGAACATTCAGTACATTTAGTTGGATTCATAGCAAAAACTCTGATGTGGCCAGGCACATGACTTTATCATACAATATATATAAAATTAATAGCTTAGCTGCATGAGAATCTATTTTATTGAGATAAATCGTAGGTATTGTCAAAGCATCAGCATTTGACACTACATACACTACGTCATTAGAATAATAATTATTTATGTCACAAGTGCCGAAAGTACGGAGTAGGGCGACGAGCGGTGATACGGACGAGCGACGACGAGTGTCGCCGTCGCATATGAGCGAGTAGCGCTATCTAGTTTTTGGCAGGAGCGACATCAACGTTTATTGTGTGGCTTTTTAAGAAATACGTATTTAAAAAAAAATAAATGATTTCTGTATAGTAAATGCTAGGTTGGTACCACTTTGACGAAAGGTGCGTTCCGATTGGTAGGTAATGGTAGCTAATGGCGGTGGTAGAATACGAAATTATAGTATTTCTTACATATCGTGATAATGACACATTAGTTTGCGTGTACATAAACATGAGTCACTAGCAATTTTCTATTGGAAATACTATAACGGCGTCTGCTACCACTGCCATTATCACTAATGAAAACGCACCTTAAAAAGGTAATTCAAATTCTGACAGATTTATATTTGTTCATAACACATCCCTACAAACATACTAAAATAAAACTACACTCATCGCTATACTTTATTTATAATTTTCTCAATGTATCATTTTTAGAATTAGATATAAAGACGGTGATATATATTGGATTTTCGTATATATCTTGAGTGAACGCTGAGAACGGGTTTTTTGGAAATGTGAGCATTGCGGACTTGGGTTAGTTTTGACCACGTTCGACCAGTCGAATATGTAACGTGCTATCACTGCTATGTATCAGTTGTACCGATCCAGAAGAATAAAGTTGTGTTAAATGTACTGCCGTGTTTAATTAGCAGCGATATATCAAATGGCGACGAAGATAAAAAGGAGAGCAAACTGGAATTGGTAAAGAAGGAGCCCGTGGAGAACGAATCAGCGGAGAAAGCAGGAAAGTGCACGTGTCCTGTAACTACGTACTATCGTGGCCATATATTATGTCCCTTCTTTTGACGTCCATTTTTTCGGAAACCTAGGGGCAAAATTTTTTTAAACAATTCTGGTGCTGTCCTTGATTAATATGCTACAACTCATAAAAATTAGAAAGCTGTACGTGTTGGCGTTTTCCCGATTTTTCCAAATTGATAAGAATTGGCGCTGTTTTTGCCACGTAAATTTTATTCGTTTAACTTTAGCAATTAATTACTCCGGAAATAATACATAGATTTGAACGAATTAAAAAGTAAAATCACCTGCGGAATGCTAGCTTTCAATGTGTATTTTTGTAAAATCATTGGATTAGTGGTTGACCCACAAAGAGCTATATTATGCAGTGCCAGCCATTCCGTTATTAGAAGAGCTAGAATAATGAAATATAGACTATAGGCTACCCAATAATTCATAGGTTTAAAGTTTATTACGTAATCATTGTTTATCTTGCATTTTTCATACAAAAGATCGTGCTGAAACTCCGAGTGAATTCCGACGCTCTACGGTCTTTGAGGGGTTGCGGGGAAGAGAGGCGTTAGCGGTGCAGTCATGTCGGAGAGAACCGACACAGCTGGGAGAACCCGCTAGCTTATTATCAATACACAAAAAGAACGATAACTTGTCTACTATAGGTAGTAAATTTAACTAACAATTAAATTCTTAATATTTGCATAATTTTGATTATAATATGTGACCCGGTACGAGATAAATCCCTCCTATCGATTGGCGTTTATGTTTTCTTCAGTTTTTATACAATAAGGTTAAACAAGATTTTAGAACAAGATTTTGATGGAAGCGGATAAATCTAATAATATGGAGTTAGCAGATTTTCCGATTAGTGGTGAATACTAAATTAAGCATTCTTGATAAACCTAAAAATATTTAAAAAGTATGCCCGATTTTGTTATATAAATATTCAAACTATCTGCTGCCGGATATCCAAATTTCTTTGGCGAGGCATAATCGCCGTGTCGTTTTATGTATTGTGTCCGTAAACACTAGTAACGTCGCTGTCGATCCCTTGCCCCGCTCGCCCCCTCGGACCGTAGAGCGCCGCGTCAACTGCAGCAATCATGAGATGCTTCAACTCGATATTTTGTAGGGAAAATCCAAGATAAACCATGATTATGTAATAAACTTTAAACCTATGAATTTGTGGGTAGCCTATAGTCTATATTTCATTATTCTAGCTCTTCTAATAAAGGAATTGCTCGCATTTCATAATATAGCTTTTTGTGGGTCAAGCACTAATCCAATGATTTTACAAAAATGCACATTGAAAGCTAGCATTCCGCAGGTGATTTTACTTTTTAATTCGTTCAAATATATGTATTATTTCCGGAGTAATTAATTGCTAAAGTTAAACGAATAAAATTTACGTGGCAAAAACAGCGCCAATTCTTCTAATTCGTTCAAATATATGTATTATTTCCGGAGTAATTAATTGCTAAAGTTAAACGAATAAAATTTACGTGGCAAAAACAGCGCCAATTCTTCTTAATTTGGAAAAATCGGGAAAACGCCAACACATACAGCTTTCTAATTTTTATGAGTTGTAGCATATTAAACAAGGACAGCACCAGAATTTTTTCAAATTTTTTCTCCCCTAGGTATCGGAGAAAATGGACGTCAAAAGAAGGGACATAATATATGGCCACGATAGTACATCATGGCGCTTATTGGGAGTATTGAAAATTTCTTGCCGGGAACAGATTTCGAGGCATACACGGAACGAGTTAAGCAGTTCTATATAGTAAATGATGTCCCCGCCGCAAAAAAGGTACCACTTTTAATTACTTTAATGGGACCAGAGACGTACAAAATTTTAAAATCGCTTCTCAGTCCAGTGGATCCCGCGACAAAAAGTTTTGAGGAATTAGAGGCTAAATTAAAAGAACATTTCCAACCAAAACGAAACGTAATCGCAGAACGTTTTAAATTATATAAAAGGGACCAGTTCCCAGGCGAATCAATTAACGAATACCTAGTTAATTTGAAATCGTTGGCACAAACATGCGATTTTGGAACATTTCTGAATCAAGCTTTAAGGGATAGGTTAGTCTGTGGTCTTCATGATCCCAGAATACAAAGTGAATTGTTAAATAAATCAGACATACCCTTTGAATCCGCTAGTAAATTAGCCCTAAGCCTAGAATTGGCACAGAGAGAAGTTCATAATTTGAAACCTTATCCAGTACATGCGGTCCGCGAAAATTGTAAGAAGAATTTCCAGAGATCAGAGTCTAGACGCAAAGGTCATAGTCCAGATGGGTGGTTACGCAGTTCGTCAAAGGATCGACGGATAGTAACATGTTTTTATTGCCATAAACAGGGACACATGGCTAAGGATTGTTGGAAGAAGCAAAATAAAGGAAAATTCATGCACGCAAGAGGACATGAGACAATTGGATTGGTTTCGATGGTGAATCACGTCGAGCAAGATCCAGCGATGAAGATTCAAATTAATATTGAAGTCAGAGACGTTACCATGGAAGTAGATACAGGGGCAGGACCATCTATTATTAGTTTTGTTGATTATTCTCTATTTTTTGCTCATATTCCGATAATTAATAATGATTGTAAATTACAGGTTGTTACTGGACAACGGGTACAAGTAGCCGGTCGTATAGAAGTGGAAGTACGGTGGCAGATTGAAGGTGTATTGGAAAAAATAAAACTGGAACTGATTGTCATTCATAGCGACTCATCCTTCACGCCATTATTAGGCAGAGCTTGGTTAACAGTTCTGTTCCCCCGTTGGAAAGAAATATTTGGTGAGAGTAGTGTTTTAAATGAAAATTTTGATTTTCAAAACTGTGATCAGGTAAACTCTTATATTACAGGTGGTGGGAATGAATTAATTGAAGGTTTGAAACGTCAATATCCACTTGTTTTTAATGGGTGTCTTAGCGATCCAATAAAGGGTTTTAAAGCTAGCGTACATTTAAAGTCGGGAGTCAGTCCAATTTTCCATAAAGCGTACACAGTACCATTTCAGTTAAGAGACACTGTAACTGCGGAACTAGATAGACTGTGCAAAGAAAAAATCTTAGTTAAAATAGAACGCAGTGAATTTGCTAGTCCAGTGGTAATAGTTCATAAAAGTAAGGGAGAAATAAGAATTTGTGTTGATTGCAAAGTTACCATCAATAAGCATTTAGAAATGGGATTTTACTCTTTACCTCGTATTGATGAAATCTTGGCAAGTTTGTCTAACTGCGAAGTATTTTGTACACTTGATTTAACTGGAGCTTATCAGCAGTTAGAAGTGGATGAACAGTCACAAAAGTATTTGACAATTAATACCTTTAAGGGGTTATTCAGATTTACCAGACTTTGCTTTGGAATAGCAAGCGCTCCATTTCAATTTCAGTCCGTAATGGATCAGATCTTAGAAGGAATAGATAACGTTCACTGTTATCTTGACGATATTTTAATAGGTGGGAAAGATCTTCAGGGTTGTAAAAATAACTTAATTATAGTATTAGAACGTCTAAACAAATTCAATGTTAAGTTAAATTTGAATAAATGTAGTTTCTTTCAACGTAAAATAACATATTTAGGACATGTAATTGAGAATAATAAAATTAAGCCCAATCCAGATAAAATAGAAGCAATACAAAAGGCTCCACAACCTGAAAATGTTAAACAGTTGCAGTCATATTTGGGATTGTTGAATTATTATGGACATTTTATTCCAAACTTAACCTCGGAATTGAAACCATTGTGTAATTTACTTAGAAAAGACGAAAAATTTAAATGGTCAAAGGAGTGTGCAGATTCATTCAGAAAAAGTAAAGATTTACTGCTTAATAATAATATTTTAGAAATGTATGACCCCGAAAAACCTATAGTAATTTCTTGTGATGCGAGCCCATATGGAGTTGCAGCGATTTTGTCGCATATGATCGATGGCAAAGAAAAACCTGTTTTGTTCGCCTCATGTTCATTGACTCCAGCTGAGCGCAATTATTCACAATTGCATCGAGAGGCTTTAGCGATCATTTTTGGAGTAAAAAAATTTCATAAATATATTTACGGGAAAAGGTTTGCTATCCACAGTGATCATCAGCCTTTGAGGCATATTTTTAGTCCATCCAAGAACACACCAGCAGTAGCCGCGTCACGGCTGCATAGATGGGCAGTAATATTATCCATGTATGACTATGAAATAATATATAAAAAAGCGAGTTTGATGACACATTCCGATGCCCTTTCACGATTACCACTCCCACTTGCCTCAAACATTGAATGTTTTAATATCAATTCAATTTACAATGCACAAGATGAAAAAATTAATGTAAAAGAAATTTCAAAACAGACTAGTTGGGACCGAGTTTTAAAGAATGTTTTAAAATTTACTAAATATGGATGGCCTGATAAAATGAGTAAAGAAATAAAATATTATTATAATTTAAGAAATAGTTTTTCAGTGGATGACAATTGTTTATTTTACGGTGATAGGCTGGTAATACCACAAACATGTCAATTAAAAATATTAGGGTTATTACATGAAGGGCACATAGGCATCACACGCATGAAAATGTTGGCCAGAGGCTATGTTTGGTGGAAGAATATTGACATGAGTATAGAAAATTTTGTGGGAAAGTGCATAGCATGCCAGCAAACGGCAAATGTTCTGAAAAGAAAACCACATGTTGGGTGGCCCAAACCAACCAAACCGTTTGACAGGATTCATTTAGATTTGTTCTATTTTGGAACAAATACGTTCTTAATTGTGGATGACACCTATAGCAAGTGGATTGAGGTTTTTCTTATTAAAAGAAGTAACGTTGAGGTTATATTGGATAAACTTGAATCCTTATGGATTACTTTCGGCTTACCAACCACAATTTGCTGTGACAATGGACCGCCATTTAATTCTTATAAATTGAGTATGTTTTGTAAATCGAACGGAATTAAATTGATTCATTCTCCACCTTATTACCCACCAAGCAACGGCGCAGCAGAAAGGGCGGTACAGACTGTTAAAAAGGCTCTGAAGACATTTTTTATTGATGACTTTTCAATAAAGCAAAAGCTGTTTAAATTTTTGAGCCATTACAGAAATGCTCCTTCAACTGTTACCGGACAAACACCATCTGAACTAATTTTTAATTATTTACCCCGTACCGAGCTAGAAAAGTTAAATAATCGTAAATCCGTGTCTTTTCAATTAAACAAAAATAAAATGCATTATTATGATAACAAAAATAATTATAAAATAAAAAAGAATCAAATTAAAAGGACAAACAAGAATAAATGTATTTCTTTTAAAGTGGGGGAAAAAGTTATGTATCAGAATATGTTTAAAACGTATGTCAAATGGATGACAGCAACTATAATTGAAGTTCTATCTCCTTTAGTATATAAAATTGTGATTGATGGAAATATAAAAATTGCACATTATAATCAACTTCGTCGTTCTAATTTAGAGGACAAATATCATCCATCGATACCTTTGACACCACAGCTCGATAGAACGGAAATTCGTAGATCTGTTAGAAAACGACGAGTACCCGATCGACTTGTTTATTGAAAATTTTATTGATTGTGTTATTAATGTATTTAAGCATATTGTATTGCATTATGTAGCATTGTATGTGTAGATATAAGTTTGATTTGCTTTGATTTATGGATTGTTGTCTACATGTATTTCATAAAATTGGATTGTATTCTGTAATGTGTATGTGTAGATATAAGAAGTATGCTTTGCTTTGATTCGGGGATTATTAACTAATTTGTATTGTGCAACGATATTCTTTTGTTTTAAGGGGGGAGAAATGATATATATTGGATTTTCGTATATTTCTTGAGTGAACGCTGAGAACGGGTTTTTTGGAAATGTGAGCATTGCGGACTCGGGTTAGTTTTGACCAAGTTCGACCAGTCGAATATGTAACCTGCTATGTATCAGTTGTACCGATCAAGAAGAATAAAGTTATACCAAATGTACTGCCGTGTTTAATTAGCAGCGATATATCAGTGCTTAATTAGTTTAGTTGATTTTATTTTTTTTATATGAATGAAGGCGGAATTTTTCTGATTTTTGGTCAGACAAGTTCCGTTTCTCATTTTAATCGCCTGCTTTTGACTTATATCGGTTTGATTTTCTGTGGATTTGGCGGCTGATGATGGACCTGTGGTCCGAAACGCGTAAGTAAATTAAATAAATTAATTTGCATCGAAGAGTTATTTCATTTACATCCTTAAATTTGTTGATGCATTATGGATCTAAATCTCATATAACAATAAGCCTGAACCTTCCAATAAACGAGGCATATTTGAAATTGTACCAACCCATGTAAATCTTTCCGCATTCACTTGTTGAAACTATTTTTGTATATACGTTACTTTTGTTCCATAATTGTTTTGTATTTAAATACCTTGTTCCAATGCTAATCAATGATTGCCTATTGTGTTAATAATTGTAGTTTAATAACAAATTATACAGGTTTACAGGGTGTAGCATTAAAATGTGCTTTTTTATTCGTTTTTAAATATGGATGAAACAGGAAATCAGTTAGCCGCATTGACTATTTCGACGATTTTATGTGCAAACATGCAATATTCTATAATAAAATAGCAGAAACAGCATCAGCAAAATTTGGCCTGATTTCAGCCGGTAATTCAGTATTCTATAGTAAATCGTCTACAGGCTTAAATGGCCTCTCTCTTGTATGCGCTTTCAAATGCCTTATAAAATTAGCAATGTATGTGGTAGAAAAATCTCATATGGTGCATATAAGTGGCTTTTCTGCTGTATGCATTCTCATATGCCGTTTAATACTAGCCCTCGTTGCAGCAGCATAATCACATACGGTGCACTTAAATGGTTTCTCTCCGGTATGCGCCGTCAAATGATGTTTCAGACTACCTCTATTTGCAGAAGTATAACCAGTATGGTTTTTCATATGCAGTTTAAGACACCTCCTTGTTGCAGTAGCATAATCACATGCGGTGCACTTAAATGGTCTCTCTCTGGTATGCGTTCTCATATGTTTTGTAAGAGAACCACGCCGTGCATTAGCATAATCACATAAGGTGCATTTAAATGGTTTTTCTCCTGTATGCGTTCGCATATGCTGCGAAATAACAAACCGATGTGCACTAGAATAATCACATCAGGTGCACTTAAATGGCCTCTCTCCTGTATGTATTTTCGTATGCTTTGTTAGAGCACACTGATATGCACTAGCATAATCACATAAGGTGCATTTAAATGGTTTTTCTCCTGTATGCACTCTCGTATGTACTTTAAGACCAGTGCTTGTTGTACTAGCATAATCACATAAGGTGCATTTAAATGGTTTTTCTCTTGTATGCTTTCTCATGTGCGGTTTAAGACTACTCCTTTTTGCAGCAGCAAAATCACATAAAGTGCACTTAAATGGTCTCTCTCCTGTATGCGTTCTCATATGTTCTGTAAGATGACTACGCCATGCACTAGCATAATCACATAAGGTGCACTTAAACGGTCTTTTTCCTGTATGCATATTCATATGTTCTGTAAGATGACTACGATGTGAACTAGCATAATCACATAAGGTGCATTTAAATGTTTTTTTGCTTGTATGCATTCTCATGTGCGGTTTAAGACTACTCGTTGACGGTGCAGTTGCCTCGCCGTAGTTGCTAAGCGGCAATGCTTCTTCGGGTGTCTCTGCCTTTGGAGGATCTAATGATTGTCCGGATACTGTACAAGTGGAGCCAGATATAGTAGTTTCCGTAAATTCCAGTTCTTCAACTTTTGTGTCCAATCTGAAAAAAAAAAATGAAACCACGATAAGCAATAATTTCATTTACCATAACCTGAAATTTCCAGATAACTTAAGTTTACATCATTTTTACCCACTCCGCCCAACCCAACCAAAAACTACTATTTCCGTCGATCGTTTATAGGTATATTATAGCCTATCACAAGACTTAAAGACTTTGTTTGATTGGCCAATCGAACATATGTGAAAATTGTGAAATGCAACCTTCAAATCAAAACATACCGCCCTGTAGAATTGTCAGTGTCGAACAGTGAACTGTATATACTATATACTACGTGTAACTGGAAAGGACCTATAATGGTCAATACGTGATGCAAATGCATTTGGTATGCAACCCGCAGTGTAGTGGTTAAGCTATTTCTTGCTATCTCATACGCATACGGTACTATCACTGTATGCGGTTTGAATGTAACTTTTTTATTTGTAATATTTTTTATTCATATATTCCGCCTAATTTAAATTTACAGACTAGGAACTATCGCGAGCATAAAAAACGGGGACACTCTAATTTGCACTGATTAAACTGGGCTTCGTAATGCCATGTCAGTACGCTTGTCATGTCACATTAATGTCATCTTGAATTTTGACGTAATAAATAAAAATTTCGCAATTGATTAATTTTTAGAAGGCAAATTAAAACTCGACTAAATGATAAAATCAGCATTCGACAAATTCTTATTGAATTAAGTGTCGTGTCGGCAAGAACACGGCAAAGAATAAAATTGATGGAACCAGAACAAAATTGTAGGTTAACAGGAAAAAGAAAAGTCTTTCTTCTGCGAACTAGTATTTAATTATATGCTCTGGTTATTAATTTCGAACTATTATGTTCATCATCAGACCAGCTGAAAAGACAAAGGACATGACAAATAGTTTCTTAGAGTAATATAAATTAACATTGTGCGACAAACATCAGTAAAACTCACCGTCGGGTTCAGCTTCGGCGAATACAAAAACAAATACACATAATGTAACAATATCAAAACTCGGTGAATGGTCTTGAAGAGGGTTGGAGAACTAATTACGGGTCAGTGGATAAAAATCGCGCCACACGTATAGAGTAAACAACTGTACATTATAAAATGGAAACGGAGAGACATGTGCGCGTGTCCGGTGAATCAAGATTATCTACCCTCACTCCAAAATGACCTCACGCTACATCTCCATTCCTGGTATCCTTGATTATATACCTATATAGATAGCCAACCGAAGCGCCTCCACCAATTTCTGCTCCCTGCATAGTGGTGCACCTAGCGGGAAATATGCGAAGTAATAGTTATCAATGAAACCCGAAATAATATGAATATGCAACCAAACTAGCTCGGGTATTCAGGATGTATTGAAGATACATTTTAATAACATTGAATATGAGAAACTGAAACTAACTAGACGTTATTTTAATAACATAAAATGCAAGATTTCATTATAGTTTAAACAAACGTCATTTAAACAAACTACTTACAAAATGAAAGTTACTTACCTACCAGAATAGTGATATTGTGCTGAATAAAAGGTACGGCAAGTGGAAAAAGTCTTAAGCTGAGAAAGTAATAACACTACAAATTACAAGCTGAAAAACTTTATTAAATTTAGAAATAATACTACAAATACAAGTACTTTATATTGTTAAAAATATGTTACACCTTCTAGTATGAAAATATACAACAGTAATTTCATAGCTCTTTGTAAACCAACTATATTACATAATAATGCTAAAAACATATCTATTCTACACAAAATTGGCGTTGTTTTCTGCCAGTGTGGCTTGAAAATGAGGAAAGCAGTTATGTCTTCCTAACCTGTCTGGGGGGGACTAGCTTTTGCTGGCAAAGATAGCATGTTAGGGGTCGTCCATTAATCACGTGAGGTTTTTAAGCCCCCTTTTTACACTCCCCTCCCCCCTGGTGATATTTGGTGAGGTTCTAAGGTACCCCCCCCCCACCTTTCTAACATCACGTGTATATTTTTTGTTGAAAAACTCAAATATTTTCCGAATACCTTTTATTGAAAAATATAATAATATTTATATACACGTGATATGTCACAACAACCCCCCTCCCCCATTGTGATCAATAGTGATGTAATCCAAAGCCCCCCCTCCCCTATTTCAACCTCACTTGATTAATGGACGACCCCTTAATAATATCCTCAATAATAGAAATAAATTCTAAACTGATATTCTCCTGTCTAACAAGCTTCCGTAGTGATGAAATTATAATGAATTTTATTTTCGTTATTACTATCAGATGATGATGTTGGTGTTCGTTTCTTTTGCTTCTCTACTTGTTCTATGCTGGTTCCATATTCCCATAGTCTTCAGTACGAAAATAGTTAGGTTTTGACGTGTTTCCTGTAAATAAAAATCACATAAGAAACATTACCACTATAATTATTTTGCAATAATGTTTGCAAAAACTAAGATGTGATGAAGAAGAAATTTGTATAATTGTTGCATTTGTTATTTGTATAGTTTTTTTTGTTAAATTATATTATAATATACACGTCGACCCATAATTTGATGGACCTGCTTGAACATTCTTGGGACAATATAAGACAATTTAAGGCAGTTCCTTTTCATTTCTTTGTTAGACTGCTTCAAAATTTACTTTTCAAAGCAATTTTTTTATATAACATGGTTTCTGTACAACTTTTATTCATAATATTGGAACAATTAAATTAGAAAGTTTTTGTAATAAGATTGGATTAGGTCTTGTATTATACCATTAGTGAGCAACGCATGGATGTCATCATGACACTGTCATGACAAAATAGACAGAAACTTTTTTATTGCAAGCAGAAATATTTAGAACAATTCTTTCTGAAAGATAGATTCGTATGTGATATTTTTGTATCCTTACAATTTTTGATAGGAGGAAAAATAAAGGGAATGTGATCATGAAACTTGATTTAGAATTTCATAGATCATAGAACTTGAATTAGATTGTGTAATGATATGAAACAATTTCAAAATTATTACTTTTTACATCAAATGAATCCTTTACAGGGAAAAGTTTTACATTAGTATAAATAAAAAATATTATTTACAAACAATTTAATTCAATTACACAATTTATTACTTAAAATATATATTCTAAATAATAATCTAACCTCATACTTCCTTTAGAGTTGATTTGTTATAAATCAAGACTCTAAGATAGGGTTTACCGGAAATTTGGTTGGTAATTCTACCAACAGCAATTAAAATTGTCGGTAAATTACCAACGGTAATTTATATGGACGGTAAATAAACATCGGTAATTTAAGCCGTAAATTACGGTAATTAAAAAGCGGTAAATTACCATTTACGGTAATTAACTCGGTTACGCGGTAAATTACCCTTTTACATCCCTGACTATTTCCAATCTTCATATTAATGTACCGCAGATTTCTGCAAGCATTAACACCCTTTAGTAAAAATAATGTTAAAATTTTAGATATCAATCTTATTGAATTCCTTGAATGCCCCATGCATATTGGTGCATATTGGTGCTCTCCTATTCGTTAAACATGGTGATTTCACGATCTCAAGCCGGAGAAATTGAAGAACTTATCGTTCAAGCATTCCAGAAGAAAGAGTTTCTTGATAGCATTTCAGCAGCTATTTCGGTGGTTGTTGAGCGACAGCTAAGTTCAATTATTGAGAAGTATGAAGAAAAAATTGTTGTATTGAATAAGGAGGTTGAATGTTTAAAAGCGCAAAACGAGGCCACCAGGGAACTGTGTAACAAAAGAACCGATGAGCTGGAGCACACTGAGTCTCTGTTACTCGACCTCGTGTCAAAGAAAATGGGAGTCGCCCTGGTGTCTGCGAATATAGACCGTTGCCACAGAGTTGGGAAGAAAAGTGATTCTCCACGTGCGATTATTATGAAGTTTACAAGTTTTAAGTTTAAAGATCTAGTGTTTCGTGCAAAATCCCGTTTAAAGGGAACAAAAATTGTGGTGAAGGAAGATCCAACACGGATGAGAGCGGAGAAGGTGAGACAATTGTGGGAACAGCACGGTAGGAATAATGTGTGGACGATTGATGGTACTGTTTTTTATAAAGATAAACTGACAAACGTAAAGATGAAATATAATTTTTAGTGTCTACGTGGATGAATTGCGATGCTAGTAGTTAAAATTCGGCCAAGAGTACAATATCATTTACAATTTAGTTTAAAATATTCTTTGTACTGTGTACTTCATTCTTATTGTTGGATTATTATTTGATTAATTGGTGATTATTCCTTTAATTTTGCTTATTCATATTAGTTTAGTTTGGTTTAGCATACATTTGATAATTTCTGTTGTATCGCACGCGTATTTGTTGCATAGAACTCATATTGGGTTTATTTATTAGTTTAATTCTTACATTAATTCTTAATATCTGTAATCGTTGAATTTGCTGAGGGCATCATATTGGTGATATATTATTTGTCTGTTCTCGATTTATTTCCTTTGGTAAATATACTGTATTGTTTTGATTGGTGCTTTTGTGTATATAGTGAAAATATATTATTCATTCAGCTTTGCAATACTAAGCAACTCATCTGGTGTTTATGATTATATAGGTTTTATTAGTTTAATATATGATGAGTTTTTGATCTAGTATTTAGCGATCCTTATTTTTATTGTTTTTGTTTTGCTTTTCATAGAGGAAGATTATGTCTTTCAGTGTTGCTCATTTGAATGTGCGCTCGCTCTTTAAAAATATCTCTCATGTAAGAGACATATTGACCGGCAACGACTTTGGCGTTTTTGCTGTGACTGAGACGTGGTTGACGGATGCGGTATCGAGTTTGTTTGTAGATGTCAACAACTATTCGCTGATTAGATCGGATAGGCCTACGAGAGGTGGTGGTACGGGACTGTATGTGAGAGCGGACGTTCGATATAGGGTATTGAATGTGGCTTGTCCACTTGAACATTCCCTGATAATTGTTTCGTTTGCTGCAAGGTCGATTGCAGTCGGAGCGGTCTACCGCCCACCGGGGGTATGCGGATGTGATTTTTTTGATTCGCTTGAGAATATGATCACAACTCTTCTGCCATTATGTGACGAAGTTGTAATTTTGGGTGACCTCAATATTAATTTGTTAAATGATCGTGACGTTTCGGTTTTGAGACTCAATTCTTTGATGGGGGCCTATGGGTTGGTGCAAGTCGTGGGGTCGCCAACGCGAGTTACTGATCATTCGGCAACATTACTGGGTGTGATAATAACATCTTTTCCGGTTGAGGATTGCTCTGGGATGGTGCTCGATGCTGGTGACGTGTTTGATCACTGCTCGGTTGGGTGTTCTTTCCGTGTTGGTAGGGCGAAAACATGTCCCGTGGAGAGAGTGATTCGTGATTCGCGCGGTTTTGACGCACAATCATTACGGCGCGATTTAAATTATGTTCCTTGGCTCGATATCGTGCATGCGGTGGGGGTTAACAACAAAGTATGTGTGCTGAATTATTTTTTACTATCTCTATATGATGTACATTTCCCGGAGCGGGTCGTAAAAGTCACTCGTCCCGGAGCACCTTGGCTTACGCATGCCGTCAGAGAAATGATTGCACTAAAAAATACCGCTCTGAGGAGGTTCCACCGGACGGGCAGCTTGGCGGATAGGTCATACTACGTGACATTGCGGAATTACACTAAAGGTGCTATTAAACGCGAGAAGAAAAAGCATACTACGATTCTGTGTTCTCCGCAGTTGACAGTAGACGAATGTGGAAAGCATTCGATCGTTTCCGAGGGGCAGGCGGGGGCTCTGGTACAATTCCTCCATCGTTGTCCGACGTGGATAGCATTAACAGTTTCTTTGTTGATTCAGTGGCTGGTGTGGATGCCGGTGCTGATCGGTTGGCTTTCTATGCGACAAATATCCATCCCAATGCGGTTCAAGCTTTTCAGTTCAGGCTGGCCACAGAAGGTGAGGTATTGAATGCTATAAATAGCATAAAGTCGGATGCCGTCGGAGTTGATGGGATTCCATCATCTTTTATAAAACTGTGCTGCCCAATTATATTGCCATACATTACACACGTCATTAACTCGTGCATAATGGATCATATCTTTCCGGATTGTTGGAAGGAGGCTGTTGTGACACCTTTACCAAAAATAAAATCTCCCACCGAATATAAGCATCTGCGACCAATCAGTGTATTGCCTGCAATGTCAAAGGTACTTGAACGCATTGTAGAGAGGCAGCTTCGTGACTATCTCTTGGAACACAGTCTGCTGCCGGCAAACCAGTCGGGTTTTCGTGCACGCCATAGCTGTGGTACGACATTGCTGGACGTCGTTGATGATGCCATTGCCGCGGTGGATCGTAGGGAAGTTACGTTATTGGTTCTTCTTGATTACACAAAAGCGTTTGATTGTGTCAATCATGAGCTTCTTCTTGGGATGCTGAGGTACATGGGGTTGGGTGAGGATGCATTAGCTTTCTTTTTAAGTTATTTGTCTGGTAGATCCCAGAGAGTCAGGATCGGCCGGGAGGTATCTGGGGAACGCTTGCTGACTCGAGGTGTTGCCCAGGGAAGCATATGTGCTCCACTGTTGTATTTGGTGTATACGTCTTGTTTTTCTTCCTGCCTGTCCGCATGCCAAAGTCACTTTTTTGCTGATGATTGTCAGCTCTATTTGCACTTTTGTCCTTCTGATGTGGACGCTGCATGTCATCGAATAAATGAGGACTTGAGCAACCTATGGCAGTTCTCTGCAGAGCACTCCCTTGTGGTCAATCCGTCTAAGTCCTGTGTTGTTTTGTTGGGTAGGAGACAGTCGCGCATGGCTATATCCGATCGCGTAAGTTTGAGCATTGGCGGTGTCCCCATTCCCTTGGTTGATGAGGCGAGAGATCTTGGATTGATCATTGATTCGGATCTCAGATTTAAGCAACATATTGCCAATAAGACGCGCTTGGCGTTTGCTAACCTGAGAGCACTATACAACAGCTGCGAGTTTCTGTCCAGGCGTGTGAGGGTAATTTTATGCGATTCATTGGTGCTCTCGCACTTTAATTTTGCGGACGTTGTATATGGACCTTGCCTGGACTCGACAGATAGGCGTCGCATTCAGAAGGTGCAGAATGCGTGTCTTAGATTTGTGTACGGTGTGCGTCGACGAGAGCATATTACACCATGGTTGCATTTATCGGGGTGGCTGAGTATGTCCCGTCGGAGAGAGCTGCACTCTGCTGCACTGTATGTATCCATTATTAAGGCCAAGGTTCCTAGGTATTTGTACAACAAAATTTCGTTTCGGACAGATGTACACCACCTCAACTTGCGCCATAGATCCTATATCCAAATGCCTAGACATACAACTTACATTTTTAATAGATCATTCAGGTACAACATTGCGTTTCTTTGGAATTCCCTTCCGATTGATCTACGTTCTCGGTCAAATGTTATGAGCCTAGTTGCATTTAAGAAAGAGTACAGGAGACTGTTGTTGAATGAGCAATGCATTGACTCGTAGTCCAACCTATGTAATGATTGTTGTTACTTTTTGTGTAGCTTTTCCGTGTTGATATTGTTGTAAGTGTTCTAAATGTATAATGTGTAGGTTGGGGTGGAAGAACGGATACTCTTTGTAAGGATCCGAACCCCCTCCTTTTAACTTCACCTAATGGGTACAATATTATTAATATTTATTTACGTATGATTTGTAATGTGGTGAAGTTAATAAAGGCTTTATTTATTTATTTGTTCAAGAGTGCTAATAATTCGTGATGTTAGTTAGTTTCTTTTACCGTTAAACTGACAAATATGAGTGTTAACTTAGAAAGTTAGGTATGATCTGTTGTAGAATGAATGTTGGAATGAATGATAATAGTAGTGTTCGATTACCACTTGCTGTTCAGTTCAATTCAGTGCGCATTCAATCTAAGCCACGATAAGTTGATTTAGTGCCGTTCGATTACCACTTTGACGTCTATTCAAAAGTATACAATCAGTTCCCCCTTCACCCCTCGAGCACAACCCGCCAAGCTGCTCCGTTGTATTCAGGTCAGGATGACTAAAGCGCGTTCGATTACTGCGTTAGTACCCAAATTGCACTCAAAATGATTGCGCTCAAATTGAGTGCGACTGGTGATCGAACGCTACTAATGATAATTTACAAATACAACCTAAATCGTTAAGTAATTGTCAAATAGTTTATGGTCTGGTGTTTTCATCTACTATAAAATAAACGTCCATAAAATGAGAAACTGTATCAGCAGCTTTCACCTACAAGTTATAAAAATAAAGTTATTTTCTACAAACCTTAGTTATTTTTCTTGACGTATAACCAGACGTTGTTAGATATGTAAACAGTAGCCCACATCGTTTGTTGTCTTTTCGTCATTGACAACCCTGCTCTACACAATTGGTCTTCATAATTAATTCTACTGTAAGAAATGAAACAAATAAAAATTTGTTATCTACAGTAACAAAATAAATCTTACGGTCGCTCTAGTAAGTGGCCTTCTTCCTATCTTCTTGATTATATGTGTTCAGGATTTAGGAGTGATTAATTACTCGAAGTGCCACGTTATATGTGATTGGATGTGATAATAGTATGCATAAGAATCTCTGTATGCATAGCCACGTTACTTTCTTTGACAACCCATCAAAATTTATGGTATAAACTCCCAGATTATCACCATCAGCTGTAAAGTCTGCAGTAGATACCATCCGTGCTGTAGCAAAAAATAAAAAGGTCTCAAGGTTTTATATACACACTAAATTAGCCACAATAGCATACGCACCTAGTTTTACGTTAACTTATTTCGTCCACAAGGTACATAATTGCTTCCAGTATTCTTTATTTTTGGGAATAATGTATGAACACGTACTCGATAGCCAATCACTGACCAACAGGCATTTCAAAGAATAAAATTAATTTCTTCGACGTGACGAGGTTATTAATTCTCGCCATCTTTTCTCTAAATGTAAACAAACCCTTTGCGCATTTAATCGATGTTGGCCTCAACACTATTTGCGTATTTTATTGCATTTCAATACTGCTAGCGCCATCTACAAATTCAGATACTCCGTGTCCCTAACGAAACTGTTTTTTATATGTTGTCTACAGCGTTAAGTGCGCCCTATGTAATTTTTCTAGTGTACAACATTTTAATCTTGTACAGCATTTGAGAACGCATACAGGTGAGAACCAGGTGCGTGAAGTTGGAATTTTGAAGCTTTTATTACACCATCGTTTGACCATGTTTGACCATCTTTTTATTTCGTTTGACCACCCACCGTTTACGAGTTATTTACATTATCAACATGGGGGACCAACTTCACAGTAGCCCCCCATTATTCGAATTTACAAGACTTTATTACGCCATCGTTTAACCATATTTTTTTTTTCGTTTGACCTCCCACCGTTTACGAGTTATTTACATTTTCATCATGGGGGACCAACTTCACAGTGGCCCCCCATTATTCGACTTTACAAAACTTTACTACGCCATCGTTTGACCATTTGTTTGACCATGTTTGACCATATTTTTTTTTCGTTTGACCTCCCACCGTTTACGAGTTATTTACATTATCAACATGGGGGACCAACTTCACAGTAGCCCCCCATTATTCGAATTTACAAGACTTTATTACGCCATCGTTTGACCATTTGTTTGACCATGTTTGACTATATTTTTTTTTCGTTTGACCTCCCACCGTTATGAGTTATTTACATTATCAACATGCGGGACCAACTTCACAGTAGCCCCCCATTATTCAAATTTACAAGACTTTATTACGCCATCGTTTGACCATTTGTTTGACCATGTTTGACAATATTTTTTTTCGTTTGACCTCCCACCGTTTACGAGTTATTTACATTATCAACATGGGGGACCAACTTCACAGTAGCCCCCCATTATTCGAATTTACAAGACTTTATTACGCTATCGTTTGACCATGTTTGACCATATTTTATTTCGTTTGACCTCCCACCGTTTACGAGTTATTTACATTATCAACATGGGGGACCAACTTCACAGTAGTCCCCATTATTCGAATTTACAAGACTTTATTACGCCATCGTTTGACCATTTGTTTGACCATGTTTGACAATATTTTTTTTCGTTTGACCTCCCACCGTTTACGAGTTATTTACATTATCAACATGGGGGACCAACTTCACAGTAGCCCCCCATTATTCGAATTTACAAGACTTTATTACGCCATCGTTTGACCATGTTTGACCATATTTTATTTCGTTTGACCTCCCACCGTTTACGAGTTATTTACATTATCAACATGGGGGACCAACTTCACAGTAGCCCCCATTATTCGAATTTACAAGACTTTATTACGCCATCGTTTGACCATGTTTGACCATATTTTTTTTCGTTTGACCTCCCACCGTTTACGAGTTATTTACATTATCAACATGGGGGACCAACTTCACAGTAGCCCCCATTATTCGAATTTACAAGACTTTATTACGCCATCGTTTGACCATTTGTTTGACCATGTTTGACCATATTTTTTTTCGTTTGACCTCCCACCGTTTACGAGTTATTTACATTATCAACATGGGGGACCAACTTCACAGTAGCCCCCCATTATTCGAATTTACAAGACTTTATTACGCCATCGTTTGACCATGTTTGACCATATTTTATTTCGTTTGACCTCCCACCGTTTACGAGTTATTTACATTATCAACATGGGGGACCAACTTCACAGTAGCCCCCATTATTCGAATTTACAAGACTTTATTACGCCATCGTTTGACCATTTGTTTGACCATGTTTGACCATATTTTTTTTCGTTTGACCTCCCACCGTTTACGAGTTATTTACATTATCAACATGGGGGACCAACTTCACAGTAGCCCCCATTATTCGAATTTACAAGACTTTATTACGCCATCGTTTGACCATTTGTTTGACCATGTTTGACCATATTTTTTTTCGTTTGACCTCCCACCGTTTACGAGTTATTTACATTTTCAACATGGGGGACCAACTTCACAGTGGCCCCCCATTATTCGACTTTACAAAACTTTACTACGCCATCGTTTGACCATGTTTGACCATATTTTTTTTTCGCTTGACCTCCCACCGTTTACGAGTTATTTACATTATCAACATGGGGGACCAACTTCACAGTAGCCCCCCATTATTCGAATTTACAAGACTTTATTACGCCATCGTTTGACCATTTGTTTGACCATGTTTGACCATATTTTTTTTCGTTTGACCTCCCACCGTTTACGAGTTATTTACATTATCAACATGGGGGACCAACTTCACAGTAGCCCCCCATTATTCGAATTTACAAGACTTTATTACGCCATCGTTTGACCATTTGTTTGACCATGTTTGACCATATTTTTTTTCGTTTGACCTCCCACCGTTTACGAGTTATTTACATTATCAACATGGGGGACCAACTTCACAGTAGCCCCCCATTATTCGAATTTACAAGACTTTATTACGCCATCGTTTGACCATGTTTGACCATATTTTATTTCGTTTGACCTCCCACCGTTTACGAGTTATTTACATTATCAACATGGGGGACCAACTTCACAGTGGCCCCCCATTATTCGACTTTACAAAACTTTACTACACCATCGTTTGACCATTTGTTTGACCATGTGTGACCATTTTTTTTTTCGTTTGACCTCCCACCGTTTACGAGTTATTTACATTATCAACATGGGGGACCAACTTCACAGTAGCCCCCCATTATTCGAATTTACAAGACTTTATTACGCCATCGTTTGACCATTTGTTTGACCATGTTTGACCATATTTTTTTTCGTTTGACCTCCCACCGTTTACGAGTTATTTACATTATCAACATGGGGGACCAACTTCACAGTAGCCCCCCATTATTCGAATTTACAAGACTTTATTACGCCATCGTTTGACCATGTTTGACCATATTTTATTTCGTTTGACCTCCCACCGTTTACGAGTTATTTACATTATCAACATGGGGGACCAACTTTACAGTAGCCCCCCATTATTCGAATTTACAAGACTTTATTACGCCATCGTTTGACCATTTGTTTGACCATGTTTGACCATATTTTTTTTCGTTTGACCTCCCACCGTTTACGAGTTATTTACATTATCAACATGGGGGATCAACTTCACAGTAGCCCCCCATTATTCGAATTTACAAGACTTTATTACGCCATCGTTTGACCATGTTTGACCATATTTTATTTCGTTTTACCTCCCACCGTTTACGAGTTATTTACATTATCAACATGGGGGACCAACTTCACAGTAGCCCCCCATTATTCGAATTTACAAGACTTTATTACGCCATCGTTTGACCATGTTTGACCATATTTTATTTCGTTTGACCTCCCACCGTTTACGAGTTATTTACATTATCAACATGGGGACCAACTTCACAGTAGCCCCCCATTATTCGAATTTACAAGACTTTATTACGCCATCGTTTGACCATTTGTTTGACCATGTTTGACCATATTTTATTTCGTTTGACCTCCCACCGTTTACGAGTTATTTACATTATCAACATGGGGGACCAACTTTACAGTAGCCCCCCATTATTCGAATTTACAAGACTTTATTACGCCATCGTTTGACCATTTGTTTGACCATGTTTGACCATATTTTTTTTCGTTTGACCTCCCACCGTTTACGAGTTATTTACATTATCAACATGGGGGACCAACTTCACAGTAGCCCCCCATTATTCGAATTCACAAGACTTTATTACGCCATCGTTTGACCATGTTTGACCATATTTTATTTCGTTTGACCTCCCGCCGCATTTTTCGACGGCCTGTTTGTATTCCAGTGTTAGTTCAATTTTTGTTCCTTTCTTCAAACAACGTGTTAAGGGTTTTGCTAGTTTAGCAAAATCCTTAATAAATCTTCTATAGTATCCGACGAGTCCTAGGAATGCTTTGATTTCCTTTAATGTCTTGGGTATTGGATAGTTTAACACTGCTTTAATCTTATCAGGCTTCACGACTTCTGTATTAATTATGTGTCCCAAGTACGCAACTTCTTTACTTAGAAATTCACATTTATCTAGTTGTATTTTAAATTTGCTCTGTCTGAGACGATTGAAAACTGCTCTTAGTCTTTCATTGTGTTCTTTTAGCGATGTAGAAAAAATGATGCTATCATCCAGATAAACGGCACATTATTTGTTTTGGATTCCACGCAAGACATTATCCATACCTATCTGGAATGTCGCTGGGGCATTGGTCAATCCAAACGGCATTCTCTTGAATTCATAATGTCCTCTTTCTGTATTGAAAGCTGTGTTTTCTATGTCTTCTGGTACCATCTCTAGGTGGTGGTATCCGGAGCACAGGTCAAGGGTGGTAAAATATTGCGATTCTCCCAATTTATCTAGGATATCCGAAATTTTGGGTAGAGGGTATTTATCATTGATGGTTTTTTCGTTTAATTTCCGGTAATCAATTACCATCCTCCACTTTGGGTTCCCAGACTTGTCGCTTTTCTTTGGTACCAGATGTACGGGGCTGCTCGACGGAGATGATGATGGGTGAATAATTCCTTGTTCTAACATGGAGTTGACTTGTCTACGTATTTCTTCCTTATATATAGGTGGTTGACGATAATTTTTGGTATAAATCGGATTACTATCGGTGGTTTTTATTTTATGCTTAACAGCGTTGGTAAAAGATAACGGCATTCCATCGCAATAAAAGATATCCTTATATTCATGACACAAGTCCAGTATTTTCTTCCTTTCTCCGGTGTTTAAATGTTCCAAATTTAACTTATTGCCTAACTTTTCTGATAACATTGGGTTGCAATCTTGCATTGTTGGATCTTCTGCGTAATAATGCAATTCGTTTATTTCGTATTTTTCCACGTGCAGTTGTTTACTTATGTTTATTGTTACTTCGTGGTCATTGGCATTGGTAATTGTTGTTATAGCCGTTCTGTCTTTTATTTGTACGATGGCACTAGGCAATTCTACGCCTTTGCATAATTTTGCGTAGTTGATAATTGCTTCATTATAGTTGTTGTCGACGGGTAAACGTACTACTTGCTGAGTTCGAGGACCGACTGTAATTTGATATATCTTAGGAGTCGTCCTATTTTCACACATGTGTATCGGTATATTTCCATACCGTGTGCGTAATAATTTATTTTTGAAGTCAATTTCCGCTTCTAGTATTTTCAATCAATCTACTCCGATTAAACCATCATATTTTGTGCTTAAATCGAATATATAAAATTTATGCATCTTGTTTACTTCGAATACAGAAGGTAATAGGGCCAATGCTACGTATTAGTGGTTGCTAATTTGGTGTGCTGATTGAATTTGGAAGGGTTCAATCTGAACATAATCGTAGACAAATTGTTGCGCTTTTTGTGTACTTATTAGAGTTTTCGTGGATCCTGTGTCGATTATGAAATTTGCGTTTATTTCTGGTATATGGATGAACGGTAGATCTATATTTTTGGTAGTATTTAAATTAATTATGTTTGTTGGTCTTCAAAGTAAGCCTCTTGGAAATTTTCTTCTTGTGCATCGACGTATTGATCGTCGTAACCATCTTGGTATTGATGCTGTTGGGATTGCACCTCATTTTCTTCAATTGGGTCGTAGTAGGGGTCTACTGCTTCTTCTTGATAATAATGTGCCAATAATTGTTTGGGTTTAAACGATCTTCTGGTTTGAATTGTCTATGTTTCCATCGGCTCCGCTTGATACTCTTGTTTTTGTAGTTGATTTGGTGGACCTTTTGGTTGCGGTTGTGGAAAATTTGTTTGTGTTGGTGGAAAATTTGGTCTTGAAAAATATGGTATAAATTGATTGAAATTTGGTTCTGGTGGGTAGTTTCTTACCATGCTTCCTTGCGTTCGTGGTTTATAATAACCTTGTTGTGGTGGTGGGCCATTATATCTTGGCATATTTGTTGCATTTGCCCTTGCTGGAAAATTTCTCTGCGGGTATTGCGATCTTTGCATTGGTGTGGAATAATTATGTCGGAGTAGGGGTGAATTTGAAACTTGTGGTGGTGGTCCAGTTAAAGGGTTTACTATTTGGCAAGATGCACTCAGTTGTAACACTTTGTTGGTTGGTGCCGCATACTAATTATTTTGCTGTGGATTTTTGATTTGGGCGTATGCAAAATTTTCTTCCTCGATTACCAAGCTCATTGCCTTTTCTAAGCTGTCCGGGTTTCGTAGTCTTACTGCCAGACATAGATGGTTTGGTAGCCCTTGTAGGTAGGTTTGAAGTGTTAAGTCGTCATACAATTTGGTCTTGACTAACTTTACTGCTGCCTCCTGTTCCTGAAGTTTCAGTCTTTTTACGAGGAGACTCCTCACGTCCTGACATCGTATGCCAAATTGGTATGGGCTTTCTCCTCTACTCGGCTTCAAAGCCATGAGGTCCCTAATTAAACAGTTTTCATCTCTTTGGTCGCCAAAGTACTGCTGAAGTAGTATAATGGGGGCGCTCTTCGTTATTATTATTATTACTTACTGACTCTACTGAACTGAAGGGGACGCTTACCCGCCATTTTCAATATACTCTATTTTACTCGAAATCCAATCTGACTTTCTAAAGCTCTACTTACTTTAATTCTTATGGTGAGTTCTTTCTCTGAAACTTTGTCAGCGAAGTTTGAACTCGCTAACAAATTGATTAAGACTTTAGAAGCCAAAATGCTTCTCCACAAAAAGGAGCGACTTAAATTATTCTACAATTGAAAACGCAAATCCAACAAAACACTTAATGTCTATTAACAAATAACCTGAACAATGCAAAACTGTTTACTAGATGCGATGAACGTTAATTTTAAACAATGATAATAATCTTTTGGCAGAGATGGTCACAATATTAATAGTAAACAACTTACGCGTTAAAAATAGCTGGGAACGAGAAAACACAAGACAGCACAATTTCTATACTACGGTATTGGGGCCGTACGCTTGGGCGCTCGACGCACAACCGTGATCTTTCAAGATCGGATACCCAAGAGAATGAATGGTTGTGTGCCTTCTTCAGCCCCTAACATTTCGCGCGCCAAAAGCCACAGACGCTTGCGCTCTAATATCACCTCTATGTCTCATACCAACCTCGAATCCCTCTTAAAGCAAAATACACCAGCGCCTAAATTTAAAGCCTCGACTTACTACATCCTTCCCACGTTAAGATAAACAATTATTCAACCAATTATTTATCTCACAACAAAACAAACCCAAACAAATCAATTGCTGATTGTACCATCTCCCCTTACAAAACAATTCTCTTAATTGTTAATTACAATATCTGACAAACATTTTACTTCTCGTACACTTTTTTGATTTCTTGAAATAAAAACACAGATATGACGCAATAAAAACCTAAAAGAATTCGGCCTTGGTCCTGCAGTCCGACGATGCTGATTCGGCTGCGTATCTCAAAGTCCCAAGCGAATGTCTCGTTCCTCTGGGCCATTGGTCACATGAAACAATAGGGAAAACAACATTGAAGCAGTATCATAGCAGTCCGATTACATCATAACTTACATTATCTTTTATCCATCTTCAAATACAGCCGCAAACGTGAAATGACCTCCCTCGCTCCTCGCCTCGGTTTTTCCCTCCATCCATTTTCCTCGCGTCATCGGTGGTCCTTAATCTACAGCGGCGTCCGTCGTTCTTCGAAAGCAATCATTTTACGTCATAGATGACCTACACGATGTGTGGATGTTGTCCAGCGGCACTGAGGCCCGGTTGTACATCCCTTTGCGTTATCCATGTAGTCATTTTTTTCCCTAACACCTTCGACGTCAAAGTGCAGGAATTCTGTCATCTGCCACTTTGTAATTTTTGACCATACGCCTCCCTTTGGGCGCTTTTCTGCGGTCACACCATTTTTTGAAGCACACAGGCCTTCGCTTGCTGTAGATTACAACCCTTTGTAAATGTACCGGCACTAATTACGACGTCGAAAGTTCAGTATATTTGCCTGAAACTTTGAAATTTCTCCTTGGCCTTTTGCGCCTCTCGCGGGCGATTTGCGACCACTACATCTCTAGACGATTTCTTGCTTCAAACGGTAACGGGACGACCAGCTGTTTCCACACTGACCACGCTGCATGACCTCGCGCTTCTGGATGAGGCTTCGAGTACCTGAGCTAGGATCTGCATTTCCGACCAGCTGCCAGGATATTTGGGACTTCTATCTTCGGACCATCTGCCTAACTACCTGCTTTTCCATTGTCTTCCCCTTACAACCCATTGTTTATGCGAAATACAAAAATAAAATGAATCAAACTACTCTGCAACTTCCCTATTAATTAATACCCTTAATTCTACGTTATTTTAACTTATAAAATACAGTTGCAAAAGTATACCCCTTAACTTTCATTAATTATTAATTAATTAACGCGTGTCTGTCTTGTGCTTCTCCCCTCAAAGCCGCCATTTTCAAAAAGCTTACATAAAAAACTCAACGCGAGTTATGTGTCCCCATGTCTAGCCACAGGTCCACATTGTACATCTATATTACCATATATGGACATGTTGTTGTTACTACTTGTGTCAGCATTTATTATATTATAAATAGTCAATATACCATTAACCGATATGTTAGTACGCTGCAAGCTATGCTCGACGTTGTATCTATTATCTGTACTTCCACGTTCCGTAAATAAATAAGTTAAGTTTATTAAGGTCTTTTTAAAAACCTTAACCACCATCCACCAAACTAAACTGGCGCAGTCGGTAGGATCTGCAGTGACAAGTGCCCTTTTGGATAGTTAATCTAAAATTGGTCAACAAGAAGATCCAAAGAAGACACTTGGTGACTTTCAAGTCTTCGCCCAGATCCACACGAACCAGAAGTGCAGCCACGAAGCCAACGCCATCCAAGGTGTAAACCAGCTACTAACCCAAGGGAGAAAGGATCAAATTTCCACCTCTCAAGCCCAACGACCAAGGTCCAGCCGTTAGGCTGAATACCAGACGTCAACCCCCAGTCATCGACCAAGTGAGGCCCTTCTGCCCAATACAGAAGTCGACGACATCCAAGCGACCCAGGTGAAGCCGTTCTGCTCATACCAGCGCCGTGAGGACCCCAGACCAGAGGATCAAATTTCCCAGCGTCCAGATGAACTGTGTAATTATAATTAGTCTATAAGTCGTATTTTTTTTCTCTCTCGCTGTTTACTATACCCATATACTTGCTTAGAAATCTGCGAAAAGTCTCAATTGTAGTATAAAATATCAATTTTTTTTTCTCTGTAAACTCAGACTTGTCAACTAAAGTTTTTCTTTCAAAATTGAAGATCTAGCTCAAATTTTTGGTAACATGGCTTTACAAGGTAACCATCAACCTAACCAAAATAGACAACACCCTTATACTAGAGCATCCATAACACCCGTTGAAATCCAAGCAATTTCCAAATTTGACGGCAACCCTGTAACACTTCCAATTTTTGTAGAGCAATGTGAAGAATTTATCCAGACGTATGTCGATATGACAAATTTATTAAATCCGATCAATAAATTCATTTTAAAAATTATTAAAGGTAGGCTAGAAGGCAACGCCCTTACATTAATTGCTTCTAGAGAAATCGACACTTGGCACGATTTAAAGGCATGCTTACAATTGAATTATACAGACCAGAGGTCAGAAAACTGTTTAGTTAGCGATTTGATGAACATGAAACCGCAACGTAACGAAGATCCGTATACCTTAGGTAACCGGATTCGCGAATCATTAAATTTGTTATTAACAGTATTAAAATTAAATAACGATCCTGCACAGAGACTAGTAAAAACTAATATCTATAAGCAAACTGCACTCGAAACATATTTAAGATGCTTAATGAATTATTCCGATTTTGGTGAACATATTTTAAACAAAGAACCCGAAAATTTAGAAGTCGCACAAGCAAAAGTGCTAGAAAGGCAAAATTGGTTATATTTGTGTAGACAGTCAACTCAGCCAAATCCAAACAATACTTTTAAAGTACAAAAACAATTTGTTACGCAAACATTAAATTTTCCACAACCTAAACTCCAACCAACTAATGCATTTGGTAGTTTTAACAAAACATCTGGCTCAAATTTCAAATTAAAACCTATTCAATTTCCGCAACAACCAAGATTTAATTTAACTTATGATTCTATGTTACAAAGACCCACTCTTAATCGCCCTTTTCAAACTCAAATGAATTCTCAGCAACAGTCAAAACCTCAATTTACTAGTACATTTGCACAACCAAAACAATCTTTTAGAAATTTTAAACCAACGCCTATGGAAGTAGATGGTAACACTTTAACAAGATATCAGCTCCATAAGAGACCAAGGCATGAAATTAATCACATCAATAATTCAAATGAAGACACAATTTATTTTGACGAAACAACTGGCAAATATTTTCAATGTTTAGAAATAGAAAATGACTTATGCGAAAATTTTAACAACTTAGAAACAGATCAAGAAGATGAATTCGATTTTGAAACAAAAAATAACGAACAAGATGAGGAAAATTTTCCAACAGTAGCCTCAGCGAATACAGTAACGACATAGTAAGTTTAAATAATATTAACGCTTCAAAATTACCGTATATTTTCTTTCCTGAAATGGATAATGCTAAGTTTCTCATAGATAGTGGTGCAGAAAAATCTATAATTAACTCAAAATTAGTGCAACAATATTTCGAAGATAATTTGTTTTATTCGCCATATAAATTACGTACAATGCATGACGAAACGCAACATTATTATAAAGTTCAAATTCCTAGTCTTCCAACCTTTAACGACAATGTCGAAAATTGGTATATTTTTAGCATTGCAGATGTATCAGATAATTTTGATGGAATCATAGGATCAGACATATTAGATAAATTGGAAACTAATATTAACTACAAAACAAAAATGTTAGAAACTAAATATGCAAACATTCCATTTGTATTCAAAGCTCCAGTGATAGAAATTCCAGCAAGAACTCGTCAAATATTCAAAATTCCAGTTCAAAAACAACAAGGTGAATATTTAATAGCACATACAAAATTGTTTAATAATGTCGAAATTCCAAACTCTATTGTTACAGTAAATAATTTTGAAACAATTACAGAAATAGTAAACTTCAATGAATATCCAATTAAAACCTCTTTAGAACCATTACAAGTAGAAGAATTAACTAATATTACTCAACAAAATTCAACCTTTACAGATCAACAAATAAAGAAAATTCAATATCAAACAATTAGAGAAAAACTTAGGATAGAACATTTAAATTCTGAGGAAAAAGACATGATTAAGAATTTAGTCTTTAAGTATTCGGATATAATTCATAATGAAAATATTCCATTGATATTCACTTCTGATTGCAAACATCAAATACATTTAACTGATAACAATCCAATATATCAAAAGCCGTATAAACAACCCTATAAACAAAAGCTAGAAATTCAAAGACAAGTAAATGAAATGCTAAAGCAGGGAATAATTAGAGAAAGTACAAGTCCATGGTCATCTCCAGTTTCTTTAGTTCCAAAAAAATTAGATGCAACCGGAAAACAGAAATTTCGCTTAGTAATAGACTATAGACGTTTGAATGAGAAAACAGTAAAAGATAAATATCCTCTACCAAATATTTCAGAGATCTTAGATAAATTAGGACGTGCCAATTATTTTTCCAGCCTGGATTTATCTTCTGGATACCATCAACTTGAAATAGATGAACCAGATAAACAGAAAACCGCATTTATTACAGATAAAGGGTTACATGAGTTTAATAGAATGCCTTTTGGTTTATGTAATGCCCCCAGTACTTTTCAGAGAGTAATGAACAATATATTAAAAGGTTTAACTAGCGAAATTTGTGATGTATATTTGGATGACATTATCATATTTTCCACATCCCTTCAGGAACACAAACAAAATTTAGAAAAAGTATTTAAAAGACTTCAAGAACACAAAATAAAAATTAGCTTAGATAAATGTGAATTTTTAAAACGTGAGTTAAAATATTTAGGCCATATTATAACAAAAGATGGAGTTAAACCCGATCCGTCAAAAATCGAATGTATCAAGAAATTTCCCATCCCTAAAACTAGAACTCAAATTAAAGCATTTTTAGGACTTTTAGGTTATTATAGAAAATTCATAAAAGATTTTGCAAAAATTACAAAACCAATGTCTAAGTGTTTATCCAAAGATCAAACAATAAAAATTGATGATGATTATAAAGAATGTTTCGAAAAATGTAAAACCTTATTATGTAACAGCCCTATACTTCAATATCCAGATTTTAGTAAGCCATTTGTCATTACAACAGATGCAAGCAATTACGCTTTGGGAGCAGTACTAAGTCAAAACTTTAATGGAAAAGATTTACCTATTGCCTATGCATCAAGAACATTATCTAAAACTGAAATCAATTATGGAACCACCGAAAAAGAGATGTTAGCGATAGTCTATGCTTTGAAGCAGTACCGCCCTTATGTCTATGGCACCAAATTCTTTTTGATTAGTGATCACAAACCACTTATTTGGCTACATAAATTAAAAGACAATAATTTGAAATTGCAACGTTGGAAATTATTTTTACAAGAGTTTGACTACGAAATATCATATAAGAAAGGAAAATTGAACCTTAATGCAGATGCTTTGAGTAGAATTCAAATAAATCATGTAGAAACAGATAATTCTGATAACAATTCAATTTTTGTTAATGTAGATCCAAATGATAATTCAGATAATGATAGTTTAAATTCCAATGAAAACTCTGAAATTCAAGAAACTATTCCAATCTTAGATGAAGCAATCGACACTAAAGCTCGACAAATTTTCTTTTACTCTCATAATAAACCCACACAAATTGATACCACTTTAGGATTTAGAAAAATTTTTGTTTGTCATGTAGATCGAAATTCAGCTTATAACGAAATATTTAAAATTTTAAAAGATTATGGTACAGATAAAAACTATTGGATATTTTGTAGCGATGAAATGTATAAATTAATATGTCAGGTATACTTAGATAGATTCAATAACAATGCAATGAAATTAATACGTTGTACAAAAAGAGTAGAAGTAATTAATGCCAATAATAAAGAAAAACAGTTACAAATCATGGTACAGGCCCATGAAGGTACAAATAATCATAGGGGTATTACAGAAACATTATTGGAAATAAAGCGAAATTATTCTTGGAAACAAATGGACCAACTAGTTGCGAAATTTATTAATAATTGTGATATTTGTCAGCAGGCCAAATATAATCGTAATCCACCCAGAGTTCCGTTTCAAATTACTCCAGTCGTGAATAAACCTATGCAAATACAACATATGGATTTGTTTAAGTACGATAATTGCACTTTTCTAACAATCATTGACAAATTTAGCAAATTTGGACAGGCATATAAAATACCAGATAAAAATAGTGTTAGCGTGGCCAATGCATTGACTGATCATTTTAGCAAGTTCGGAATACCTTTAGCAATAGTATGTGATAATGGTACTGAATTTAAAAACAAAGTCGTTGAACAATTATTAAAACTGTACAAAGTAAAAGTTCACTTTACCACTGTAGGTCACCATGAATCTAATGGACCAGTAGAACGATTCCACTCAACGCTGATTGAACATTTAAGAATTTTAAAATTAATGAATAAAGAAATATCAGTTTCATTAGCAATGAATAGAGCTATCTTAGCGTATAACTCTAGCATTGACTCATTAACAAAATTTACACCATTTGAAATTTTATTCGGAAAAGTTAATAACACAGATCCCATCAATATAGATTTTCAACAGAGATGCATGGAAGAATATGTTAATAAACAAAAAGAACTAACAAAAACATTGTACGATAATATTACTAAAAGACAACAAGACAATAAAATCCGGTTGATTATGAAGGTTAATGAAAACAGAAAGGAGCAAACAATTAATTTAGGAACAGTAGTTTATTTTAAAAATAATAATAAGAAAAAGTCTGATAATCCCTACCAAGGCCCCTATACGATTATTGAAGTTTTAGAGCACGATAAGTTTAAGTTAAAACCAGCTTCGAATTCGACATTAAAACAAAGAACTGCCCATATCAACGAACTTAAAATTAAATCAACTGTTACAGATTCCTCATCATCAACTACGGAGGAACAGACCTCGTAAGCGTCCAAAAGCCATCAGGAATTCTACCTGTAAGGCTGGGAACAGCATACAACTCAAAGCAATACTTTGAGCTTTTCTTAGAGTTTAATTTAGATGTAATTATAACCGCCCGTAATCGTTTCGATATTACATTTAGTAAAATTAAGTGGGAAAATAATACGGATAATGTAGTTAGTAATCAAAACAAGGAACTCTTACAAACTCTTAAAACCCAGATAAACAACAAAATCTCTGCATTAAATATCAGAGATAATCGAAACAAAAGAGCATTAGCAAACTTCTTAGGCAGTGCAATTAAATTCATAACAGGAAATTTAGATCAAGATGATGCTGATAGATACGATAAATTATTTAGTCTAGTACAGGAATCGCAAGGAAATATTTTTGAAACTCAGATTAATTTAGCCAAACTGTTAAATATAACCAACAGTCAATTAAATGAAAACTTTCATATACTAAACAAAGAAATTCAAGAAATTTATGACACACTTTATAATACACAACAAAATCAATTTATTTCAAGTCAAATACAATTCGCACAAAATTTTAACACTCAATTAGACGAGATTATTGAAATTATAAATCTTGCCAAGCGGAATATTCTCCATTCTCTATTAATATCTCCAGAACATTTAGTACACGAAATTAAAGCAATACATTTGGATAACTCTCACAAATTTCCCTTCAACATCCTATTAGAAAATGCATATTTAATAGAATCTTTAACTGAAGTAAAGGCATACCAAAAGTTTAACTCATATCATTTCATAATTCGAGTACCTCTCGTTGACAACTCCGAGTATCAATATTATGAACTCTATCCTCTGCCGACTATGATCAATAAAACATATGTTCAAATCGAACCAGAATCTAGATTCATTGCAGTAAGTGAGACATCGCACATTTTAATGAATAACAAATGCGAGACATTAAATAAAAATGAATACTTGTGTTTTAATCAGTTAAGTCACTATGACCAACAAAGTTGTGAAATTAACATAGTTAAACATAATAATCTAAGTAAATGCAAGTTTTTTGAAATTGTGATAGATCAATATAAAATTATAGAATATTCAGAAATAACCATTCTCATAATTCCTCAACAAATTGAAATTTTAGAAAAATGTGGTAAATTAGAACGGACACGCAGATTAGAAGGAACATTTGTATTAAATAATACCAACAATTGCCAATATCAAATTCAACATATTACTATTCAGAATTACTTTAAGTCAACCAATGTAGACTTTACCTTTAGACCACAATTAGATATACAAAATATTACCTTTGAGAGAAAACCCATGTTATTTTAAAAAATATTACGAATGTATTAAATAAAGAATTAACAAAGATACCCCATTTAGAAAATAAATTAAACCATCATAACATTTTGTTCTGTATAGTGGGTGCACTTATTTTTGTAATGATGTTTACTTGTATAATAAAGAAAGTTTTAGCAAAGATAAACGCAAAGAAGAAGAACACCCCGGATGATACCACAAACTTTCAGGAGAAAGTTCCATTTAAGGAGGGAGGAGTTATGTGTCCCCATGTCTAGCCACAGGTCCACATTGTACATCTATATTACCATATATGGACATGTTGTTGTTACTACTTGTGTCAGCATTTATTATATTATAAATAGTCAATATACCATTAACCGATATGTTAGTACGCTGCAAGCTATGCTCGACGTTGTATCTATTATCTGTACTTCCACGTTCCGTAAATAAATAAGTTAAGTTTATTAAGGTCTTTTTAAAAACCTTAACCACCATCCACCAAACTAAACTCGCGTTTCAAACTTCTAATTCAATTTAACTTCCTCAAAATTTACCAAACAAAGAACTTGGGCTTTGTTTCTATCCTATCGTTACTTTACTTTCACTAAATCAACCAGTGATGGTTCGATTTTTTTTTCTGTTTATTGTTTACTGTTGCCATCTCTACTCTGCCATTTTTTCACTCAATAAAAACAAATTCCTCAGAATTTAATTTCGAACTACCTGTTCTGCATATCGCCATAAATCACAACTCAAGTCCTGTCCAACACAATTTGGTTCAAACTTTCTCCAGCGAACGGTCTCGAGAATTAAGACATTTCTTTCAAAAACAATCCCAACACTCAAAAGAAATTATACTGCATAATATTTAATTATTATGCTGCCACCACGCAGTACATTTCCTAACACAAATCCACGACTATATTTATCTATATCGACATGTATCACACACAATGTCCACCTCAAAAGCAACAAACAAATTCTTGGAATGCTACGCGCAATTCCCACATGGGCGCCTAAGCCAGCCCCTCTACCTCTTTCTTTTAAAGGGTCGTTTGCCTTACTTTGCTTCAACTATAGCCACAACAATACATTCTTAAAAATGCGTCACATAATTTTCTTCTAAAATTCACAACAAATCTAACTGGAATGATTTCTTCACAATCTACTGTAATAATCACATGAAATGTCTTAAATAATCCCACCGCTAGCCAACAAAATGTAATGGGGGCGCTCTTCTTTATTATTATTACTTACTGACTCTACTGAACTGAAGGGGACGCTTACCCGCCATTTTCAATATACCTACTATATTTTACTCGAAATCCAATCTCACTTTCTAAAGCTCTTTAATTCTTATGGTAGCGTGAATTAAATATCTCTCTTCCGAAGGCTTAAACTCTGTGAGTTCAGCGAAGTTTGAACTCGCTAACAAATTGATTAAGACTTTAGAAGCCAAAATGCTTCTCCACAAAAAGGAGCGACTTAAATTATTCTACAATTGAAAACGCAAATCCAACAAAACACTTAATGTCTATTAACAAATAACCTGAACAATGCAAAACTGTTTACTAGATGCGATGAACGTTAATTTTAAACAATGATAATAATCTTTTGGCAGAGATGGTCACAATATTAATAGTAAACAACTTACGCGTTAAAAATAGCTGGGAACGAGAAAACACAAGACAGCACAATTTCTATACTACGGTGCCCATATTGGGGCCGTACGCTTGGGCGCTCGACGCACAACCGTGATCTTTCAAGATCGGATACCCAAGAGAATGAATGGTTGTGTGCCTTCTTCAGCCCCTAACATTTCGCGCGCCAAAAGCCACAGACGCTTGCGCTCTAATATCACCTCTATGCTTCGTCTCATACCAACCTCGAATCCCTCTTAAAGTAAAATACACCAGCGCTTAAATTCAAATCCTCGACTCACTACAGTAGTTCTTTTATTCTTCGCCATGATGAGGCATCTTCCCTGCTGCCAATTAAAACTAATGGACGTCCTTGTAAGTTGTTGATATTTATCCTCAATAAATATTCATTTATTGGGTCTTCTGCGTTCTGAATATTGCTAAAGGTTCGTAGCAAATAATCACAAGCTGTGATAAAGATGGCTAAAGTTGACAGGTTCCCATCATATTTTGGAACAACCTGGAGGTGGATTGAGTGTATTTGTTGTGCCATTGTTTCTTCTTGTGTTTGGTTGATTATTTCCAATTCGTGATTTTTCAGTTCTTCTGATATTGTGATATTTAATCGGGATAAGAGTTCGGAAAGATCGGGATGCCACATACGAGGATGCGAACAAAAGCACTTACAGTATGAGTATGGTGATCATCGTATCCTTGAAACTTCTTAAGATGATAATCCTATGGTAGTCATATAGTACTCCTATGGTAGTTTTATGGTAATCCAGTGGTAATTCTATGGTTGTCTTGTTTTTGACACTATCACTAAGTCTTTACGAATTTCTAGTCACTAAGTTTTTCTTAAAAAGATTCTACACTAAAGTCTACAATCTAGATAAATTCTACACTAAGTTCGTAATAAATTGTCCCACAAACGGTTAAAACCGTGCCGAAATGGAAAATTTTGATTTGTTCCGTTGAAACAATCCTACGGACTGCGCCAGTTAAGTATTTTGGAAAACACTTGTAGTTTTTAAGAAGGCTTTATTAATCCCAATATTAACGTACATACGATATAGAGCCGTACGGAGTACACGACAGCGATTTAGAGCTAAATGAATACTAAACTCCTACGATTACAATTATAACTTATACACTATACTATTTATACTATTTATTTTTAAGTGTCAGCATGTCAGCATAATTGTTGATGGGTATCGACTTGGCGATCCTAACACGCGCTTCTTCATAAGTTATATCGTCGTCTGTGATTGGCTCTGATTCGATTTTGTGGGACTGGAAGATTTGTGTTATATGTTCCGTAAGAATTTTCATTTTTGCCTTCTTTTTCCATTTTTTGCCTTCTGTTTATTGTGTCTTGCCCAGGTGCCGCCTCTTCGTCTTATAGGTGCGACATGGGCCACTGGCCTCTTATACTTCCTCACTGCTTTCAACAGCGAGTAATCTATTTATTTATCGTGTGTCAATTTACTTAAGAAGGATTCGAATAAAAAATAAATTCCTTAAGAAGGATTCCAGAAATAAAAGTGAAACTTATTTTTTTTTCTCGAAAGTAATTGTTATCCTGAGTAAAAAGTTTCTAATTGTCGTATTGGTTTTTCGATTCCTTAAGGAAGTAGAGCCATTTATAACACGGTTTTGTTAATATTTCAAATGGCTGTAACTTTTTAAGGAGTCGGAAAAGCGATAAGTCCATGGGAGTTTTTTTATTCAGTATGATATTATAACTATCTAAAATGGGATAGGAAAATGGGATAGTCTGCACATGTGTGTGCAATTCAGGTTAATTTATTGTCCCTTCAATTTATTGTAATTTGTATTTTGTTATTTTTAGTGTAAATTCATAAGTTTTGACTGGTTTACACTTATTTATTTGTATTTATGTTTTTTTTCCAACTGTAACGCTGCAAAAATAAAGACAGCGCAAGCATATGCAATACAATGGTCATAAATTAATAAAAATGATATTGAATCTTGTAAAAATTGTAGATTTTTATTTCAAACTTTATTTTAAATATATCTGAAAAACGGTAGGGATGCAAAAAACTTAGAATGGTGCAAACAAGTGCCAACAAGTTGCAAACAATCAGTAGAACAAAAAATTTAAAATTTTGACCAAGGGCCAAGTTCACAAATTTACCCTTCACGAAATTGTTTTAATTTTTTCACGAAAACGGTAGAGATGCAAACGAATCTAAAAATGGTGCAAACAATTGCAACCGATCTGTCTAAAAGAAATGAAAAATTTTGAAAAAGGAGCTGTCAAGTTCACAGTTCAGAAAATTGTTTTAATTTTATCACGAAAACGGTAGGGGGGTGCAAACAAAACTAAAAAATGGTACAAACAAGTGCAAACGAATTGCAAACAATCTTAAGACAAAATTAACTTATGAAAAAGGGGGCCAAAGTCACCCTTTACAAAATTGTTTTAATTTAATCACGAAAACGGTAGGGGTACAAACGAAACTAAAAAGGGTGCAAACAATTGCAAACGAATTGCAAACAATCTGTAAAAACAGAATTTCATATTTCGAGAAAGGAGGGGCTAGTGTGAATCTGGCCCCTCCGAATTTGTTTTAATTTTATCTCGAAAACGGCGGGCTGCAAACGTAAAGAAAACAGATGCAAACAATTGCAAACGAATTGCAAACGATCTACAGATCGTTTGTTGTAAAGCGAGGCTTTACACCCTGTATTAGTTAGTATTAGGATAATCTCTGATTAAGTCCTTTGTCTTTAAAACATGACATCATGCATTCGAGTAATGCTGAATTTCAGAATAGTGTTAACAAGAAATGTGCCAGTTAAAACCGCTGACATTGCTATATTCGTTTTATGTGTAATACCGTGTTTCCAACGGTGTCGTGGTACTTTCCTATTGGCTGGAACTGGTCACCTCATCCCATCAGGAGGGGGGAAACACTCTGGAATTCAATATCTAATAGTTAGGAAACCAGTGTTGCCAATTTAGTAGAATTTCTACTAGATCTGGTAGAATGGAACATTGATCTGGTGGCCAAATTTTGAATCTAGTAGATAGTGGAAAATCTGGTAGATTGACATATTTTTTTTTAGTAGTTTTCTGCTTTGTAGTTATATTAGTGTAAGTTATATGTAATTATACAGGGTCCTGCAACTAAGCTCCCGTCTTCTGTAGCTCACTTACTCGTTAAGCTAAGAGTTTGACATTTTGCAGGCTTACCCTGTACTTCAAGGTACAATTCAAGAAATTATTTTTTATTATACAGGGTGTTCCAAAAATGTGCAACGCCATGGTAATATATTTTTTTAAATTACATGCTATACATTTTTCTACACATTTGGAAGCGTTTTATGGTTGCCTACATACCACCAAAATTTTATTGAAATCGGTTGAGTGACCGCAGCGGAAAAAATAAAAACCAAAAAAAAATTGATTTTGCATCGTAGGCTTTAAAAATCAATAAAAACCACAAAATGCACCTCGTTAATAAAAGTTTGCGACGTGCTTATTAAGTTAGATGTGATAGTCTCGTTAACCAAGCGGCATTGTTCCAAATTATACAGGGTGACCAAAATCGAGTGTCAAACTTGTCAAAGCGTGTTATTGTTCTTATTTTAAATTGGAACCCATAAATTTTTTTATGCGAAATGATGCAGAATTAAAAAATAAACATTGTTTCTAAATACAACCCCATCACAATTCCCAATATTTTAAAAGTTATTCGCCAAAAACTCATTTTTCAACGTTTCCAACGGCAATTTTAGATAATAAATATCGTACGTGACGTTGAAAAACAATTTATTTCATAAAAAATAATAGATCTATTTTAGATTTGAGTGTACTTAATTAAGTAGTTATTCAAATGCTAAATTTACTGCATAATTTACCTATAGCGGTAAGGACGGAAATGTGGCTATAGGTAAATTTTGCAGTAAATTTAGCAATTGTGTAAGAGGGGACCTCTCACTTATTATTTATGGCTCTACCTGAACCAAACTGAAGGCACCTTCCCGCCTTTTTGAATATACAAACTTATACTTGAAATCTAACCTGACTTCAACCTTTACTTACTTTAATTCTTATGGTAGCGTGAATTAAATATCTCTCTTCCGGAGGCTGTAAATCTAGGTTCTTTCTCTGAGACTTTGTCAGAGAAAGATGAACCACAAATTACTTAACCCTTTTTATCACGACTATAGAAGCCAAAATGCTTCTCCACAAAATGGACTGATTTATATTATTCTATCTAATAAAACGCAAATCCAAAACAACACTTAATGTCTATTAACAAATAAACCAACAATGCAGAACCGCTTACAAAAGATATGAACGTTAACCCTAAACAATGATAATAATCTTTTGGCAGAGATGGTCACAATATAACTACAGTAAACTCTTAATAACTTACGCGTTAAAATAGCTGGGCACGGGAACCACAAGACAGCACAATCTTTATAAAATGGCCCCACATTGGGGCCATATTGGGCGGTCGTTCGACACACGTCCGCCTCGCTCAAAAACCCGATACCGAAGAGAGTGAATGGTTGTGCGTCTTTTCCAGCCCTTAAAATATTCTGGCGCCAAACAAGACGACCGCAGACGTTTGGCAAATACCAACCTCGATTGGACATTAAAACAAAATACACCAGCGTTCAACTTTAAATCCCGCGCGAAATCTCACTTACTACATCCCTTCCACGTTAAGATAAACAATTATTTGACCAATTATTTATCTCACAACAAAACAAAACCAAACAAATAAATTGTCAATTGTACCATCTCCCCTCACAAAACAATTCTCTTAATTGCTAATTACAATATCTGACAAACATTTTTCTTCTCGTACATATTTCGATTTCCTGAAATAAAAATACAGATATGACCCAATAAAAACCCAAAAGAATTCGGCCTTGGTCCTGAAGTCCGACGATGCTAATTCGGTTTCGAATCTTCCAAAGTCCCAAGCGAATGTCTCGTTCCTCTGGGCCATTGGTCACATGAAACAAAAGGAAAAACAACATTGAAGCAGTATCATAGCAGTCCGATTACATCATAACTTACATTATCTCTTATCCATCTTCAAATACAGCCGCTATCGTGAAATGACTTCCCTCGCTCCTCGCCTCGGTTTTTTCCTCCGTCCATTTTCCTTCTAGCGTCATCGGTGGTCCTTAATCTCCAGCGGCGTCCATCGTTCTTCGGAAGCTATCGTGTACCTCGTAGATGACCTACACGACGTGTGGATGTTGTCCAGCGACACTGAGGCCCGGCTGTACATCCCTTTGCGTTGTCCATGTAGTCATTTTTCCTAACACCTTCGACGTCAAAGTGCAGGTATTTTGTCATCTGCCACTTTGTAATTTTTTTGACCAAACGCCTCCCTTTGGGCGTTTTTCTGCGGTCACACCATTTTTTTGAAGCACACGGGGCTTCGCTTGCTGTAGATTACAACGCTTTGTAAATCTACCGGCACTAATTTCGACGTCCAAAGTTCAGTATATTTGCCTGAAACTTTGAAATTTTTCCTTGGCCTTTTGCGCCTCTCGCGGGCGACTTTTGCGGCCACATCCATCTCTACTACGATTTCTTGCTTCGAACGATAACGGGACGACAGCTGTTTTCACAATGACCACGCTGCATGACCTCGGGACTTCTGGATGAAATTTCGAGTTCCTGACCTGAGAGCTGCATTTTCGGACTAGCTGGCCTGGACATCTGGTACATGTGACCCTTCGAAAGATCTGCTTCATACCTGCTTCCGTTGTCTTTCCCTTACAACCCACAATTTATGCGAAATAAAAAAAAATAAAATGAATCAAACTACTTTGCAACTTCCCTATTAATTAGTTCCCTTAATACTGCTTTATTTTAACTTATAAAATACAGTTGCAAAAGTATACCCCTTAACTTTAATTAATTATTAATTAATTAACGCGTGTCTGTCTTGTGCCTCTCCCCTCAAAGCCGCCATTTTCAAAAATGCTTACATAAAATAACTCAACGTGTTTCAAACTTCTAATTCAATTTAATTTCCTCAAAATTTACTAAACAAAGAACTTGCGCTTTGTTTCTATCGTATCCTTTACTTTCACTAAATCGACCAGTGACGGTACGATTTTTATTCTGTTTATTGTTTACTGTTGCCATCTCTACTCTGCCATTTTTTCACTCAATAAAAAAAAATCCTCAGAATTCAGTTACAAACTACCTATTCTGCCTATCGCCATAAATCACAACTCAAGTCCTGTCTAACACAATTTGGTTCAAACTTTCTCCAACGAACGGTCTCGAGAATTAAGACATTTCTTTCAAAAACAATTCCAACACTCAAAAGAAATTATACTGCAAATATTTATTTATTATGCTGCCACCATGCAGTACATTTCCTAACACAAATTCACGACTATATTCATCTATATCGACATGTATCACACACAATGTCCACCTCAAAAGCAACAAACAAATTCTTGGAATGCCAACGCGCTATTCCCAACATGGGTGCCTAAACCAGACCCTATACCTTTTTCTCTTAAAGGGTTTCTTGTTTGCCTTACTTCGCTTCAACTATATAGCCACAACAATGCATTCTTAAAATGCGTCACACAATTTGCTTCTAAAATTCACAACAAATCTAACTGGAGTGCTTTCTTCATAATCTATTCGAATAATCACTTGAAATGTCTTAAATAATCCCAACCGCTAGCCAACAAATTGTAAGAGGGGACCTCTCACTTATTATTTATGGCTCTACCTGAACCAAACTGAAGGCACCTTCCCGCCTTTTTGAATATACAAACTTATACTTGAAATCTAACCTGACTTCAACCTTTACTTACTTTAATTCTTATGGTAGCGTGAATTAAATATCTCTCTTCCGGAGGCTGTAAATCTAGGTTCTTTCTCTGAGACTTTGTCAGAGAAAGATGAACCACAAATTACTTAACCCTTTTTATCACGACTATAGAAGCCAAAATGCTTCTCCACAAAATGGACTGATTTATATTATTCTATCTAATAAAACGCAAATCCAAAACAACACTTAATGTCTATTAACAAATAAACCAACAATGCAGAACCGCTTACAAAAGATATGAACGTTAACCCTAAACAATGATAATAATCTTTTGGCAGAGATGGTCACAATATAACTACAGTAAACTCTTAATAACTTACACGTTAAAATAGCTGGGCACGGGAACCACAAGACAGCACAATCTTTATAAAATGGCCCCACATTGGGGCCATATTGGGCGGTCGTTCGACACACGTCCGCCTCGCTCAAAAACCCGATACCGAAGAGAGTGAATGGTTGTGCGTCTTTTCCAGCCCTTAAAATATTCTGGCGCCAAACAAGACGACCGCAGACGTTTGGCAAATACCAACCTCGATTGGACATTAAAACAAAATACACCAGCGTTCAACTTTAAATCCCGCGCGAAATCTCACTTACTACAATTGAATAACTACTTAATTAAGTACAGTAAAATCTAAAATACCTCTCTGCGTTATATTTTATGTAATAAATTGTTTTTCAACGCCACGTACGATATTTATTACCTAAAATTGCCGTTGGAAACGTTGAAAAATGAGTTTTTGGCGAATAACTTTTAAAATATTGGGAATTGTGATGGGGTTCTATTCAGAAGCAATATTTGTTCTTTAATTCCGCATCGTTTCACCTAAAAAAAATATGGGTTCCAATTTAAAATAAGAACAATAGCGCGCTTTGAAGTTTGACAAGTTTGACACTCGATTTTGGTCACCCTGTATGATTTGGATCAATGTCACTTGGTTAACGAGACTATCACATCTAACTTAATAAGCACGTCGCAAAATTTTATTAACGAGGTGCATTTTGTGGTTTTTATTGATTTTTAAAGCCTACGATGCAAAATCAATTTTTTTTGGTTTTTATTTTTTTCCGCTGCGGTCACTCAACCGATTTCAATAAAATTTTGGTGATATGTAGGCAACCATAAAACGCTTCCAAATGTGTAGAAAAATGTATAGCATGCAATTTAAAAAAATATATTACCATGGCGTTGCACATTTTTGGAACACCCTGTATAATAAAAAATAATTTCTTGAATTGTACCTTGAAGTACAGGGTAAGCCTGCAAAATGTCAAACTCTTAGCTTAATGAGTAAGTGAGCTACAGAAGACGGGAGCTTAGTTGCAGGACCCTGTATAACGACGATATTGATTTTTACAGTATTATTCTTTATCACTAGCCCTCCCTCTAGTGGTTACTATAGCAGATTTAAAGTGTAGGTAGCTTCTTTACCATTAGTGGTTACATTGGAAATTTTCAGAACTAATTAGGGGAATTACCTTCCTTAGCAGTTGTAAGTTACGTTATAAAAGGACGTGAAAACCGTTTTTGTGAAATTTAATAGCTGCGACAAGTCGTTAAGATTTTGCATACGTATCTATTAAGCAATTAGTGGTGGCAAATCTCGGTAAGTACGTCTTTTAATGTTAGATTTTGATAATTAATATTTTGTTTGCATATTTTTTTCTGTAATAATACATGATTATACAACTTAAATATTTAGCTACACGTTATATGATTGATTTTTGCTGTTACAGATTAATATGCCGAAACCACAATATACCCAGAAGTTCCGAGCAGTTTGGCTGAAGGATCCTCTTTTCAAAAGTTGGCTTGTATCAGTGGAGAGTACAGCTGGACTCGAAGCAAAATGTAAATTTTGTGGAAAAATAGTCACAAGCCGATATGCCGATTTGAAAAGTCACGGTGAGTCGAAGAAACATAGAAGCAATGCCGTCCCTTTCTTAGGAACATCACAACCAAAAATTCCATTTGTAAAAGATTCCTTATTAAATGAATCTAAAATTGCAGAAGTCAAGTTAGCGCTGTTTGTTGCTCAACACACTTCAATTAAATCTGTTGATCATTTGACTGATTTGTGCAAAAATACATTCAAATGTAATGCATCTGAATATGTTAAATTGCATAGAACCAAATGCGGTAATGTCATAAAAAATGTGTTGGCACCAAATTTCGTCAAAGAATTAAGAAATGACATAGGAAACCACCCTTACAGTATTTTAATAGACGAATCTACCGATATAACAACAGACAAATATTTAGGTTGCACAATTTTATATTATAGTTATAATAAAAAAAAAATAGTAAATTCTTTCTTAGATTTAGTAGAACTCGATACAGCAAACGCTGACGGTATTGTTGCAGCGTTAAAAATTATATTAAGTAAATAAAAATTAAATATTCAAAAATTAAGAGGTATAGGAACCGACAATGCTTCGGTAATGGTAGGGATAAATAATGGGGTTTATGCTAAGTTAAAATCTGAAATACCTCATTTGGTATTAATTAGATGTGTTTGTCACTCACTACAGTTAGCCGTTTCCTCTGCTACCAAAGAGCACTTGCCTCGGACGTTAGAATTTCTAATTAGAGAGACATTTAACTGGTTTTCACATTCTAATCAACGCCAGAAATCGTATAAACAGATGTATACTTTAATTAATGAAGGCGAAAATCCTTTGAAAATTACATCTGTCTCTCATACACGTTGGTTGTCCATAGAAACTGCTGTATCCAGAATTCATAATCAATGGTTGGAATTAAAAACGCATTTTCAAGTGGCAAAAGATATTGAAAAATGTTATACTGCTCAAATTCTTTATGAAATGTATTGTGATGAATCTAATTATGCTTATTTGTGTTTTCTGAAACCAATTTTACATGAAGCTTATAGACTAAATAAGGCTTTTGAAGGTAATAATGTTGAATCTGTAAAATTATTAGACGATTTGACAAGGTTCTTAGAGAGTCTGATAAAAAAAGTTACTATTCCAGATTCAAATTTTGAATTATTTCGTGATAACATCGAATCGTTTATAGACAGAAACTGTTATTTAGGATACGCATTTGAAACAAAAATGAATACTATGAGACAGGCGCGGTTCAAAAATGAACGTATGTTGAGAGAGAGATGTATTAATTTCCTGGTAAGTTTGATTAAAGAAATCACACAGAGGCTACCGGACAACATAAATATTTTAAAACAGGTGTCGTTATTTTCGGTGGAAAATACTTTAAAAGTCATTAAGCAAAGTTTGATTCCAATTTTAGAGCATTTTAAATATAGTTCTGATTTAATAAGCAATATTCAAGATCAGTGGAATTACATTACTTTGGTACAATGGCAAAATCATTCCAACACTTTATCATTTTGGGCTGAAGTTAACGAGTATAAAGACTGTAACCAAGAAAATCCCTACAAAGAATTGGCAGAGTTTGTCCTATCCCTCTTGATTTTGCCATACTCAAACGCAGAAGTTGAGCGACTTTTTAGTCATATGAATTTAATAAAAACGAAGATACGGAATAGGATGCAGCTTCCTATGTTAACAAGTATTTTAGCAATAAGATCAGGGCTATCTAGGCAAAATAAATGCTGTCATAACTGGCATGTCGGTGAAAATATTTTAACAGATATGAAAACCATGCAAACATATGAATGTGCTGAGTTAGAAATAGAAGGTATTGAAAATATTTTGGATTAAGAAGTCGGATTAGACCATTTTTTTTTCAGTTATTGCAATTTACATGTAACTATACCGGGTGGTCGTTTTAACTTGAGACTCCTAAATATCTCGTGAAATATGCATGGTACGACAAAAGTGTCTTGAATAAACTTGTAGGACTCAAAGGGGGAAATGAGATGACAGTATCAGTTTCATTGCAGATGGTGCTGCAATCGGTGAAAATGAGGCTAACTTCATTTTTTAAATGGGAATACCCAAATTTTTTATCAAATTATGATTTTACGCTAAATAAGAAAATTTTTTTGTCTAAACATTTTTTTCGTACGATGCTTCTATTAAAAGTTATTGACGATTGAAGTTTGTGGCGGCTGCGGTAGTTACGACCGCTGCCACTGCATGGGATGCGCTCGCCGTCTGGCAGTCAAAGCGACGACTGAGTAGACACTCATGGTACAACGTAGGAAGGCATCTGCATAACTGGGACACGTTTTGGTATCTCGCGCGTTGCGCCGTCATGCGCATAGGGTTTGTTATGCGCGAAAAAAATGCATCGTACGAAAAAAAGTTTCAGACAAAATATTCTGCTTATTTAGCATAAAATCATAATTTGGTAAAAAATTTAGGTATTCCCATTTAAAAAAATGAAGTTAGCCTCATTTTCACCGATTGCAGCGCCATCTGCAATGAAACTGATATCGTCTTCTCATTTCCCCCTTTGAGTCCTACAAGTTTACTTAAGACACTTTTGTCGTACCATGCATATTTCACGAGATATTTAGGAGTCTCAAGTTAAAACGACCACCCGGTATAGTGCTACATATTAGATTTTTGTTTCTGTTAATGTAAATATAAATACTGAATGTGAAATATTTATTATATTTTATTAAATGTGTTCTGAAATAATAAACATGTATTTCGAATCCCACTCAACTCCTTCAACCCCAAAACAGTTAGTAGAATTCTAGTAGATTTTGTCCGAGCTTCTGGTAGAAAACGACTTTTTACTATTGGCAACACTGTAGGAAACTCAGTTATAATTCAAGTATCAAGTAGATAAGTTAATCATCAATCACTAAAATAAGGAATCAGATGTACCGACTTATGGACAATAAATGATCAATCCAGAAATTGGCCTATCATAAGAAGACCCGCAACACGTTCTACAGAACCAGAATTCCAAATTTCGAAAAAAGAGCGGCCAAGTTCACAGAGTTCAGATGGTTCAGGAATCTTAGCGGTTGAATAACGATAACCAGTTGCAAGCGGTAGGTAGTTAAGATAAGTTCATTTGACTTCACAAAAGCAGAAGGAACGCTACATGTAACTGAGTTTTGATTAGCTCAGCTAAAAAATGTGCACATGCAAAGTAGCTAATATGCCGCTGAGCCATCAAGCAACACTTTATTTTTCATAAGAGCTCAGCGCCTGCAGCACTCGTAGTGGCTGAACGGAACGATATGTAACTATCTCATTACATAACCTCAACATCTCTGATGTCAAAGTTCGTTGGTCGCGTGTGAATTAGGTAGATATAAAGTAAAATTGATAACTAAACTTTAAACGATCGAAAACCCATTAAACTGTCACTGACATTCGTGAGAAAATAATTTTCTCCATCATTTATTAAGCAGACAGTATATACCATATGAGGTAAGAAAATGCCGAGAACGATGCTTAGTTTGTATCGCATTTTACATCAAGATAGTCTAATACCACATACCACACTTAATTTGGATATTAGATAGCTTATAGCGTTCAAACTATTGCAGCACTCCTTTTTGTTTGTTCTTCAGATTTCAGGAAATAAAACAACGATGACTACGTTTCAACATTCGTCAATGAAACATGAAGGAAACGATGCGATTGAAGACCTTCCTCCAGTAACGAAATTCAGTTGCAGCTTATGCGGGTTTAATTTTAGCAAGAAGAAGTTTTTGATAAATCACGAAAACTTTTGCAAGGATGTTGATAATCCCGCAGACAGGTTGGGCGCGGACATAAGTAAGCTCTTCGCATTACTGCCTTCACTTTTAAAGTGTAACTTACATTTTGCTTTTATTATTTTAGTCACTAAGCCTTGTAAGGAGGAGATCCATATCACAACAGAACCAATGTAAGTTTTCTATAATCCAACGTAAACTCATTTTTAATGTGGAAATATATACACTAAAGTTGCTTAATAAATGCCCCTGGTTTACCAATTTTTAGCTGCTGAACCTAATCGGCATGCCTAAACCCTAATAGGGTATTTGACTGTATTAAAAATAGGATTTGGATTATAGTCATCGTATTAGATTACAGTTTAAGGAAACTATTTGTTATTACTTTGTTATTACTAGAAAACAACTTTGTTAAAGCTGATAGTGGTAATCTACCGAAGGTTAAAGCTTTGATGGTGGGATTCTTTTTTAAAAATAATCCTTATTTATATGCTCCGGCACTAACTAACGTATAAAAAGTGCAATGTAAGCATAACTTTGTAGGTTAAGTTAGTCCTAATCTCAAACTGTCAGATTATACATCGATTGAAAACACGATAGATAATTATGTAACTGCCGAGGAGGACGCATAGACTGACGCATAGCGATATCAGTCAGCGTGATACAGACGTGATAATATGTTTCTTACGAATAATGCAATCTTTAGTTATGCCATGAACGAAATAAATCCTATCAAATAAATGTTTGAAACAAATTACGAATACCTAATATTTTTATCTAGTTATTTTTACTGTTGAAACCGAAACTGTCTAAATACAACTGAAACTAATGTGTAAATAATCAGACACAAATACATAAGCGTATTGGTGGCCACGGCTAACACAGCTAAAGCCATACGTTGAACGAAAAAAATTTTTGTTTTTTTGGTGATGTGTGGTATTTATTTTGAATTATCTGGAGCAATTAATTTGTGAAATAAAAATGTGCTAAGCTCATGCAAGAAGAGAGATTTCCAAAATCAAATCGAACCAGTTTGAATAAAACTAAAAAACAGTTTGAATCACTAAAGAACAATTTGAATCAGTTTGAATTAAACTACAGTCCATATTTTACGTTTTTACTATTATTTAACCTTCACATTAAATATGGATCAGGAGGAAATTTTCATCAATCGAATTAAATCGAACCACTTTTTAAAAGTAAACCTTATAAAAGAGAGGATATTATTTCATTTAAAAATTTATGAGAAGAATTTAAAATGTACATAATTTTTAAATGTTTCTTACATTTTATATGTATTTGCATGTGTAATATTATCATATGCACATGGTTTCAGAATTTTTACATAAACCTTATGAGATATTGAAAATTTGTGGACTTATATTGTTGGATACGATTGCCTCAACTAAAATATTTTGAGTTTTCGGTTAATTCCTGTTACACCGGAAATGATGTCAACTTTTATATTTTAAATGGAACAATGTATATTTTTATCGCATTTTTGAAATCTTCATTAAATTTTAGATTAATTTTATGTTACATTCGCTTTACCTAACATGTGTCAATTTTGAGATATTAATTGTTTTCATTACAAAATGACAGCTGCACAGCTTTCAATACTTATAAATTATCCTCTGTAACCATCGGAAAAAAGTTGTCTGGCAAAATTGTTTGAAAGTAACATATTATCGACACATCGGTAGAATTCTTCTAAAAGGGGTTTTATACAGGGTTTTCAAATTATAAGATCAAAGTTGAATTCGAGGAAAGTACTAAAAGTAGACTTTTTCAAATGGCAACCCTAACATATGCATTGAATTCTCAATTCTATTGAAAATGTTAGATCAACTTTGCGTACAATGTCCTATACCTAAAATGTATTTGTACCTACTGAAATCGATTTTTAAACATCACATTAGAAATTGCAAACATTGCAAATTTAGATTGCGTTTGAAAACAACTGAACAATTTGGAATAAACAGAACTTTATTAATCAAGTTTTTTTTTGGTAATTTTTCATTATAACTAATTTAGTACTTATACCATTATAAGCCTATAATAAAACACAATATTAAAAATAAGACAAAATCGTAATGTAAATTAAAAAACTTCTTAATTCTATTTCAATAACTGTTAAAAAAACGTTGCCGTTTTCTGCAAAACATGCTTCAATTCTTTTTAACATATTATTGCTGGTGGTGTCCCTGATAAAGTTAGCACAAAACCCCAGTAAAAGCAGCTGTAAGTATATCTTTAATCTACTCTTTATCAGTTATGTGGTCCTCAATAATCGGGTCGTTTCAAAAGGACGGTGCTCCAGCGGACACAGCTGTTGCAGTAAGAAGCTTGCTTAACGAGTTGTTTGACGATCGGTGGATTGCGTTTAATTGGCCCTACAAATATCCACCGCGTTCCCGCCACTTGCCGCCAATGGATTTTTTTTACTTTATCATACGCAATATGTAAAGTATTGTAATCGTGCCGAAAATTTTTTTTGAGATTTTAGCGGAAATAGGTCTTTTTGGGTCCCCTGAACATTTTTGACCAAGGTACAAAAAAATGTCTGTCTGTGTGTGTGTGTGTGTGTGTGTGTGTGTGTGTGTGTGTGTGTGTGTGTGTGTGTGTGTGTGTGTGTGTGTGTGTGTGTGTGTGTGTGTGTGTGTGTGTGTGTGTGTGTGTGTGTGTGTGTGTGTGTGTGTGTGTGTGTGTGTGTGTGTGTGTGTGTGTGTGTGTGTGTGTGTGTGTGTGTGTGTGTGTGTGTGTGTGTGTGTGTGTGTGTGTGTGTGTGTGTGTGTGTGTGTGTGTGTGTGTGTGTGTGTGTGTGTGTGTGTGTGTGTGTGTGTGTGTGTGTGTGTGTGCGTGCGTGCGTGCGTGCGTGCGTGCGTGCGTGCGTGCGTGCGTGCGTGCGTGCGTGCGTGCGTGCGTGCGTGCGTGCGTGCGTGCGTGCGTGCGTGCGTGCGTGCGTGCGTGCGTGCGTGCGTGCGTGCGTGCGTGCGTGCGTGCGTGCGTGCGTGCGTGCGTGCGTGCGTGCGTGCGTGCGTGCGTGCGTGCGTGCGTGCGTGCGTGCGTGCGTGCGTGCGTGCGTGCGTGCGTGCGTGCGTGCGTGCGTGCGTGCGTGTGTGTGTGTGTGTGCGTGCGTGCGTGCGTGCGTGCGTGCGTGCGTGCGTGCGTGCGTGCGTGCGTGTGTGTGTGTGTGTACCCAATTTTTGTTAATTCATTTCCGGAGAAACTACTAAAGGTATCGGCACAGAACTTCATATTTAGAAGTTTCATGACCAAACTTAGAGTTGAAAAGCTTTTGGTTCAAAAGGGTCCAAAGGAACTGGGTGTTTACTCCAAGCCTTTTTCAAGGATTTTAGAAATGAGCCGCCATCTGTAATTTCGTCAAAATAGTTAAATAATAAATTAAAGCAGAGAAAATTTTGAATAATTTATGCTTATGACATTTTTTGGTAAAATTAATAGTTTAGCTGCAAGAGCAAATTCTATTTGATCGAGATCGGTCGCATCTGCATTGATTTAATACTATATAGTGACCCAGGATTTGCAAATTTTTCAGTCTAATGACAGTACCGGTTGTCAAATGCTGACAGGACCGGTAGTGTCAAATGCTGATGTTTTGACATTATCTCACAATTAATATTGACCGTAGTTAATAGTATCAAAAGATTTCATATTGTGATACCGTGTACAGTCCTTGCCTGATGGCATCGGATAGGCAGCGTGTTGAGCGTGTCCAAAATGCATGTGTTCTGTTTGTTTTTGGTGTGACGAAGTATGATCATGCATCGAATGGGCTGGCCGACTTAAGGTGGTTGAACATGGATAACACTAGGGTGTTGCATGCAGCAATATTGTATCATAAGTTGCTATCCACTAGGATCCCACAATACCTCATGCGGAAGATATGCTGTAGAATGTATGTCCATAAACTTAATTTAAAATTCGGGGGTTTGTTTGCTCCGCCTGCCCATCGCACTGAGCTGTATAAACGGTCATTCTCTTACCAGGTCAGTCACATATGGTCTCAGGGAATATATGAAAAATTTATCGTGAAACAGTTTTGTGGGAAAGGTGAGGCGTTGGCTGTTTGCTCAACAGGGGGACTTTAGGCATCGAGCGCACATTGGAGGCTTTTTGATTTTTATTTTTTATGGGCAGGTGCGATGTTTTGTTGAGTTGGATTTGCTGCAATTACGTGTAATTAGACTCTAGAGTAATTTTCTTGTTTGTTTTTGTTTTGATAAGTTCTCGGAATTATTTATATATTATTGCTACAATTATGTCTTAGTTCTAGTTTGCGTAAGGAGTTGAGTGGAAGAGTTAGGCAATTTGGAAACAAGTGTGCTGAACTGCGCCCTAAATATAAATAATATTTTGTTGCAATTAATATTGTCTTATTTTAATAAAGGAATTATTTATTTATTTAATTATTTATTTATCTGTTAAATCCTGGCTAACTAGTTCTCAATCAAATAGATTCTCATGCAGCTAAACAATTAATTTTATATGTTGTATGATAAAGTCATGTGCCTGGCCACATCAGATTTTTTTATTTGGGGAGCTACTAAAGACGTAGTTTATGAGGGATAGAGTACTAGCTGCATGCAATGGGTTATGTACTAACTCAATCAGGGACGCTAAGCCAATAATTTGTTAAACAAATTGAAACGGCAAACGGCACCGATTTTGAACAGTTACTGAAATAGAATTAAGCAGCTTTTTTAAATTTATTGATTTTGTTTTATGTTTAATATTGTGTTTTATTGCAGGCTTATAATTTTATAAATACTAAATTAATTATAATGAAAAATGAGCTACGAAAACGTTTTTATTAAAGTTCTGTTTATTCCAAATTGTTCCGTTGTTTTCAAACGCAATCTAGATTTGGCAATATTTTTAGTTTCTTCCGTGATGTTTAAAAACCGATTTCAGTAGGTACAAGTACATTAGGTATAGGACATTGTACACAAAGTTGATCTAAAATTTTCCATTTAATTAAAAAGTGTATTCATATGTTAGGGTTGCCATTTGAAAAAATCGCGTTTTAGTACGTTTCTCGAATTCAACTTTGAAATTATAATGTGAACAGCCTGTATAACTTTTAGAAGAGTTCTGTGTGTGTCGATAATACGTTACCTTCACACAAATATTACCGGACAACTTTTTCCCAACGGTCACAGGGGATAATATATAAGTAATGGAAACTAACCGTGCAGCTGTCATTTTTTAATGAAAAATAATTTATATCTCAAAAGTGACACATGTTAGGTATAGGGAATGTAACAGAAAATTGATCTAAAATATAATAAAGATTTAAAAATTGCGATAAAATACAGGGTGTTCCATTTGAAATATAAAAGTAGACATCATTTCCGGTGTAACAGGGAGTAACCGAAAACTCAAAATATTTATTTGAGACGATCGTGTCCAACTATATAAGTCCACAAATTTTCAATCTCTCATTTTCTTTGGTTCTCCATATACTTCTAATGGCAGCTCGTCGTGGGAGACCCTGTATATGTTTCAATCCCCTTAAAACATCCCCTATACGTCTGAGAATTTTTCACTATTTTCCGCGTTTCTAACAACTATTTGAAGTTTATTTACAAAAGAAAAAATAAATTTGATCTGCTAAAAGTGCAAAATCGACCACTGTGCGGCGCGGCGTTACAAACGCTCGACATCCCTAACTTCCGCAATTGAGGCGTTTACAAAAGTGCGGATGCGAAAGCGAAAGGGAAGTGGAAAAATATGCTAAAGTTCCGCGGTTGTTGTAGCGGATGCAGAATTCCGTTACAACCCTACTCGGCTACTCCAGACTATGCTTGGTGGATACATCCTTCAGCGCCTCTATATCCTCATCAATTTCATCATTCCCATCACTAAAATAAAAACTAGAGCGGTGGGTGCAGACAGGATAGGCTCGGACCTAGTTGCATTGTGCTCTCCTTTGGTTTTGCCATTTATTACACACATAATCAACTCGTGCTTGGAAAGCAGTATTTATCCCGATGCCTGGAAGGTGTCCAAGGTCATTCCAGGTCATTCCTATCCCAAAGACAAAAAAACCTTCGTCGGTTGAGGAATTGACACCTATAAGTATTTTGCCTTGCATATCAAAACTACTCGAAAGGGTTATTCATATGCAGTTGTCTGAACATTTAAGTGCCAACAGTGTGATATCTGATAATCAATCGGGATTTCGTCCTGGATACTCATGTAGTACTGCACTCTGGAGTATGACCGACGATATTCTACGTGGCCTGGATGCCGGCGAGGTTACAGTTCTCGTGTCTCTTGATTTTTCGAAGGCATTCGATACGCTGAGCCATGATGTTTTGTTGGCTATCCTTCGGCATGTTGGTGTCTCCCGCTCGGGTGTTCGTCTTTTTGATAGCTACTTGCGTGGTAGACAACAGATGGTGTATTTTGAAGGCAGGAGTTCCCCAGGGATCCATTCTGGGGCCACTACTATTTAATATTTACTCTTCTATTTTACCGAATGTTCTTCAGAATTGTAAGTGGCATCTCTATGCGGATGACACATATATTTATTATTCTTTTAAGGCGCTCTGGCTTTAATGATGCGTTAGGCTTAATAAATTCTGACATTCAGCGCGTTGTTGACTGGGCTCAGGACATGTGTTTGCGTGTTAACGGTGCTAAGTCATCGGCGATTTTATTTGGGAATAGGGCTGCCGCGCCGTGGTTCCTGATGGTTTTCGCATCATAGTTGATGGCCATTGATGGCGTTCCATTTAGGTCGAGCGTTAGGTGTCTTGGAATGATTGTGGATGATAGGTTGAAATATACGGAGCATGTGACCTCTAAAATCAGAATGGCCTATTCCAATTTAAAGTTTCTGTACTCTGGTAAGTCATTCTTGGATCAGCATGTGCGCGCTCGATTGTGTGACTCTTTGGTATTATCACATTTCAATTATTGCGATGTTGTGTACGGGCCGGCTCTGGACCAGTTTGATTGTAATCGAATCCAGGGTGTGCAGAACGCGTGCGTTAGATTTATCTATGGCATACGTAAATACGACCATATCAGTCACGCACTGCGATGGGCTAAATGGCTGAATATGTCTGTTCGACGGCGTTTCCATGCCATCTGTTCTATCCACAAATTGATTTTCTATCGCTCCACTTCTTATCTCGACAACAAAATTACGTTTAGGACGGATGTGCACAACATCAACATCCGTCGTAGGGATAATATCATCACTATCCCGCGGCATTCATGCACGAAGTTTAAGAGTTCATTTTCCTACACCGTTGCATATCTGTACAATTCCGTCCCGCAGGCATTGCTGAGTTGCATACCAGCCAAGTTTAACAAGAATTATAAAAACCACATCTCCCAGTAACATAGTCTTGTAGTTTGTTTTTTTTGTCAGTTTCGGGTTATATTTTTGTACTTTCTGTTTTGTTCTGTTTTCTTTTTGATTAGTTTTGGCTTCTCGGTGGTTAACTGTGATAGCTATTTGAGAACAGGTAGAGGTGGTAGACCGACTGTGCTCGTTAGGAGTCGAACCTCAACCTGGTTGCGCCACTAAACATTATTATAAATTGCTTTTTTATGTAAATCTGTATTTCTACTGTTTGTGGTGCAATAAATCATTTATTATTATTATTATTAATTTTAACCTGTCCAGCAACCATATTAGAACATATGACAAAATCGATATCTGGATTATTTCATGTTATGGTAAATGAAATTATTGGTTATTGAAGTTTAATTTTCTTTTCAGATTGGACATAAAAGTTGAAGAAGTGGAATTTACGGAAACTACTGTATCTGGCTCCGCTTGTGCAGTATCCGGACAATCTTTAGATCCTCCAAAGGCAGAAACAGCGGACGATGTATTGCTGTATAGCAACTACCGCGAGGCAACTGCACAGTCAACGCAACTTCAACTTTTAAAAGTTTGTAAAGCGGAGAAGCAATATAAATGCCACATTTGTGACTATACTACTTCGCAACCTCAATTCCTAAAAGCACACGAACGAAGACATACAAGGAAGATGTCACTTAAAGTGCACACGAGCAAGCGTACAGCACTTAAACGCACTTCATGTGATTATACTTCTGCAACTGTTGGTAGTGTTAAACGTCATTTGAGAACGAGTACCGGAGAGAAACGATTTAAGTGCACCTTCTGTGATTATGCTAGTGCACGGCGTGCTCGTCTTAGAGAACATATGAGAACGCATACAGGAGAAAAGCCATTTAAGTGCACCTTATGTGATTATTCTACTGCGCAATGTAGTCATCTTACAGTACATATGAAAACACATACAGGCGAGAGACCATTTAAATGCACCTTATGTGATTATGCTAGTTCAAATTGTGGTCATCTTACAGAACATATGAGAACGCATACAGGAGAGAGACCATTTAAGTGCACCGTATGTGATTATACTGCTGCCGCAAGGACTGGTCTTAAACTGCACATGATAAAGCATACAGGAGAAAAGCCATTGAAATGCACGTTATGTGATTATGCTAGCTCACACCGTAGTAATCTTACAGAACATATGAAAATTCATGCAGGAGAAAAACCATTTAAGTGCACCGTATGTGAATATGCTGCTGCAGGAAAGTGTCGTCTTAAACGGCATATGAGAACGCATACAGGAGAAAAACCATATCAATGCACATTATGTAGTCATGCTAGCATACAAAAAGCTGATCTTGTGATTCATATGAGAACGCATACCGGAGAAAAACCATTTAAGTGCACCTTCTGTGATTATGCTGCTGCACAACGTGGTCATCTTACAGTACATATGAGAAAGCATACTGGAAAAGCCAGTTAAATGCACCTTATGTGATTTTTCTACCGCATACATTGCTAGTCATATAAGACATATGAAAACACATACAGGCAGGGCTGCCGTCTGTGGTCCGGGCCCCCCCTGTCCACCAAAGAAAATTTCAAAAAACGGGTAAAAAACATAAAACATGTATGACAAAAGTTTACAATAAATTAGCATCATACAAGATATTACAACAGATTTACACAAAAAAATATTTTCTGTATTTACAAATTTATTTTATGAAATTTTTTAACAGATTTATTTATCTAATATTATGATTCTGTCACATACAATGATACGTAAATTAACCGTCTTTACACTGTAAAATTATTTTCTTTCTTTAAAATGTTTCAACATACAGAATATTATCAGCTTTCACGAACTTGCAGTGTCGACGTTTGTGTGTGACTATTAGATGCCGCATGTTTATTTCATTTTGATCTTTTGTGATTTTGCCGTGACCAAAAATGGATTTTTTACTCTAAAATTATCGTAAAAAAACACGTTTTGTTTCATTACTATCTGTCCATATCTAATTTATCATGTTTAATTTTAAACCAGTTTTCGGAAACAACAGAAGGTTGTTGTATTTTAGTACCAATATACTCGAAATCAGAGATCAGAAATCGCAATATTCTTAATTAGAAATAGAAATAAAATTTATTGATCAGTAATAGCATACAACATTCAACTAACATAAGTAGGTACCTATACACATTTGTAATTCTTACTGATTGTTTCTTATGTAATTTTATTTTATATTAGTGGCAATTGTGACATTTTAATGTATTTTTTGTCAAACTTCATGAATATTACCGGGAATTAATGATCGAAACGTTGATATTAAAATATATGTCACAGATAGAAATAGCGGAAAAGATTAATTATCCATTAAAATTTAAAATAAAAGTTGGGATAAACTCAATTCACATTTTAATATCATTTAAAAATCCTTTGTAAAAGTTTCATCGTTATTTTTAAATTTCCCAAATGACGATTCCCCAAATTAAATTCTACAGTTTGCACTTAATATTGCATAACATGTATTGTAAAATTATGTATGTTTACAGTTTATCTGTAAAACTAACTTTTTTTATGTACTAATACATTTGCATTAAGCCTGTAGACAATCTAGTATAGAATACTGAATTACCTGTGTCAAATTTACCACAATTATAGAAGAATATATGTACTTTCATAGTAGTTTAGTAAACTTCTCACTTTTTGGGATGTTTATATTTTAGAGACAGTAAGTTTTGTGCATGCGCGTGTAGGTGTTTTCAATCATGCTTACGGTCGTGAGCATCATACCAGAAACGCCAATTACTTGTTGCCGCCCATGCATCGTCAATCTTCTTATCAATATAAATTCTATTTGATCGAGATCGGTCGCATCTGCATTGATATGAAATTACATAGTAGCCAGGATTTTGACAAATATTTTTTTGTGTTGTCACATTCGAAAACAGCTGATCTCATCAGAGGCATATCAGAGGTTGGAAAACCACTATGGAACGTTGCCGCTGTAGTGCGGCAAATTATAAAATACAAATTTCAAATAAATTACGATCACCAATTTGATTGTTTGTTGATAAGAAATATCAACCCGTCTTTATATCTAATTCTAAAAACGATACATTGAGAAAATTATAAATAAAGTATAGCGATGAGTGTAGTTTTATTTTAGTATGTTGGTAGGGATGTGTCATGACCAAATAAATAAACAAATAAATCTGTCAGAATTTGAATTACCTTTTTAAGGTGCGCTTTCATTAGTGATAAGGGCAGTGGTAGCAGACGCCGTTATAGTATTTCCAATAGAAAATTGCTAGTGACTCATGTTTATGTACATGCAAACTAATATGTGTCATTATCACGATATGTAAGAAATACTATAATTTCGTATTCTACCACCGCCATTAGCTACCATTACCTACCAATCGGAACGCACCTTTCGTCAAAGTGGTACCAACCTAGCATATACTATACAGAAATAATTTTTTTTTAAATACGTATTTCTTAAAAAGCAACACAATAAACGTTGATGTCGCTCCTGCCAAAAACTAGATAGCGCGACTCGCTCATATGCGACGGCTACACTCCGCCTTCGGTGACGCGCCGTATCACGGAAAGTAGGAAAGTACGGAATAGCGCTCGTCGCGCTATTCCGTACTTTCGGCATTTGTGACATAAATAACTATTATTCTAATGACGTAGTGTAGGTAGTGTCAAATGCTGATGCTTTGACAATACCTACGATTTATCTCTATAGAATAGATTCTCATTCAGCTAAACTATTAATTTTATATATGGTATGATAAAGTCATGTGCCTGGCCACATCAGATTTTTTTAATTGAACCATTTTTGTTTTATATATCCGAGTTCATAGAAACAACTTTATAGGTAACAACTTAAAAGTTTGGTTTTGGAAAAAAGGATTTTTTAAAGACAATAGTGTATATGCGGTCTATCGATTCCTGCGATCTACCGATTCACTGATTTACCCAATACGCGGTCTATAGGTCCACTACTATTATTATAAATGCCGAGATGCAATTTTATATACTAAACATACCCATATCAAACGGGCGTTGTCGTTTTCAAAAGCAAAATTTGAAACTATATCTTAAACCTTTATAAACAAGAAAAGCATTAAATGCCAAGAAAATGCGGAACTTACAGTTTATTTCGTCAAGCGAACAGAACTGGTCAGACACTAAACAAACATGCATAGATAACACGAAATATGCAAGGCTACGAAAAATCTCGGCTGTATTCGGATTGGTTGATACCGTACTGATGTACGGGGAATTGGGAAAGTGACGCGCTGCATTAATTGGCGGACTAACGTAATGGAGCGTTTCCCTGTATATACCTAAGGGGTCGTCCATTAATCACGTGAGGTTTTAAGCCTGTTTTTTACACCCCCCTCCTCCCTCGTGATACTTGGTGAGGTTCTAAATTACCCCCCCCCCCTATGTAACATCACGTGTTTTTTTTTTTTTTAAACTCACATATTTTCCGAATATGTTTTATTGAAAAATACTATTATAAAATAGCACATATTAATTTCGAAAGCAATGTCCTGGGACCATGGGTTTACTTGGCTATATTCGACACTAAGAAATGGACAAGCATCTATAAACTCAACTATATAAGGCCCAATTGAATAATATTTATAGCCTCCCGCAGCAGACTTAAAGTTTATTATTTGCTTTATAATTCGATTTTTATATTTTTTAAATGTGTGTATTTAATGACAAATAAACTTTTAGCAACATTTAAATACTTTTTTAATTATAATTAATTATAAGAAAATGGTCGTTTTTCTAAAAGTCTATGAGCCTAAATAAACTGCAGGCAATCTAAATGTTGCATTAGAGTAATATATGTTTGTATATGTTAATTTCATACCTTATTGTTAAACTTTTTGTATTTGAAAAAAAAAGGAATCACTTAATCTTTCATTAAGAAAATAAATATGAAACAATTTGAATTTTTAAAAACTTTAAGTCTCTTGCGGAAGGCCTACATATTTTTCAACTGGGCCATATTACTTTTGTTGTATATGAAGGTCTATAGACAACTTTTTAAAAACTTGAAATTTCGCATTAAAAAAAATTTTTTTTCGATACACTCATACTGCACCGTCTGTACGATAACGGGGTGCGACGTAGGCACAATTGACCGCATAATCCAATGAACGAACAATAAAGTAGCAGTGAACGAAGGTATTTAATTATGCTGCAAATCCAAGTGTTTGTATAAAGTGCATAAAAAGTTACTAAAAATTTATATAGTTTGCTATAATGTATAATTTTTATACATTGAAAACACTCAAAGTGATTTATTTAGACATTGTGTTATGAAACAGTTTTTATAATTTAATTTTTCTACTTTGCGTTGGATAAAAAAAAAGGCTGACATGTAAATCGGTATTGGCTCTATATATCTATAAACTAGGAATATAGTCAGCTACCGACCCTATATTATAGCAATAAGTGGAAACAGACGCAAGGACTGGCTCGCGTCAGTCACATTTGTGAATTTTACTACAACTACCAACTGTTGAATATGAAACTACTAGAAAAATTAGTATATAACACTCGTTTTATAAGACGTATTGGCGCACGCGTTCCATTTGAGACTACTCGTGCGCCAAGTTTTGTCTTATGAAACTTGTATTATAATATGCTATGAAAATACAAGAATGATCGAAACAGAGATTACGCCGATCGGCGTACCAAAATCGTTTCGTTCTGCGCATCTACGTCACACCAGACTTGCTGTGAAAACAAAGTGTCAAAGTGACATATATTTTGTCAACGAACATATCAACAATGGTTGCATTCAGCAGATCAGTTCGGTTGGTAACTGTGGAGTAACTGGTTAGTAAAAATCTGCTGAATGTCAATGGTTGCAAGATTCTGCTGAATGCAACCATTGGTTGCATTCAGCAGAATCTACCGGTACCGGACCGATGCCAACCGATTTACGATACCGATCCGGAACAGTGTCGTATCTGCTGAATGGCGCTATAATGCACCAAACATAGGTGGCTGAACATAACCTCCTTGCTCGCATAGCATTACGCGTTATTTTGGTTATTTTGCTTTATTTGCCGTTTATTTGGATTTCACGACTCTCACATACCGTATATATGATATTATCAAAACAAATTCTCTTTCTTCCATTTTAAATGTAAAATAACAGGTCTGCAACCAATACTGGTACAATCTACCGCTACCGCTAACCATAAAATTTATATGATACAAAAAATGGCGTCTGATCCATAACATGTTGGTATCAACCATTCACCTACCTTGACATTCAGCAGATTTTTACTAACCAGTTACTCCACAGTTACCAACCGAACTGATCTGCTGAATGCAACCATTGATGTGAGTGATTAGTTAGGTTATCTGAAAAAAACAATCGGTTTTCAAGGTATGTTTTCGTCTAGTATAATGCTATGATTGTTATGACGTCACACTAGACAAAAACATCAGCTGATTGTCAAACTCGCTCGGAAATTAATGACAACCTGCGCAAGGCGTAATCTTCTATTCTATAATTCTTGATGAAAATACGCTGTGCCAGTATCATGTTAGTACGTGTTGTAAACAATTTATGCGTCTATTCGCTGCTATATTCACACATCTACTGGCGTGTCATCGAGCGGCGGTTGTCACTTGTCGCAATGCTGCCATATGTGACATCACGCTGATTAAACTCGCCCTTATTTCCTTCTTGCAAACGGACTTGAGCAGTGTTGCCAAATCAGTGATTTTTTCACTAGATCTGGTGTATTGGCCCTCCGATCTGGCGACAATTTATGTCTAGTGACCTAGTGACTTTTCTGGTGAATCGATAAAAGATTTTTAGCGAAAATCTTGTGTAAAAATCATAATGATCGCAAATCATTTATCGTATTTCTACAACAAATATTAGCACCAAACAATTTTAATCTGTCAAAATCCTGTAAACCGTCATCGTGACATACAACCGTCCCTATATGCAAAATAGTTTATGTATTATAATACAAGCTTTATAAGACAAAAATTGGCGCACGAGTTGTTTTAGGCACGACGAGCGTAGCGAGGAGTGCCCAAATGGAACGAGTGCGCCAATGCGTCTTATAAAACGAGTGTTATATACTATTTTTTCTACTTTGTGACATTAGTTTCACATAAGTGTCGAAAATTACGGTTGTCATGTTACAATCAAGAGTATTTTTTTTCTTCAACAGTTGGTAGTTGTAGTAAAATTCAATTCAGGTTCAATTTATTGGAGCCCCCATTGCCCATCTTTGGGGGTTCCAAACTTAACCAAACTTAACTTCATTGATTATAACCAACCAATTTTGCAACATAATTATTAATGAATTGTAATTTTTAATTTCGTGTTATGACCCGACCCAACCCAAACCCCCGCCCCCCCCGTTCAACGGCTTTATTGCGACCGAATCACCATTACCCCGTTGTTTTTGGACACTTGTAGATTTTTAGTGAAAATCTGGTGATCTTTTGACCACGTCTTAGTGACATGACTACATTAATAATTGGCAACACTGGACTTGAGTTACCGCGAAATCGGTAGAAACTGGCAGCACTGCTTGTCAGCCACGCGGGCGAGGTGAGGCATCAGGGCATTCTCGGACATGGTTGCGCAAAAATACACGTGATAGGTAACAACAACCCCCCCCCCCCCCCCTCCCCCTTGTGATTATTAGTGATGTTATCCAAAGCCCCCCTCCCCTATTTTGACCTCACGTGATTAATGGACGACCCCCATAGCCGCGTTTAGGTGTCGGCTCCTTTGATGTCGGCGTCCCAACTTGTCAGATGCATCGAACGAGTGCAGCCTGTTCGTTAAAGGACACTAGATGGCGCATGCAAAATGGAACTGCTATTAAATAAGAATTGATTAAGAATAAAGTGATTTTTCATTCAATTATGATAGAAATTCCTCTAATATTGTGAATGCCGATGTAATACGGGTTTAAATATTCTCTCTCGATAATTCAGTGTCACCTCTGTGAACTTGGCCCCTCCTTTTTCGAAATTTGGAATTCTGTTTCTACAGATCGTTTGCAATTGTTTGCACCCTTTTTATTTTCGTTTGCACCCTCACCGTTTCCGAGATAAAATTAAAACAAATTCGGAGGGGCCAGATTCACAGTAGCCCCTCCTTTTTCGAAATTTGAAATTCTATTTCTACAGATCGTTTGCAATTCGTTTGCAATTGTTTGCACCCTTTTTAGTTTCGTTTGCACCCCCGCCGTTTTCGAGATAAAATTAAAACAAATTCGGAGGGGCCAGATTCACAGTAGCCCCTCCTTTTTCGAAATTTTAAATTCTATTTCTACAGATCGTTTGCAATTCGTTTGCAATTGTTTGCACCCTTTTTAGTTTCGTTTGCACCCCTACCGTTTTCCTGGTAAAATTAAAACAATTTTGTGAAGCGTGAACTTGGCCCCTCCTTTTTCAAAATTTCATTTTTTTTCTACAGATCGTTTGCAATTCGCTTGCAATTATTAGCAACCTGCACAGTTTTCCTATCGCAATACTAAATTATGTTGAATTCTATTGGCATCCGCCGTATGATCTTGTACTGTAGTAAATAAACTTACCAATTATTTATAATTTGTAGATACAGGGCTAGTGGCAGGGTAAAGGTTGCCAGGTATACGGCATTGCGCTGGAGTCCGCGGTAGTTGAGGTCATAGGGATTCGGGTCTCCGACAGGCATTTATACTGTAACCATCCGGGTTACGGTATAATTTAAAGTATGGTATTGGATAGTAATAATTATTTCATAGACTCTAATATTTAACAATCGTTCGCATGTGCACAACTACTGTTATCAGGTTATCAGGTTATCAGATGAATTATTCTTAAGAATTACAAAATAACTAATAACTAGCTAGCTTAAAAATCAAAATGTATAAGCAAGTAAAATCTGTTATCTAAAGAAATAGGCAAAAAAGGGTAGTATTAACAAATAAATATTTTAAAAACTGCGACTTTTAGAGCATTCATATTTAGAGAATAGAATTCAAAAATAAGAAAAGTGTTGACTGAAAATCGAAGAATTCACACAGTTTTTCTCTTCTAACTTAGTCAACGGTTTCTCATTAGTTTGGTACAGTATTAGATATAGTTTCTTTTATTGCAAAAAGACATGTTTAACTCCTCTAAAGTTAAATTTCTTATTCTTACTACGGTAATTTATTAATTACCTAGTTAATTTATAGCTTATAAAAGATGATCCGTCGTCATGGCGACTCGAGTAGAAGTACACTCCCAAACCGATATCCATAAATTTACTCAAATTGAAGGAAAATAATATGAAAACTGGACAAAATGTGATAAATGGGAATTTTGGGTATCTTATTGAATAAGAAAGAATAATAGAGCTTTGTGGAGGGTCCTGTCTTTGAGCGTGTCTTTAAGGCAGTCATAAAGTATTGGTATAGTTTGTTGTTTTATGGTGGTGTTTGCCTGCATGCAGAAAGAGCGGAAATATTTGGTTTCAGTTCGTGTCTGAATCAACAGAGACAAACTTTGGGCTGTTTAGTGTATTCAAAAATGCGTATAGAGAAACTGCTAAAAGTCACGTTCTGACCATTTGCCGATATATATTAGGGCACTTCTCGGAACAGGGTATTCCATGGAGAACCAACACGAGAGGGGCGGCTCTAAGGAAGGAACATTTTTTGCAAGGTTTCCTTGGTTGGTTAATTAGATTTTGGTTGCAATGATTGGATGGTTTGGGTGTAGATGATGCAGCCCATAAGGTCTTCCTCGGAACGGAGACAGCGCCTCAAAGATTAGTCTCTAAGTAGATTTCAAAACGTTTACTTGTGCTTCCTTCTGTTCGTGCGAATTTGCGATAGGGGTTCTTGACTTAGTTCAAAACTCCGCTACAATCAGCATATCAGAGGGGCCATATTCGAGACTACCACCGATTACCAGATAACAGAATTCACAACCTTATTACAGCTTCCAGAGAGAGAGAGAGAGAGAGAGATTCAACACGAGTCACCTGCATACGTATTTCCACAGCTCCATAAAAGGTTAGAAAAGTTGTATTGTTTAAGAATATCTCAGACAGCGTCGTAATACCACTAGGGTGATCACAAGGGCTAATCTCTCTGACATCGTGTTTGTATTAGAGTTAACGATTGGTTTATATAAAGGAATTTATCCTGTTATTTCTTGACTGTTAATATATATTGTTTTGAGAACAACCGCCTTTTAATTAGAAGTTACACAGGGCCAAATATCGAGGTGCACATGAGACAATTGGATAAGTATTGAATTTTAGTAAACAATTAACGCTACCGTTATTATAATTGTTGCCAGTATTTTCCAACAAGATTCCAGGACAAGAACCCATAAATTTAATATCCCAGAGCAGGATTAATCTAAGTATTTGCCCTGCTAGAAACCGGGACAAGTTCACTTTAAGAAGACAGTATTTTTAGTTAGACAAATAATCAAGATAGTTTACTTCTCTTAAAGAAAGACGTCCCCAATATTACAAAAATATAAACAACTAGGGCCCCCTATGCATTGAAGAATGGTTATTCGAGCCATAAATGCTAAATAAAAATTTAGCTTATTAGATTTATTTTGGTCCTCAACCGGCAGGAACGCAAATTTTCACTATTCTTGAGACGGTAATAAATTAGTTAAAGATTAGTTGGGTCCTCGCTGAGAGAAGCTCAAATCTGCTTGCACCGTTAAAGAGGACTGGCATAGTGCGGTAGTCTATTACGGCAATGACTTTCCAAAATAGTACATTGGGGGCCCCCTGTTATTGGGGGCCCTAGGCAAATGCCCATTTTGCCCATGGGATAACGCGCCCCTGCCCAACACGCATGCGGGTATGAAGAGTCGAACCCGTTACACCCAGTAAGCATGGTGGTAACAGCGGTGTAAAGGTGCGTTCCGATTGATGGTAATCAGTGGCGTGCGGTCCATACGTGCAGAGCGTGCAGTGCACACCCTAAGATTTAGGGAAAAAAGAAGGAAAAATATTAAAAATAGTCCTGCCAAAAAATGATATATTATGTATTTATGTATATACCGATATATTTAGTAATATTTCTTCGTAATAATAATTTAAAGTAATTTTAACACCACATGGTGTTAAAACTCCACTGCATTTGTCCGGACCAATCACACCATAGTAGTGTTCGATTGCAGGTCGCGATCAGATAGATCCAGATATCTGTTTCAACACGGTTTGGATACAATTGATCTTGAGCAATCGAATGCGCTTTTAGGTAGCATTGCAGCGCGCATGATCAATTGCGTGTTTATGTGATAACGAAAAACCTAACCTTATACGCATTTACCATTTACGCATTATATAAGTCAGTCGAGTCAGTGTGAATCAGTCTGTGCTTATAGGTATTTTCATCAGTTTTACTATGGCGGTACAGATAACGTTATTTGACCATGAAATGGGACAGTACTATGAAATTGGCGTAAGCCCTGAAGACGAGGAGAGGTGTGGTACAGGTAAGTGCGAAATTTTTTATAACCTATAACCATTTAATCTTTTTTGCCATGTTTTCACGCTGATAAAGTAATAGAAAAAACATGTTTTATATATCTGCGAGCTTGCTGTCTTGGAAATTCTTAATTTTCTTCATTTCCAAACTTTAATAGATCCTGAGTTTCTTGCTGCTTTGCTCAGACATGCCCGGGAGCACTACGAACCTATGGACGAGCAACCCTCGCAGGAGGCAGCGCAAATGGATGAGGCACCCACCCAGGCTCCCACCGGTAGGCAGTAGCCTTACGACAGTACGTTATTGCTGATTCAGTCAGTGCAAAGTAATTACCAAGATTTACACCATCCCAAACGCCGCAAGGTTGTTTGGGACAATATATCCAATGAACTGGCAAGCCAGGGAGTGGATGAGAAAGGCTGTTACCTTAAATGGAAGAACCTCCTGCGAACCTATAAGACTGCCAAAGATAATAAGGCGCGCACTGGGCAGGGACCTTCCCGCTTTTATTTTTTTGAGCAAATGGATGAGTTTTTAGGTAATTATGTTACACTTTTTTTATGTGGTAGTCTTTTCTGGAGTAGAATGAATTTATCTAACAAATATAATTATTAGATTGTGCATTATTCTATTGCCAGTCCAATCTGGTGGTTACCAATATCTAAATTGTGTAAAGACAATAGAGGAAATAATATAAGTAAAAATATTTACACACCACATTTGTTTGGGTTAGTGTTTCAAAATAACTGATCTGAGAACATAGTTTTGAGTGTAATGTTGTTGTACTTAATATCTCTTTTTTATTAGGAACAAAGGCAAGTATTGCTAGTGGATTTTCGGTAAACGTAAGTACCTTGCCCAGTAAAAGTGTGGAAGGTCCTCGTGCAGAACAGCCATCTACTAGCCAGAGAGGGCAGAACATCGCCCGGACTCCTCCTGTTGTTATCCCACTGGCCGAACCAGCGCAAGTGACAGTCGTCGAGGAGCCTGAACTCGAACAGGAAATACCTGCTGGCCAACAGGTAGTAGCTGCAGCGTTGCCAGTTGTAGCCAGAGGTGGCAACAGAGCCAGGCGTAGAAACGCCAATACGGAATACTTAGTAGCTAGAGCAGACTACTACAAGCGGCGAGTATTAGAGGTAAATGCATTTGTGAAAACTTATTAGTTATTAGTAATGTATTGCACTATTGTCAATTATAGGTGTCAAAAAATTGGATGAAGAGGTTTAAGATGAAAAAGAAAGCAAACTAGATCATATAATCATTTTTAACTATGCCGTTCTACATTAATTAGAGGATACTTATCATTAATTTTTGTTTTTATTTTAACAGATTGATGAACGACTGGAGCTTGCAGTGAGGAAGGTGAAGGCCTTGGAGGCCTTCGTCAAGGCCTTTATCAGATCAAGGATCGATGAGAGGGATAATGAAGGGGTGTAGTCTTTTTATTAGATATGTTGTTATTAGATGTGTAGTTCGTCATTTTTCTTTTTTATCTACATCTAAAAATCACATCATATTGGTTCAATATAGACTTTAATGAGAATTAGTATTACCTACTATTGCAGCACAATTATTATTACACAGATTTATCGTTGATTGGCAACGGATATAGATAGTAAGGCATGGCTTAGTTGGGGCCGTGACATCCAGAGGGCAGGGGTTTGAGCAAGATTCATTCACAAATTCTAGTTTTTATGCTCGGACTTGGTGTTGTTCGCACTGAGTGAGTGCACAAAAGTGTCTTAGTCAAAAACGCTATAATTTGTGAATTAATCTTGCTCAAGCCCACGATCTTTGGATATCATGGCCCCAACTAACCCATGCCGACTAGTTATATCCGTTGACAATCAACGCTTTTATGCTAGAATAATGAAAAGTAGATAAAATTAGAAAAATGATGTAGGTTTTCTATTACTTAAACTTATTATATTGTTCAAACGTAATGTATTGTTTTAGCACCACTGTACTTGTGTGGGAGACTGGTGTGTTGTATTCGTTTTCTCATACATTTAGTTATTCTAATACGGTCAGTAAAAGTTCTGATACAATAAATTACGTTGTAAATAAAACAACTGTCAACTTGTATGTTGTATTCCTTTTCTTGTAAACATTACGTTTTAAATTAAATTATTGTGTTACTTTGTAAATTTAACATTGTTTAAATATAAAATAAATATCTCATATATTAAATGCTTTACTTTTATTGTAAAATGCCATCTCATAATTTTCCATGTTCTCACTGATAAATTTTTTATGAGCCATCTGTTTTCATACGAATTTATTTCTTACCGATTTAAGTATAACTACAATTCTGTTGCAAATAAAGGCAATGCATCCTCAGTAGCCTCATCGGATTCTGAATCCGCTTACTACTGAAATCCGTAATAATAATAATCTTATATTATTTTAATAAAAAGAAACAATTTCATTGCCAAGGATTATACAACTTTATTCAGTATACAAAATATGTATGTAAAATTAAAAAATAACTGTTTAATTCATTAACTGGTATCTCCGGTCCATCCCAGGTTCTATATATTCTTCCAGCGGTTCCATCGGTTCTTCATCTTCACCTTCACTCATGTCTTCTTGAATGTACTCTATATCATCAAATTCGATACAAATATTGTGTAAAACACAAGCTGCAATTGTAGCTTCTACAATAAATTTGATATCAGAATTTTCAAAAAATTTTAATCGTCTAAATCGGCTCTTCAACAGGCCAAATGCGTGCTCAATAACTATACGTGTAGCGGACTGTCTGTAGTTAAATCGCTTTTGAGCAGGGGACAGACGTCCGTTTTGCTTAAAAGGCACCACTAGCCATTGCAAATTGGGGTAGGCACTATCACCTAATAGAAAAGCATTGCCGGCAAATCCACTTTCATTGGCAAATCGAAATAAATTTGACCGACGTAGCACTCTAGCATCGTGCATGGACCCCTTCTCCGCAAAAGATATCTGTAAACTTTTTTTGGTGATCGCAAACAGCTTGCAATACTATGCTTGTGATCCCTTTCCGGTTACAGTATGCTTCTTGTTCTTTAGGCCTTTTAATCGGAATGTGCGTGCCATCAATGCACCCAATCACTTCAGCGAAACCTTGTTTATCATAAAATTTTCTTTGTATTTCTTCGACTCTATGTCCTTGGGGCCACTGAATGTACTGTTGCGACACACTCGCAAAATACTTGACGACTTTTCTCACCACTTCCAAAGCTGTGCTTCTAGTGACGTCGAAACGGTCCCCAAGCTGCCGAAAAGTTTCCAAATTTGCTAGATACCAAATAGTCATTAATAAGGTCTTTTCTGGTTTCACGCTTTCCCTGCCGCCCCTGTGTGGTTTCGGAAAAATATTGGCAGCCATTAAATCACTTAAAATAGACTCGTTTGTTTCAGGCGAAATTCTAAAATGTGACCTGAATTGGCGTGTTTCAAATTTTGCGATCACACACATGAAGTCTTTCATTCTTTCATGGTCGGCTCTTACTAATTTGTCATCCCCGGAACTCTCACTGCTACTGCACTCTTCGCTATCGGACTCTGCCAAGAACTGTAAATATTAAATATAATTAATATAAAGTATAAAAGCAAGAATGCGTTATTCTATAATTTACTTTTTTTTTAATTTACTTTAATTGTGCTTACCAACACAATATCCGTATCCGTAGTATTTTTTGCCATTTCGCCGTACTTCCTTTCGTTCGCAATTAGCAGGTATACCTAGCAATACACTTCCCAAACAAAACGCAATGTGCTATGCGAACAACACAACAAAAGCTTGGTTAGGTTAAATGGGTTAACCGTTAAATATACACGTGGTCTATCCACCTCCAAAATTTTAAATTCTCGGCGCTCGCTTCCTATTGGTAGGATCAGATAGGTCCCGCAACTGACGACAATTGATCCGCTATAACGGGTGGTGCTCGAGGGGCGAGGGGAAAGTAATTGTGATCACTTCGGATCTTTTAGAGCCAGACGTCAAACGAGCAATCGAACGGCATTTTAGGCAACTGATCCCGATTTAGATTGAACTGAACAGATCTTGACCTGCAATCGAACACTACTATAGCTGCTTTATACGTATGTAAATAATGTATGAGCCTTCGCAAACTCTACCAACGACAAATTTAAAGTATATTCTAGAGATTGAATACAGAACACACCAATTTATTTATCCGCTATCCAAACTTTACTACAACCGATACGCACACAGTGCATATAGGAGGTATACACGCAACCATATCGCTCCAGCGTGCAGCGGCTAGGGGCGCACCGACGAACGGCAAACAATTACTAATGGTGTAATTCAAAAACTACCCAACTAATTTTGATCGGACTTTTACTTATGCATTCTTTAAACTCCAATAAATAACTCCGGAGAAAGCCTGATCAGATTTTTTATGTATTTCGCTTATATCTGTTAATTTAAATTCGCCTTTGGGCAAACGTATTTCCAGCGTGCAGCAGCTCCGATGCACAGTTGACGTTTGGCGTTTGGAAACTTGTGTTGGAAGTGTTTGTTGACTTTGAAGTTTGAATTATTTGTGTCCATGTTTTTATGATTTTTATTTAATAACTCAATAATGCTGATAACATGAGGCATGTTGTGCCTATTGGTGATAGTTTTGTCGTATTAAATTAAATTTATTTCAGTTTTACCTACACTACAGTCAATTTATTTCTGGGTTAAATCAATGTTACTGTAATATATGGGATTTCCCGCCAAATCTTGTTAGGGAATTTAGGTTCGGACTCTGGCGGAGTAACGGTTTTTGTGCATGGCGCGACGGTCGACTTGAGGGAGTTTGAATTAAGGGAGCTTCCTCCTTCTGCTTTTAGCCATGAGGTAGTTAAGACGTGCGTCGAGCGCCCAAGCGCAGGGCCCCAATATGGCGCCCGTTTTATAAAGATTGTGCTGTCTTGTGTTTCTTGTTCCCAGTTATTTTAACGCGTAAGTTATTAAGAGTTTACTGTAGTTATATTGTGACCATCTCTGCCAAAAGAATATTATCATTGTTTAGGGTTAACGTTCATATCCTTTGTAAGCGGTTCTGCATTGTTCATGTTATTTGTTAATAGACATTAAGTGTTGTTTTGGATTTGCGTTTTATTAGATAGAATAATATAAATCAGTCCATTTTGTGGAGAAGCATTTTTGGCTTCTATAAAAAGGGTTAAGTAATTTGTGGTTCATCTTTCTCTGACAAAGTCTCAGAGAAAGAACTCACAGTCTTATTGCCTCCGGAAGAGAGATATTTAATTCACGCTACCATAAGAATTAAAGTAAGTAGAGTTTGAAGTCAGGTTAGATTTCGAGTAAAAGTTCGTATATTAAAAAAAGCGGGAAGGTGCCTTTAGGGTCAATAATAATAAGTGAGAGGGCCCCCCTTACAATTTGTTGGCTAGCGGTTGGGATTATTTAAGACATTTCAAGTGATTATTCGAATAGATTATGAAGAAAGCACTCCAGTTAGATTTCTTGTGAATTTTAGAAGCAAATTGTGTGACGCATTTTAAGAATGCATTGTTGTGGCTATATAGTTGAAGCGAAGTAAGGCAAACAAGAAACCCTTTAAGAGAAAGAGGTATATATAGGGGCTGGCTTTTAGGCGCCCGATGTGGGAATGCGCGTATCATTCCAAGAATTTGTTTGTTGCTTCTGAGGTGGACATTGTGTGTGATACATGTCGATATAGATGAATATAGTCGTTAATTTGTGTTAGGAAATGTACTGCATGGTGGCAGCATAATAATTAAATATTTGCAGTATAGTTTCTTTTGAGTGTTGGAATTGTTTTTGAAAGAAATGTCTTAATTCTCGAGACCGTTCGTTGGAGAAAGTTTGAACCAAATTGTGTTAGATAGGACTTGAGTTAGGATTTATGACGATAGGCAGAACGCAGGTAGTTTGAAAATAAAATCTGAGGAATTGTTTTTTTTATTGAGTGAAAAAATGGCAGAGTAGAGATGGCAACAGTAAACAATAAACAGAAAAAAATCGTACCGTCACTGGTCGATTTAGTGAAAGTAAAGGATAGGATATAAACAAAGCGCAAGTTCATTGTTTGGTAAAATTTTGAGGAAATTGAATCAGAAGTTTGAAACACGTTGAGTTTTTTTTTTGCATTTTTAGCATTTTTGAAAATGGCGGCTTTGAGGGGAGAAGCACAAGACAGACACGCGTTAATTAATTAATAATTAATTAAAGTTAAGGGGTATACTTTGCAACTGTATTTTATAAATTAAAATAACGCAGTGTTAAGGGAATTAATTAATAGGGAAGTTGCAGAGTAGTTTGATTCGTTTTATTTTTGTATTTCGCGTAAACAATGGGTTGTAAGGGAAAGACAACGGAAGCAGGTATGAAGCAGATCTTTCGAAGGGTCCCATGTACCAGATGTCCAGGCCAGCTAGTCCGGAAATGCAGATCCAAGCTCAGGAACTCAAGTTTTATCCAGAAGTCCCGAGGTCATGCAGCGTGGTCATTGTGAAAACAGCTGCTTCGTCCCGTTACCGTTCGAAGCAAGAAATCGTCTAGAGATGGATGTGGCCGCAAAAGTCGCCCGCGAGAGGCGCAAAAGGCCAAGGAAAAATTTCAAAGTTTCAGGCAAATATACTGAACTTTGGACGTCGAAATTAGTGCCGGTAGATTTACAAAGCGTTGTAATCTACAGCAAGCGAAGCCCCGTGTGCTTCAAAAAAATGGTGTGACCGCAGAAAAACGCCCAAAGGGAGGCGTTTGGTCAAAAAAATTACAAAGTGGCAGATGACAAAATACCTGCACTTTGACGTCGAAGGTGTTAGGAAAAAATGACTACATGGACAACGCAAAGGGATGTACAGCCGGGCCTCAGTGTCGCTGGACAACATCCACACGTCGTGTAGGTCATCTATGAGGTACACGATAGCTTCCGAAGAACGACGGACGCCGCTGGACCACCGATGACGCTAGTAGCAAAATGGACGGAGGAAAAACCGAGGCGAGGAGCGAGGGAAGTCATTTCACGATAGCGGCTGTATTTGAAGATGGATAAGAGATAATGTAAGTTATGATGTAATCGGACTGCTATGATACTGCTTCAATGTTGTTTTTCCTTTTGTTTCATGTGACCAATGGCCCAGAGGAACGAGACATTCGCTTGGGACTTTGGAAGATTCGAAACCGAATTAGCATCGTCGGACTTCAGGACCAAGGCCGAATTCTTTTGGGTTTTTATTGTGTCAGATCTGTATTTTTATTTCAGGAAATCAAAAAAAAAAAATGTACGAGAAGAAAAATGTTTGACAGATATTGTAAATAGCAATTAAGAGAATTGTTTTGTGAGGGGAGATGGTACAATCACCAATTTATTTGTATGGTTTTGTTTTGTTGTTAGATAAATAATTGGTCAAATAATTGTTTATCTTAACGTGGAAGGGATGTAATATATGGGATTTCCCGCCAAATCTTGTTAGGGAATTTAGGTTCGGACTCTGGCGGAGTAACGGTTTTTGTGCATGGCGCGACGGTCGACTTGAGGGAGTTTGAATTAAGGGAGCTTCCTCCTTCTGCTTTTAGCCATGAGGTAGTTAAGACGTGCGTCGAGCGCCCAAGCGCAGGGCCCCAATATGGCGCCCGTTTTATAAAGATTGTGCTGTCTTGTGTTTCTTGTTCCCAGTTATTTTAACGCGTAAGTTATTAAGAGTTTACTGTAGTTATATTGTGACCATCTCTGCCAAAAGAATATTATCATTGTTTAGGGTTAACGTTCATATCCTTTGTAAGCGGTTCTGCATTGTTCATGTTATTTGTTAATAGACATTAAGTGTTGTTTTGGATTTGCGTTTTATTAGATAGAATAATATAAATCAGTCCATTTTGTGGAGAAGCATTTTTGGCTTCTATAAAAAGGGTTAAGTAATTTGTGGTTCATCTTTCTCTGACAAAGTCTCAGAGAAAGAACTCACAGTCTTATTGCCTCCGGAAGAGAGATATTTAATTCACGCTACCATAAGAATTAAAGTAAGTAGAGTTTGAAGTCAGGTTAGATTTCGAGTAAAAGTTCGTATATTAAAAAAAGCGGGAAGGTGCCTTTAGGGTCAATAATAATAAGTGAGAGGGCCCCCCTTACATTACTAATAATATAAGACAGATATTTATGCAAATATCATAAATGTTTTTAAAATGCGTAAAGGAGCATTGAGTTATCAATAGCATATAAGTAAATATCTTTAATAAAGGATAGGAGTAAATAACACCCTCAATTTTGCAAGAATGCGTACTTATGTACAAGTTTTGATCAACAAATCATCATTAGCGAAAAACTAGAAAAACACAAATCAATCACAAGAAACACCGCAAAATTGTAACATAAAAAACACTGATGCATCATTCTGTTGCCTGATATCTGATGCCTTATGCCTCTTGCACTTGATTTTGACTGTAAGCTTACCATGCTTATACTTTTTTAGGCAACTTCTATCTTTTATTAAACATTTACAAGTATTTATTTTTCACTGCACACCTTATGAACAAAAGCACCGCACGCCACTGATGGTAATGGTGGTGGTAGAAGACGAAATTATAGTATTTATTACTAGACGTGATAGTGACACATATTAGTTTGCATGTACATAAACATGAGTCATTAGCAATTATCTATTAGAAATCGTCCAGTATTTTTTTCCTTTAGAATTCTCGATTTTGCTGCATGCTACCATGTACTTTTCGCATCTGGACTGTAAAAGTTGGTGAGTTTTTGTAGGTCTTTGTTCAGATAATTGAATTTTCGCTTAAGATATGGATCTTCAGTATACAATAATAATAATAATAATATTTCTTTATTGAGAAGAATAAATATTGGAATTCTCTGTACAGTCTTCGGTTTTCTTTGATAAGGCGGAGTATGAAAGGGGGCAACTGGAAGGAATAATGACGTTTCTTGATTTTGGGTGAATGTTCCATGATGGAGGTGGTTAGTCTTTCGCTAAAGTTGGAGATCGGTAGGACGGTGATTTTATGGTTATCGGCAATAAATGTTTTCAAGTCATTATTGACCTCTTTATAATTACAGTGATTGAAATCGGTACTATATTCAGCTGGAGTGATAACAGGGATATGAGGGGATTTAATTTGAAAATCAATGGCAACTGGCAAGGTTATCTGAACATAGGTCTGGGATAATCTTGACAGAGTGTATTAGAGGGAGAATATTTGGGGAGCATAATAGACCAGGCAATAGAGCAAAAAATGACTGAGTTCGTGCCAAAAATACTAGCAGGAAGCCAACGGTCCCAGGTCACGTGGAATAGTCTGTAGATGTATTGTGATATGTTTCCTACTCACAAATATCATTTCTTAATTTGTTATAAACAAAAAACATTAAAGAAAAGTGTTTTTTTACGTTTTTCGCTTGTAAAAACTGAACCGATGGAGCAATCTTGATTCTTTCAACAGACGAATTGTAGAGAATGAAAAGATGAAAAAAATGAACCCTGCACGGACTCGATTGAATTATTATTAACGGAGGAAATTCGGAAAAAACGGAAAAATCTGCGTTTGTTTCAAAAATTCATAACTCTGCCATTTTCATAGCTGTATGGAAGGCTTTTCGCCTGAGAGTAGCGATTGATAGGTACTTTGAGCGTGGACAACCCAGGCATTGCCCGATGATTAGTTTTTGCACAATTGTGATTTAAATATTTTTATGCAATATGGTTCGGCGAGGCTGGATGCGTCTGAGGTGGTCCGAAGTATTGTGCTACAAAACGTTTATTCTGATTTTGCGTAAAAATGTTGCAAAATAGGCGAAAAATGCTTTCAAATAAGACCGAAAACTGCACCGCGCTCCAAATCGGTCGAGTAGTGGGGTAGGCGGCCGACTAGGGGAAACGCGCAACGCGCTGGGATTACTATAGATACGCGTTTCCCCGCGTCTGCGCCTACCCCCACTACTCGACCGTTTTGGAGCGCGGTGCAGTTTTCGGTCTTTTTTGAAAGCATTTTTCGCCTATTTTGCAACATTTTAACGCAAAATCAGAATATACGTTTTGTAGCACAATACTTCTACTTTCAAGATACGTAAAAAAATTAAAATCGGACTACCTGAAACGCATCCAGGCTCGCCGAACCATATTGCGTAAAAAACATTTAAATCGCAATTTTGCATAAGGTAATCATCGGACAACGCCTGGGTTGTGCACACTCAAAGTACCCATCAATCGCTACTTTGTCGCGAAAAGCCTCCGCTACTACTTTAAAAATCGCGGAGTTCTGAAGTTTTGAAAAAAACGCAGATTTTTGCGGTTTTTTCGAATTTCCTCCGTTAGTTTTAATGCGATCTGGTCAGGATGGGGTTTATTTTTTTCGTCTTTTCATTGTCTACAATTGGTCTGTTGAAAGCAACAAGATTGCTCCATCGGTTCAGTTTTTACAAGCGAAAAACGAAAGAAATCACGTTTTTTTGAGGTTTTTTGTTTATAACAAATTAACAAATGATATTTGTGAGTAGGAAACATATCACAATACATCTACGGACTGTTCCACGTGACTTGGTACCGTCGGCTTCCTGCTAGTATTTTTGTCACACAAGAATCTCTATTGCCTGGTCTATAATAGTATGTCTGGGGTGGAGCTGGGGTTACTTGCCATTATGAATTTAGGACGGGTTTTTATTTGGGTGTATTTTGCTTGGGCTAAGAATTGGGAGATATGTCTAGTTTTGGTCTGGTTGGAGTTAAAATGGCCTATTATTATCACATTATCGTAGAGAGCAGCGTTGACAAAATGGTGTCGTCTATATTAGAGTGTGGGTAAATATACTAGGAATACGTGATCTTCTGAGTACTGAATGGAAGAGTAAAGTGGAGAAACTCATTAGGACGCTTGTTCACTTTGGGTGGATTTTCCTTGCCAAGGCGTAAAGAAGGATGAATCATAACCAAGGCATTTTGGTTTCGAATTTTACTGGGATTTTGGAGAACGGCCCAGTTGCGATAGAAGATTGGTGACGGTGTTTTCGTTTCCAGAAACATGCCACACTGTATATTATGTTTCGCTATGTATCTTCCAACTAGGTGCGATGGGTGCGATCTATTGATGTTAGAATACAGAAACCTTGTGTCAGTCATTGTGTTGTTGATTTGTGACTTGGGTGCCTTGTTTCGGTTCTGTTGGTGAAGGTGATGATAAAAATTTAGTTTAACACAACTTTAGCTTTCGCAAAAATAATTGGATCTGATAAAATTCTTTAAGTCGTGTCAGATGAACACTTGAACCTTGAAAATTGACTTTGTAGGAATCATGTGACTACGTGAATTTTCTAATAGGACACGTAGCAATTTTGACCGCTTGTTTACAAGTACCTAATGACATAATACTTCACTTACTCACTGACAGCGCCGCAGTGAGGGGGGGGGCGAAGGGGGCGACGACCCCAGGTGCTTAAGCGGAGGGGCGCCATTCCGTTATATTCTGCAACAGAAATATCACCTATTTCCCTCAAAGGGGCGCATGTATAATATTTGGCCCCAGGCGCAAAATTTCCTTACTGCGGCGCTGCTCACTGATGAGTGCTCTTCTTTGCATTCCAAGTTCCAAGATTCAACACTAAATTTCAGCATACCTAAAGAATGCAGTGCCGAAAAAGACGAGATTGATTGATTATATTGGTTGTATACCGGGTGGTCGTTTTAACTTGAGACTCCTAAATATCTCGTGAAATATGCATGGTACGACAAAAGTGTCTTGAATAAACTTGTAGGACTCAAAGGGGGAAATGAGCTGACGATATCAGTTTCATTACAGATGGCGCTGCAATCGGTGAACCTGAGGCTTACCCAAATTTTTTTATCAAATTATGTTTTTCCGCTAAATAAGAACAATCTTTTGTCTGAACATTTTTTTCGTCCGATGCACCTATTAAAAGTTATTGACGATGGAAGTTTGTGGCTGCTGCGGTAGTTACGACCGCTGCCACTGCATGGGATGCGCTCGCCGTCTGGCAGTCAACGCAACGACTGAGTAGACACTCACGGTACAACGTAGGAAGGTATGTGCGTAATCGGGATACGTTTTGGTAGCTCGCGCGTTGCGCCGTCATGCGCATAGGGTTTGTTTACGAACGAAAAAAAGTTTCAGACAAAAGATGCTTCTTATTTAGCGTAAAAACATAATTTGATAAAAAATTTGGGTACATCCATTTAAAAAAATGAAGTTAGCCTCATTTTCACCGATTACAGCGCCATCTGTAATGCGACCACCCGGTATATCGGTTGATATCTTCTTTGAAAAAAAAAGAAATTGTGACGCTATAGAGATTGTTGGTTAAAAACAAAAAACTATTGGATTGATCTGTTTTGTCTTAGTGAGACACAAAAATACCCGAACAATGTCGAGAATTCTCAAAACCGCACCGAAATATAGAAAAACGCTTTATATTCTAATGTAACAAACTTTTACACAACTTTTATGTTTTGCGGAATTCGCATGATGTGAATGAAATGAATTCACAAAACCTGCGTAAATAAGATAAAATTAAATATAAAACCCATTTTTTGAACTAATCCTTTCAAACATTTGTAGACAAAAGTGCATTCAAGAAAACTTCTGTATGTAAAGAATTGTTTTTTGTTTCGTTGATATCTGGAATTTGTTTTGATGAGCGAATTTAACTGTTGGATCTCACAAATTACCGAGAAACAAGCGCCCATCCTGCGTTTAAGATCTAGGTAAAATATTTTTTAACTAGAATATTGCTAAGATAGAACCATTATAGAACTAATGCCAATGCCAAAGAGAAAAATATAAGGAAAACTGTATCATAGACTGCAGTAGCCACAACACTTTTAAGTGAGTTTTTAGCGTGTTTTTACATTTACCGTAAACCCCGAAGTCTCCGGCAAATTGAGAGTGGTGGCAACCCTACTACCGGTAAATTAAAATTAAATGTTAATTTGTTACTTTTAGATGTGTAAACGAAAAACTTCCCAAATATTTTAGTCGACCTACACACAATTTGCTATTTTAAAGCTGGCAAAGCATTATTTGCGCGATACAGTTGTAATAGTTCGTCGGTTGGGTATTAATCTCGTTATTAAGTAATCATACTTTTAATTCTTAGTACCACAACCTGAAACATTATGAAATTTATCGCTCTAAACACGCTCCGCACGTAAGTTCTTGCAATAGCAATGCAGTATTTTATCAGACAAAGCTCATCACTCTTACCATGATAATCACTATTTAAACTCAATAAATATGTAATCAAAATCTTTACCATTAAAATAAACTTACTCAACAGTAAAACTTAAATCTCAATAAAAGAATAACAAATTTTTATTTACAATTAAAACAGAAGAATTAAAACAATGAAATGAACTCTAAATCTACCAAATATGTTGAGGAGTTGTCAGATTAAACAAAACACATTATATTTAGAAATTAAACACAAATTAAGGAAGTAATGATCGGCTTACCATTTAATAATAATAATAATAATCCACGCCTTAACATCCCCCAACAGCTTTCGCCACTACGGGGGCATCGGCAGGCCCGAATTATCATTATTATGGCCCGCGCGTCTGTGGCACGTCTTAAGTTGTTTGGCTTTCAGCATTCGCCGTGGAGTAAAGGAAAACCACAGAAAAACCTTTACTCTGAAAGCAGGGCGTGGGGTTCGAACCCACGACCTCCAGACTGATAGCCAAGCGCGCTACCACTCGGCCACAGTCTGGCTTACAAAAACACACACTAACAAACTACATTTTAATATAAAGCAAGCGGGAAGCTTGCGACTCTATCTCTTCTGGATCTTTTCTGGATGCCAACGAATTGACGCCTCACCCATTTATTAAAACTTCCCCCTCCCTGACCTCATATTAGGAGAAAAAGGGACCACACGACAAGCTGAATAAAATTTGTAGATGGTAAGCCCGTTGCCCCAAAAGCATAACAATCTCGCTTGAAAATACACTAATCAGTAACCTAGTAGTAAAATATACATTTCATGACAAACTCATAAATCTGTTATGAAAGAAAACCTCTATATGTATGGAAATAAACATCATTAAAAAGTTTCACAGGGACCAACGCGCTTCAGGCGCTCGCGTAGATCAATCAATCTCACACAAAAAAATATAGATTACAGGCGCATAATTTACCGCCAAGAATATGGTATCAATCCTATATGTGATAATATTGTCCCTCGCAGACGATCGCGCGATAACGGTGGTCCCCATAAACAGAGTAATAGCAATTATTACATTCCTTCCCCGTTAAATAAAATAATCATTACAAAAATAATGGCAATTATTACACAGTTTCGGAGCAAAAACTCAACGCACATGCAATGCTATATATTGAAAAGGATTTCTAAAAACCATAAACCATGATAATATCATCAAAACATTTATTGAACCCAAAATTGGAAAAAGAACATTTTAAGTTTGTAAAATAACACTTTTTGATTTCAGATTTTAATAAAATAAATATATAACTCCTTAAAAAATGCGGTTGTTATTTCTTGTCGTATAGGTTGAGGGGCCCGGAATGTCATGTGTGCGTAGGGCCCGTAAAACCCTACACGTGGCCCTGGTTCCGGAAAAGGACACATTGGTATCAATTATCAATGTATAAAAGCGGGTCAACTCACCTCATACCAAGACAAGTCATACCCGGACAGCTCATACCAGGACAACTCATACCAAGGGACAACTCATACCACGACAACTCATACCGGGACACCTCATACCAAGGGACAACTCATACCAGGACAACTCATACCAGGACAACTCATACCACGACAACTCATACCAGGACAACTCATACCAGGACAACTCATACCAGGACAACTCATACCAGGACAACTCATACCAGGACAACTCATACCAGGACAACTCATACCAGGACAACTCATACCAGGACAACTCGTACCAGGACAACTCATACCAGGACAACTCATACCAGGACAACTCATACCAGGACAACTCATACCAGGACAACTCATACCAGGACAACTCATACCAGGACAACTCATACCAGGACATCTCATACCAGGACAACTCATACCACGACAACTCATACCACGACAATTCATACCAAAACGCCCATAACAAGCCGACAAATGATTGTTGTCTGGTACGGTATCATCTATTGTGATTAGGAAACTCTCTTTAACGAGTTATTATTAGGTAATTGAGTTTTTATCCTACACGATGCCAAAATGTCGTTTTCGCGTCTGTACGGAGACACGAAAGATGCTATTCGCCAGCCTGCCCCAGCCCGGCCTGTAATGAACACTTTTCGGGGCTAGCCCGGAAAATGCAATATCTCTGTCCAATCAAAACACAGTTTCGATTCGGTTTGACGTTTGTCATTAAAACGTCAACGGATTTTTTTTGTCAAAAGCTAATATGTCAGAGATTAGTCTTTAGAAACGGGTGATTTTATTACGATATTGTTGTGTAGGATAAAAAATTATGTGTGCACCACGCCCAGAAAGTGGTTTTCCGGGCCTCAAGAAGTGCCCAGGCGCGCTACGCTCGCCTGTGCAACTCTTCTCTCGCCCGGAAAAGAACCACTTTCTCGGCTTGGTACACAATATACCATTAAATTTCTACACTGTCGCGTATTGGCAAACATATCACATTTTATACAACGCGGAAGGCTATCTAGTGAAAGACTAATATAGCCTAATAATAAGGCATGACATGATATACAGGTGTGTTGAATAACTTGCTATTACAATAAATAGCAAGACGAAATGGTGTATTCTTACATATATACATTATACACGGGGGGCAAAAAAAACGGTACAAATTTTTAATCACTGTAGTGTGAAAATTGCAACCACACCATACTCGCAATAACAGAACGTTTCAATCCAAAGTTATGTTGCTTTGTGGCTATGCAACATTTCTGATAACATCGGGGCAATTTAATGTGAAATGAAAGGTGTAATAAAATTAGTAGGTAATGACATTTGTTTTCTTTTGGTCAAAAGGGACCGTAGAGATTTTATACCATCGTATAAAATCTCTACGGTATACATGGTGATTTTTTTGTATACAGGCTGAAGTGTTGAAACATCGTTTTTTTCTGCTTTTACTCAAAAGAGAAGTGGAATTGCGAATATTGTATGTTTTCAATCCTCACAACATAAACAATTAGTTTTTCAAATAAATGTTTGCTTGAATTTACGTAAAATTTTAGAAATATGAGTAATTGAACATTTGTCCCGTTTTTTGCCCACATTGTATATCTTACGTATATTCTTACACTCAGAAGCCATTTTTAGTATCAAAAAATGCTTTTGTCCATCAAATTTGGCTGGGCAATATTCAACTTTTTTTATTTCTTCTGGACACGTTATTGAATTTTTACAGATTATTGAATAGAATATTATATAATAAATATTATAAATAGAATATTGAATATTTTAAATAGAATTGATTTCAATAAACTTATTAATGAATTTTCCGTCATGTACCAATCTGAATCTTTTCGATTTCAGTTTATCCGAACTAATTATACGTATAAAGAAAATAAGACTTGGTTGACGCATTATTTATTGTATCTGGGTAATTCCATGTCAAATCAATACAGCTTTTTCTCACCACCTTTGATTCTGATGACATTTTGTACAATTGTTGTCTTCATGTTGTTAAAGAAAAATTCAAAATTTTATGAACATATGTTATCCCATAATTCCAAAACGGTTATGCTTATGGTTATGTTAATTCTTATGGGTAATATTACCGAGTTTTTTGCGGTAATATTACCAATCACAATTAACAGGCGCTCAGTAATGTTACCGGTAGCCTTCCGCGTTGTGTAAAATGTGATATGTACTATTCGCGCAAAAAAAAAAATCGTAGAGCTAATTTTTACATATATAACTATGGCTTGTTTTTATTTTTCAATTTTACAGTTGATGCATGTACTTATACATATACATATTGTACTTAAGATTAATGTCAGAATAACAGCGCATAGGTTATAAAAGAACCAGTTACAAAGTTAACAAAAACATTTTTAGTATATTTGGTTGCCTACGACCTTTTTGGCACGCGTTGTACATATAAAATGGCAATACTCGGTAATTTTCAAATACCTAATACGGCATTACAGAATATGTAGAGAACATCCACACATTGACCAAAATTTGTTAATCACACTAGATGACACCGTACGTGACAACAATCACTTGTCGGCTTGTAACGAGTGTTTTGGTATGAATTGTCGTGGTATGAGTTGTCGTGGTATGAGTTGTCCTGGTATGAGTTGTCGTGGTATGAGTTGTCGTGGTATGAGTTGTCCTGGTATGAGTTGTTCTGGTATGAGTTGTCCTGGTATGAGTTGTCCTGGTATGAGTTGTCCTGGTATGAGTTGTCGTGGTATGAGTTGTCCTGGTATGAGTTGTCGTGGTATGAGTTGTCCTGGTATGAGTTGTCGTGGTATGAGTTGTCCTGGTATGAGTTGTCCTGGTATGAGTTGTCCTGGTATGAGTTGTCCTGGTATGAGTTGTCCTGGTATGAGTTGTCCTGGTATGAGTTGTCCCTTGGTATGAGATGTCCCTTGGTATGACTTGTCTTGGTATGAGTTGTCCCGGTATGAGTTGTCGTGGTATGAGGTGTCCGGGTATGAGGTGCACCCGACCCGTATAAAAGTAATAAATTTGAAAACGAGTAATGATTACAGCGCCATCTCCACCGAGTAGCATACAGCTAACGAAGAATCCATTATGATCCGTTAGACCGTTAAGGCTCCCGTCTCCGACCTTGAAAACGCAAAAGTAACCCACGCCATAATTATTGCGCTAATCACGAAATGCTCGCTATCATTCGATTCTGAAGGTCCTTATGCAACTGCCATCGGAAAGGAATTTCAATATTTATGAAAATTATTTATGCAAATTTTAGTGTGGACTACAAATATAGAAATGCCTTCCGATGGCAGTTGCGTCCGATTATTGTATGCTGTAATACATTATAAAATGTAATTAAATGTCAACTATAAGCCCACGAGTTACTTTTTGCTGAACTTCTATAGAATTGCATTCTGGGGTACTGTAGTGCGTGATTGTGGTAGGTTGGCTAACATGTTTACGATAGCGACAATTGTAAAAGTACTATATCATCGACTAGAAAACTCAAACACAGCCCAATTTGAATATTTGTACAAATAGAATGCAATACATTAATTTCTGTAGGTTATATCATATGTCAAATGTAATAAATTCGAAATAAAAAGAGACATAATTATAGTAGCGCCATCTACATCTGGTGATTTTTTTATTTCGAAGTTTTGTAGAGAAGTTTGCTACAGTTCCATATTTGAATTGAGACGGGACCCTTAAGGTTATGATTGATTATGGCATTCCGTCATTTTCGTTGGAGAACCCGCAAATATTTTAAAGAATATGGTTTGTAAGTATATATTACAGTAGTTGGCCTCTAGGGGTGATATGAAGTTTAGTCAATATGCGAATAAGACAAAATTACGTGTACTTACAGTGATGAAGTGATGTATGGATATCATATGAGTAAGAAAAACAGATGGGAAAGAAAATTTGACAATATATAAGTTTGATAAAGCCTTTAGAAGTTTACGTAAAATAGGTTAGGTTTTATTGGGAGATTTCATTTTCTGGGGTTGGTAGCTCCGCGCAGTTGGCAGGTTTGGCGGTCCGAGCGAGGTCAGCGAGGTTATATTTCGTTTCAAGATGTCGGCCATGGCTGTTTACAAAGAAGTTGATTTTGCGTTTTAGAACGAATTGGTGAAAGATGCAGACAAACTATTGTTGACGCTAACAGAGTGGGGCCTCATCCCTAAGCAGGGGGATTATAAATGCCCAAAGTGTGGTGGAGAAATGCTAGTGGTGAAGCACAAGGATGCGTAAGTTTCAATGATAACTGTATTTCATTTAAATAATTTGTGTTTTTGATTATTTATAGCCCTGAGGGACTTCGCTGGTACTGCGGAAATACCGTACAGAAAGGTCACCGCAAGGGAACCACGTGCCAGCAGAGGGTAGAGCTTCGTAAGGGCTCCTTGTTCGACCATTCGCATCTTTCGCTTTACCAAATTTTGGCATTCACTTTTCATGGTACCCGTCAGCAATCGTTTGGCTGATACGTTGTTGCCGATCATCCAGGAATGGATTGAACCGGGAACAACGATCATCAGCGATTTTTGGCGGGCGTATGATTACCGCCCTCCGACATGCGACCACACCACACCGAGGGCGAGGAAGAAGAGGATGAGGACGGGGATGAGGCCGAGTAGTGTTCAATTAGTTGGAGACGGCCTCGGGCCAACACCACGCGTAAGACCCCCTGCACCATACGCCGATGTCCCGAATGTACGAGAACGTGCTCTCTGCACGTGGTGGGTGGGCGATCAACAAGAGGACCCCGACTTGATCAAGGCCATCATAAAAGCCGCCAGCGATTCGTAGTCTGCATTATTTATCATATTTTTCATTTGTTTTTTGTTTAAGTTTCATTTGTTTTAATTTCCGACTTGTGTTACGCATTCTTAACTTTGTTTTCTTCACGTGTAAATAAAAGTTTTGTGGTGATTCTCTTTCAGAAATAAAGGAATTCTTATATTGTATTGGTTTTTGTGATTATTTTCTAATAATTTGCAATCCCTCTCCAGATTTAAAGATTTAGATATAATTTAGAATTTATTCCCGTTGGGTGCATTAAACAAATGCCACATGTCTTCTCAATTAATGTAAATGGTATACAATGATTGGTATGGGCTTGATCCTGTTTTTTTTTTTTCGGAGTGGGTGGTCTCTTACGTCATTAGGGACAATTTCTAAATTTTGTATTTTATCGATTGGGGGCATTCAATTTTCTACATTTTCAAGGCGGGGTTGGTTGGTTAGGTTGGGTGGTTGGTTGGTATTGGCTTGACAATTTCTATATCCTGGTTTTCATCCATAGGGGTCATTCAATTTTCTACATTTTTCAAGGTGGGGTTGGTTGGTATTGGATTTGTAGAAAATGTTTTTTAAGGTTATGATGGTTCGTTTTCAAGGCGGAGTTGGTTAGTAGGTTGAACTATTGTTCTTGTTTGTCTTTCGGAGTGTTGTATCACGATCAATAACACAAAACCTTCCGAAATGTTAAAAAAAGTACCAACAGAAAAAAAAAATATGAAAAAAAAATTGCTTTTCTTTTCGTTTTCTCGGCCCATTTTCTTTTCAAACTACACGTTTTCGAAGAACTATTGTTATTATTTGTCTTTCGGAGTGTTGTATAACGATCAATAATACAAAACCTTTTGAAATATTCAAAAAAGTACCAACAGAGAAAAAAAAAATATGAAAAAAAAATATCTTTTCTTTTCGTTTTCCCACCCCATTTTCTTTTCAAACTACACGTTTTCGAAGGTTTCAAGGTCACTCAAAAAAAAAAAAAAACGTCAAAAACGCTCATTTACTAAACTTCACATAGGCCCTTAAATTCTAACTTGCGTTATAACTTTTGTATTAGCTGCTGTTAAAAAAGAGGAGATGGACAGCCCGGAGATGGTTGACGAACAATTGACATCGGAATTGACGTAAGTGCATTTTATCCGTTTCAAGAGAATTCAATGTTCAGTGGTTTTTTAACCTATTTTAGACTAAACTTTCTCCGGAAAAAGATTTTCATTAGTGTTAGATTCAGTGTCGTGTTATCCCACTGGAAAAATTGGCATTTGCCCAAGGCCCCCAATAACAAGGGGCCCCCAAAGCAGTATTTTTGAAACTTATTTCCGTAATAGACTACCATGCCATGCCAGTCCTCATTAACGTTGCAAGCAGATTTAGGCTCCTCTCAGCAAGGCCCCAACTAATCTTAAACTAATTTATTACCGTCTTAAGAATAGTGAATTTTATATTTCCTATAATCAACCGTTTATAAACTATACATTCGTTAGGTAAATAATTAATTACCGTAGTAAGAATATCAAACTAAAGTTTAGAGTAGTCTTTCTTGCCTATGGGGCCCAAAAAGAGTGGAGGCAGTTTTAGCAGTTAAATCCATGATTTTTTTTACAATAAAAGAAACTATATCTAATACTGTACGAGACTAATTAAACACTTGACTAAATTAGAAGAGAAAAGCTGTAAGTATTCTTCGAAGATTTTCAGTCGACACTTTTACATTTGTTCTGGAATTCTATATTGTCAATGAAGAACGCTCCAAAAGAGTCTGTAAAATAAAAATTCTGATCTGCAAAATTCTGTAAATTTTTCCTTATTGTTACTCAGTGTATGTATATAAAAAGATATATATTTCAATATATTTCAATATATTTCTTTGTATATAGTTGACAAGAACAAGATTCCAATAAAAGTTTTCGGAAAGTGCTTAAGCTACAAATTTGAAATACTTACAAAATAAACACATTTTATATTTAAAACTATTTCGTATTTATAACTTAAGTCATTTTAAAAAACGAGTAGCTATTGACATGGTAGAAATCCTTTTAACATTGTTTAATAGCTTTCTTTTAACTTTTAATCGTCTTGTTACATTTACGCCACTGACCTCAGTGACATGCGGTTTTCACCAGGGCTGTGGAGTCGAAGTCGTGGTGTCGGAGTCGGTGTTCAGACGAATTTCAGAGGAGTCGGAGTCTGAAAAAATGTACCGACTCCGAGTCCAGGTTTAAAAACATGTGAGATGGACGTTCGCTTACCAGACAGTAAACAAATAAAACCAAACGTTCTATTAGGGCTTTCACAAAGTACCTACCTACCTACATACATATGTAAATAATCAAGTTACAGACCACAGTTTCCAAACAAAAGTGAAGACAATTTACAAAAAAGTAATCTGACAGAAATTTGAAAAGGGAAATTTGAACAAGTGGGTTAAACAGGTCGAGAGGTAGGGCTGCAGTTCATTTATTCAGAAGTTATACCTGTACCCATAACTATCATTATTTTCAGCGTTGAAAATAATTCAAAATGATTTAAGAGCATCTTTGCAGGAGAATTTATTGGAACTATTCTGTCCCTCACAATAATTTTATAAACGTATATTGCACTTAATTTTGTTTTTATTAGAATGAACTTTGTTTCGTATTATACACTGTGTGTATGGGCGTTTTTGTTATTATTAGAGATAAGTCGGTTAAATAGACAAAGTTGTGCCGATTTGTATGTTCTCGAATATGAAAACAGTTTAATATAGTTAAAGATTTCAGAGATATTTTGAATAAACAAAGAAATTACATTTTATAAATAACTTTTTATTTGTGGTCCGTTATTTGTGTTTGTTAATAACTTTTTTATTTGTGGTCCGATCAATAGATCTTTTTGATATCTTATAGGTCGCTTTTATTTACATTTTTATTGTCAGTTTAAATATTTTTACCAACAAATGCGCTGGACACTAATAAAACTTCTGTTCTTCCTATGGGTTCAGTATTTGTTTGTGAGTAATTTGATATACATAAGCCATGCGTTTCATACAATCAGAATACTGATATAGAAACTTAATTTATGAAACTTGTTTTTTTTGCTGGTGTTTTTGTTTTCATAGCAAATTTAAGATTATTAATTTGTGATTATTTTCATGTAAAATCTTTATTACACAGAATTATTTAATAGTATATTATTCTATGAGCAAGTAATGTAAGCAATTTCTCACGAGAACGAAGCAAAGCGTTCGAGTGAGAAATTGCCATTACTTGCGAATGGAATACTATACTTTTTCTACGACCATGCAACGAAATTTTATAAATTAATTTTTGTGAATATAGGGACAGCTGTATGTCACTATGACGGTTTACAGGATTTTGACAGATTAAAATTGTTTGGTGCGCCTTGTCACTTAGCGACGTTGTCAATGCTTTGACAATATCGCTAAGCAGTGTATCAACAATTTGGAAATGAAAAATCCAGGGCTGTGATTGGTTCTAAACCCGTGAGGAATGAAATATTTCTCACTACTGGCGGGGTATGAGGAGCCAGGAATGAAATATTTGTCATGTGTGTGGGGAATGGTTAGTATTACTTAACATAAATTGCCATGATAATGAATGCATTCCTCAATAGGAGTAGAAAAAGATATTTTTGTATGTAATTTTACTGGAGTCGTAGTCGATCCACGAAAAATATCTGGAGTCGGAATCGGAGGCGAGAATTTTTTTACCAACTCCGCAGCCCTGGCTTTTACGGTTCAATTTGCAATTCAAATCAAATTATTTATTGTGTGTTATAGTACATACATATATACTTACACGAGTAAAAGACAATACAGCAAACAATATTTAATGACACATCAATATTTTGCATTTATCTATGCGTGCGCATGCGAGCACAAGTTCGGAGTTAACAAAATAAATGAAAATTCAATAAGGATTTTTATCAAACATTTTTCATTTGAAATTTACAATTACCTAAGAAAAGTACCATAAACAGTAAAAAATAATGTTAATTTTTTACAATTTAACAAAAATCATAGAAAATAACATCAACTAAAGAAGAGAATGATAATTAAATCCAGGTGAGGATAATGGAGGGGTCCTGGTTCAAAACCAGGCGGAGGTGTTTTTTTTACCAAAAATTTATCCTCACCTGGATTAATTATTATCATTCGCTCCTTTAGTTGGTCCTACATTACTGACGACTATGTTTCGGTTAGGTTTAGTAATGATAATTAATACAGGTGAGGATAATGGTGGGTTGCTTGTTCAAATCTAGGTGGAGGTGTTTTTTTTAAATGTATCCTTACCTGGATTAATTATCATTCGCTTCTTTAGTTAATACTACATTACTTACGACTTTGCGTAATAACCAATTTCCGGTGAATTTATACAAAATAGCTCATAAACTTGACTACCCTTTCACCTTTCATGTTTAAAAACAGTTACTCCAGTACGCTTTCAATCTCAAACCCCCATTGAAATGATATTACGAAAACATTTAAAAAAATCAATTTTTAATATTTTGTTGTCAAGAAAATGTATACTGACTTATTCTTTCTCCCCGTATATGTTTAAAACTGAGGAATGAACTCACATGTGAATAGAAAGAGAAAATAAACTTTGAAATCGTGCCATTTTATTATCAGTTATCACCTATTGTTCTTTTTGTATGGCCTTTAAAAACAAAGATAATGAAGAGAATCGAAAATTAACATCTTCAAAAAATATTACAGTGTCATTCCAGTTATTGCCAGTTTGTTATAGCTGGAACTCCATATAGTACTTCAAAGTTCAGGCAAAAACCATAACATCATTCTTACACCCTGTCTACTAAAAACTGAAAGTTGAAATAAAAATTATTTATCCGTACATCTTCTGAAGATTTAGGCTACCAGTGAATGAATCATCAAAATGGTTGGGGAGAAAATCAACTTGCAATCATGAACATTAAAAATCTCAAAAGTTTTAATCTCAAAATCCCATTCAAATGATATTTACGAAAATATTTTAAGAAAATTTCGATTTTTAATAATGATTTTTGATTTTACAGTATTTCTGGCATTCTGTTCATGTTGTTTCTGGGGTAGTACTAGTAATTTTGTTAGTAAAAGTGTAAAAAACAAGTAAAATGTCCTAAGTTTCATATTTGAGAGTAAAATTTCGCGACGATGAACAACACAAATGGACGCGTGGGCTGAACTTTTCGGTGGATAACATAATAGGGAACTTTAAACACAAGGTTCATGTGTAGCGCATAGAATGTTCCGAAAACTCCTTGTGACATGCATGAAATATGTGAAAATTGCACTTGGAGGATAATACTTATTCTTGTACATCATATGAGAACGCATGCAGGTGAAAAGCCGTTTAAATGCACCGTATGTGATTATAGCTCTACACAAAGTCATCATCTTATTCGGCATGTTAAAACGCACTCGGGAGAGAAATTATTTAAATGCACCGTATGTGATTATGCTGGTGTAAATAGTGGTTATCTAACAAAGCATATGAAGAAGCATTCAGGAGGAAAAGAACAGGCCTGATGCATATAGTATTACAGGTTGACGTCGATTTCTAGTTCAGGCAACACGTAATGTAACACATCCTATGTTCAACGGAAATGAGCCTTGTTGAGATGGCCTAATTATCCTCCAAATAATAGTATCTTATTTGACGAGCACATAATTAAGGATATAAATCGCGAGAATGAAGTTTACACGCGAGCCGTAGGCGAGCGTGTAATCATTCGAGCGATTTATATCCGTTATGTGCGAGTGAAATACGACGGTTTATCTACGACTCATAAATTCAATTTTATGTAAAATATTTTAAATGTATTTGTCAATGATGGCGAGGCGAACCGTCAAATAACTGTCATCCACGTAGGCTTTGACAGACTTTGACACTAGCGCTGTATAATGATGACAGTTCGTTCAAATAATGAGGTCATTATTTTAACGAACTGTCATTATTATACAACGCTAGTGTCATATTATAATCATTATAGCGTATGAGCGTATGATGATGGGGATTATACCATAGTCATAGATACTGTTAGAATAGGTGAACTTTAACGGCGCCATCCAGTATAATGGCGGCCGCTATAGCGACGGACCCTAGCAATGGGGAACAATATCCATGACTCTAGGATTGTTGACAGAAAAGAATAAACAAGATTATAATATATAGTCTGACAAGTTCGAATAGAAATAAATATAAAATAGCTGTTTACTGATAAGTCTGTTAACAAATCAGAAGTGTGTCGAGAACTTTACGTGCCTAGAGTGGACCATACCTGTAATGCCGAAAACTACAAAAAAAAGACGACGCCCGAGTACAAGTTCTGAGTCTAGCAGCAGCGACAGCAGTTCAAGTTCCGATGGAAGCCGAAAAACCCGACAACTGAAACGGAAGGTGAAGAACTTGGAGAGAAAACTGGAGTCCAAGTCAAATTGCTACCAAGGTAGGATTGATAGTGTGCCTGCGTTTAATGGACGCATTGAACGCCTAAGCGTCGAGCAATGGTTGCGTACAATAGACGCTACCGGGGATGTGTTTGACTGGGACGAGACTGCACGGATCTTTTGCATGTCTAACAAGTTGAAAGGAAATGCGAAGTCGTGGTATGACAACCAGGAGGAGTTGAGATGTTCGTGGAGTACCTGGAAGCGAAGATTGCTTGACGCATTTCCACCTCAACAAGGCGTTTTTGGAAAGTTAAAGGACCTAGTCAATACTCAGAGAGGCAAACAGGACAACTTGGTAGACTTCTACTACCGCAAGCTGTCGTTGGGACTTAGCTGCAAGCTACAGGAGCACGTAATTGTCGACATCGTGGCAAACACCATCAACGATCCTTTTTTAAAATCAGGGATAAGGGCTGCAGGATGCGTGAGTACAAAACATTTATTAAAATTTTTAGTCGCAAATGCCGAATTCGGCGACAGTCATAATGTACCCGAACACTCACGCAAAGAAAAATCATACTTTGTGAAGCCTAACTTACCCAATGAAAAAAATCGCCAAAATGTTATATATGTGGGCGCGAGGGTCATAAAAAGGTTGAGTGCAGCCAATTTGTCACGGATGTCACCTGTAATTATTGTCACATGAAGGGTCACAAAGAATGTTTGCTACAGAAAAAAGAGGAACAACTCGAAATATAAACAAATACGAAAGATAGTGGGTAATAACAAAGACAATGCAAACGAAAAATACTTTAAGCAAGCTAAAATAAATGGGCATGTTGTAACCGCTTACATAGATTTCGGTAGCGAATGTAATACACTAAAAATTGCTATTGCGCGAAAACTGAAATTAGACATTAAAATCGATGCTGACAATACCGTGATTGAAGGATACGGTGGTTCTGTGGTTAAACCATTTGGTATTGTACGTGCAGACATTGAACTCGACGATATTAAAACAACGACAACATTTTATGTAGTATCAGATAGTCTGCAAAACGTGGACATGTTGGTGGGGCGGCCCGTTACCGAAAAAGATGGCGTCGTGGTGTTTAAAACGTCAAAAGCTCTTAAATTAACTGAAGCAAACCTATTCAACGATTTGCCCTTTTTAACGCCGGGTGATAATAGGCTTAGAATAATTGTACCTGACGAAACTTTGCTAAAGCCAGGAGTTAATCTTGTTACTGTAAATGCAGGCATAATGCATGGAAACGTGCGTACTAGTTACTCCGAACAGTGGAGAAATGGTCAAATAGTAATTGCACCACAAAACAAAATGAAAGTTCAAAATAGTCTGGGGGTCTTAAGGGTCATGAACCTTGCACTGCAACATGTAACGTTAGAGAAAGGAACCTGTCTTGCCACAGGTGTGAGAGTAGAGAACGAGACAATTCCCGAGATTGGTAGCACAGATTTGCACACAAGAAATGAGTTAGAACTGGTACTTAAGAGATACCCCAGATGTTTTGAAGAGAATGATTGTCTTTTAAGTAACGTCAGTATCGAAATGCATATACACTTGACAACTAATGTACCTATCACCTATAAACCGTACCGTTTGTCCGTGTTTGAGCGCGAGAAAGTTCGAGAAATAGTTGATGACCTAATACGACGTCAAATAGTAGAACCTACAGTGTCACCATACGCAAGTCCAATTCTCCTCATTAAGAAGAAAACAGGAGATTTTAGAATGGTAGTAGATTACCGAAAATTAAATGCCATTACCGAAAAGGATCGCTACCCCTTACCTTTGATAGAAGACCATTTGGCTCGATTGTCCGGTAATACTGTGTTCACAACGTTAGACCTTAAGGCGGGATACCATCAAATTCGTATGGCTTCCGATAGTTGCAAGTATACCGCCTTTATTACTCCTGATGGCCACTACCAATATACTAGAATGCCATTTGGACTTACAAATGCACCGGCAGTCTTCCAACGAGCAATAAATATTGCACTAGGATCTCTAAGACATGATTACGTGTTGGTGTATTTGGACGACATTTTAATTACAGCCAGATCAACGCAAGAAGCTTTAACACGACTTGATAATGTGTAGTAAGTGAGATTTCGCGCGGGATTTAAAGTTGAACGCTGGTGTATTTTGTTTTAATGTCCAATCGAGGTTGGTATTTGCCAAGCGTCTTGGATTTTTGGGCGCGAAGTGTTAAGGGCGGTAGAAGGCGCACAACCAACCACTCTCTTTAATTTCGGGTTTTGAACGAGGCGGACGTGCGTCGAGCGTCCGCCCAAGCGGCCTCAAAATGAGGGCCATGTTGTAGAAATTGTGCTGTCTTGTGTTTTCCCGTGCCCAGTTATTTAACGCGTAAGTTATTAAGAGTTTACTGTATTTATATTGTGACCATCTCTGCCAAAAAGATTATTATCATTGTTTAGGGTTAACGTTCATATCTTTTGTAAGCGGTTCTGCATTGTTGGTTTATTTGTTAATAGACTTTAAGTGTTGTTTTGGATTTGCGTTTTATTATGATAGAATAATTTAAATCAGTCCATTTTGTGGAGAAGCATTTTTGGCTTCTATAAAAAGGGTTAAGTAATTTGTGGTTCATCTTTCTCTGACAAAGTCTCAGAGAAAGAACCTACAGTCTTTAAGCCTCCGGAAGAGAGATATTTAATTCACGCTACCATAAGAATTAAAGTAAGTAAAGGGTGAAGTCAGGTTAGATTTCGAGTAAAAGTTTGTATATTTTTTAAAATGGCGGGAAGCGTCCCCTTCAGTAAGTAGGTAATAATAAGTGAGAGGGCCCCCCTTACAATTTGTTGGCTAGCGGTTGGGATTATTTAGGACATTTCAAGTGATTATTCGAATAGATTATGAAGAAAGCACTCCAGTTAGATTTGTTGTGAATTTTAGAAGCAAATTGTGTGACGCATTTTAAGAATGCATTGTTGTGGCTATATAGTTGAAGCGAAGTAAGGCAAACAAGAAACCCTTTAAGAGAAAAAGGTATAGGGTCTGGTTTAGGCACCCATGTTGGGAATAGCGCGTTGGCATTCCAAGAATTTGTTTGTTGCTTTTGAGGTGGACATTGTGTGTGATACATGTCGATATAGATAAATATAGTCGTGAATTTGTGTTAGGAAATGTACTGCTGGTGGCAGCATAATAAATAAATATTTGCAGTATAATTTCTTTTGAGTGTTGGAATTGTTTTTGAAAGAAACGTCTTAATTCTCGAGACCGTTCGTTGGAGAAAGTTTGAACCAAATTGTGTTAGACAGGACTTGAGTTGTGATTTATGGCGATAGGCAGAACAGGCAGTTTGAAATTAAATTCTGAGGATTTTTTTTTTATTGAGTGAAAAAATGGCAGGGTAGAGATGGCAACAGTAAACAACAAACAGAAAAAAATCGTACCGTCACTGGTCGATTTAGTGAAAGTAAAGTAAGGGTAGGATATAAACAAAGCGCAAGTGCTTTGTTTGGTAAATTTTGAGGAAATTAAATTGAAGTAGAAGTTTGAAACACGTTGAGTTTTTTTGTAAGCATTAAAAAAAAAATGGCGGCTTTGAGGGGAGAAACACAAGACAGACACGCGTTAATTAATTAATAATTAATTAAAGTTAAGGGGTATACTTTGCAACTGTATTTTATAAATTAAAATAACGCAGTATTAAGGGAATTAATTAATAGGGAAGTTGCAAAGTAGTTTGATTCATTTTATTTTTTTTTATTTCGCATAAATTGTGGGTTGTAAGGGAAAGACAACGGAAGCAGGTATGAAGCAGATCTTTTGAAGGGTCACATGTACCAGATGTCCAGGCCAGCTAGTCCGGACATGCAGCTCTCAGGTCAGGAACTCGAAGTTTTGTCCAGCAAGTCCCAAGGTCATGCAGCGTGGTCATTGTGAAAACAGCTGGTCGTCCCGTTATCGTTCGAAGCAAGAAATCGTCTAGAGATGGATGTGGCCGCAAAAGTCGCCCGCGAGAGGCGCAAAAGGCCAAGGAAAAATTTCAAAGTTTCAGGCAAATATACTGAACTTTGGACGTCGAAATTAGTGCCGGTAGATTTACAAAGCGTTGTAATCTACAGCAAGCGAAGCCCCGTGTGCTTCAGAAAAATGGTGTGACCGCAGAAAAACGCCCAAAGGGAGGCGTTTGGTCAAAAAATTACAAAGTGGCAGATGACAAAATACCTGCACTTTGACGTCGAAGGTGTTAGGAAAAAATGACTACATGGACAACGCAAAGGGATGTACAGCCGGGCCTCAGTGTCGCTGGACAACATCCACACGTCGTGTAGGTCATCTATGAGGTACACGATAGCTTCCGAAGAACGACGGACGCCGCTGGACCACCGATGACGCTGGTAGCAAAATGGACGGAGGGAAAAACCGAGGCGAGGAGCGAGGGAAATCATTTCACGATAGCGGCTGTATTTGAATATGGATAAGAGATAATGTAAGTTATGATGTAATCGGACTGCTATGATACTGCTTCAATGTTGTTTTTCCTTTTGTTTCATGTGACCAATGGCCCAGAGGAACGAGACATTCGCTTGGGACTTTGGAAGATTCGAAACCGAATTAGCATCGTCGGACTTCAGGACCAAGGCCGAATTCTTTTGGGTTTTTATTGTGTCAGATCTGTATTTTTATTTCAGGAAATCAAAAAATGTACGAGAAGAAAAATGTTTGACAGATATTGTAATTAGCAATTAAGAGAATTGTTTTGTGAGGGGAGATGGTACAATTCGCAATTCATTTGTTTGGTTTTGTTTTGTTGTGAGATAAATAATTGGTCAAATAATTGTTTATCTTAACGTGGAAGGGATGTAGTAAGTGAGATTTCGCGCGGGATTTAAAGTTGAACGCTGGTGTATTTTGTTTTAATGTCCAATCGAGGTTGGTATTTGCCAAGCGTCTTGGATTTTTGGGCGCGAAGTGTTAAGGGCGGTAGAAGGCGCACAACCAACCACTCTCTTTAATTTCGGGTTTTGAACGAGGCGGACGTGCGTCGAGCGTCCGCCCAAGCGGCCTCAAAATGAGGGCCATGTTGTAGAAATTGTGCTGTCTTGTGTTTTCCCGTGCCCAGTTATTTAACGCGTAAGTTATTAAGAGTTTACTGTATTTATATTGTGACCATCTCTGCCAAAAAGATTATTATCATTGTTTAGGGTTAACGTTCATATCTTTTGTAAGCGGTTCTGCATTGTTGGTTTATTTGTTAATAGACTTTAAGTGTTGTTTTGGATTTGCGTTTTATTATGATAGAATAATTTAAATCAGTCCATTTTGTGGAGAAGCATTTTTGGCTTCTATAAAAAGGGTTAAGTAATTTGTGGTTCATCTTTCTCTGACAAAGTCTCAGAGAAAGAACCTACAGTCTTTAAGCCTCCGGAAGAGAGATATTTAATTCACGCTACCATAAGAATTAAAGTAAGTAAAGGGTGAAGTCAGGTTAGATTTCGAGTAAAAGTTTGTATATTTTTTAAAATGGCGGGAAGCGTCCCCTTCAGTAAGTAGGTAATAATAAGTGAGAGGGCCCCCCTTACAAATGTGTTAAAAGCATTGAATGATGCTCGTCTCACACTAAATTTTGCGAAGTGCCAGTTTCTAAAGAATTCAGTGGAATATTTGGGTACCCAAATTTGTGATGGTCTATTGGCCCCCTGTCCGTCAAAGGTGGAAGCTGTGAAGAGCTTTCCGCACCCGAAAGATGTCCATCAAACCAGACAATTTGTTGGGTTGACCTCGTACTTCAGAAAATACATTAACAACTTTGCGCTTAAGGCTAGGCCCTTAACAAATCTACTGAAGAAAAAGAGTCCCTGGCGTTGGACTGAAGTCGAAGAAAATTCGTTTAAACAGCTTAAGACAGAGTTAACGGCCTCGCCTACATTGGGAATATATAACCCAAAGTCAGAAACCCAACTGCATGCAGATGCCAGCAAACACGGATTCGGTGGCGCATTACTTCAAAAGCAGGCAGATGGAAATTGGAAACCCATTGCATATATGAGCCGACAAACAACTGAGGCAGAAGCCAGATATCATAGTTACGAACTGGAAACGTTAGCTGTTCTTGAAGGCATAAAAAGGTTCAGAAATTACCTGTATGGATGTCATTTCACTATAGTAACTGACTGCAATGCCTTACGGCTGACTTGGACGAAAAGAGATTTAACACCACGCATTGGTAGGTGGTGGTTAGCTATCCAAGATTTCGATTTTACAGTAGAGCACCGCCCAGGAAATAAAATGAGTCATGTGGATGCCCTTAGTCGCAACCCAGTTAGGAATCTCATTATTAACACCAGCGATTGGGTTTACGGTGTACAATCACAAGACGCCGATTTACAACTAATAAAACGACAAATTCTCGATGGAGATGCTGAAACTGGCTTTGTTATATGTGACGATAAAGTTTGCAAAATAATAGGAGACACGCCAAAAATTGTCATTCCGCGAGATGTAAGGTGGCGGATCGTAAAAATGTTTCACGACGATAATGGACATCCTAGCTGGGAGCGCACTTTAGATGCCATAAGAACAACCTACTGGTTCAACGAAATGCGAAGATTTACTAAAAAGTTTGTTGGAAACTGCATAGCGTGCATGGTTTCAAAACGACCCACTGGTAAAAGACAAGTCGCCTTGCATCCAATAGAAAAAGTTGCTGAACCATTCCATCCATTGCATGCGGACCATATTGGGCCTTTTTGTAAAACATCGAATGAACCGGTGCCAAACACTCGTAGCAAGTATGTGTGTGACAAATTGGAAACTCTCATAAAACTGGTACATGCTCCAGTTAGAATAATCACCGATCGTGGTAAGGCCTTTGATTGCAAAGAATTCAGAACATTCTGCGAAAACCATAAAATAAAACACGTTAAAAATGCAATCGCGTCGCCCAGAAGTAATGGACAAGTCGAACGAGCTAACAAAACAATACTAGAATCCTTAACTGCCAGCGTGGCTGGAGAACATGACAAGTGGGACGAATTTATTGTACAAGTGCAGCGTGGCATAAATAGTACTCAAAACGCCACAACGGGTATAGCTCCCAGCGAACTTTTGTACGGGTTTAGACCTAAATTATATAATGAAATTCGATTAAGTGTCACAAAGCGAAAGGATATTCAGACCTTACGAAATATCGCAAAAGTTCGGTGCGATGACAAAGGTAATAAAATGAAGGCCAGGTTCGAAAGAACGAAGGTGGAACCTCAAATGTTCAACGTCGGTGATGCTGTGTTGGTAGAAAGAACGCGTCTCGTCAGAGGGCTCACCAGTGGCAAATTAGTACCGAAGTACATCGGACCTGTATTGGTGACAGCAGCACTTGGGAACAACCGCTATCGAGTAACATCGTTCGCGAAGGATCGTCGGCGATTCAAAGGTGTGGTGGCCAGTGACCGTTTAAAATTATTTCGTCCACAAAAACTGTAGACGTGCGTTTGTTAAGAGACTTTATTTGACGTGACGACAAGTTGTTGATAACTTCATGGTTTGTTTGTAAAGAGAAACACTCTTCTAATAAAAGTTGTAGTTACATTTGTGACGTATGACTAGTTATTGAGTTTAGAGTTATTAACAGTCACACGTTATCCATATCGAGTCATGGTCTAGTGTACCAAACGAGCAGTCTATATAGTGTACTGCTGGGCCATCGATCCACTGCATCGTCTGGCCAATAAAATCGAAATCTGGTCTAGTGTACCAAACGCGCAGTCTAGTGTACTGCGGTGCTAACGATTTAGTACATCGTGTGGCACAACAAATCGATATGTGGTCTAGTGTACCAAACGAGCAGTCTAGTGCACTGCTGGGGCATCGATTCACTACATCGTTTGCCCATCAAATCGAATTGTGGTCTAGTGTACCAAGAGAGCAGTCTCGTGTATTGCTCTGTCAGCGATTCATTATATCGTATGACACACCAATTCGATTTCTGGTCTTGTGTACCAAAGGACAGTCTTGTGTACTGCCAAGCCAGCGACTTAGCATGTCGAACGATAGGTCAAGTGTACCAAATGGACGATCCACACTCGCCAACAAAGGGAAGTTCCATTGTTTCTCAATATAACTCTCGTATAGTGTTGTCGATTTTTCAGCTACTAGTCATCCATCCGTGACGTTCTCAACAGTGGTCCTGTGTGCCAACGAGTTGTCTAGCAGTCTGCTCAATCAAAGTCTCTGCATATCGCGCCTATCGTCGGTCCAGTGGCATGAAGTACCACTAGATCCAGCCAGAACAGGCGAACAGCCCTAGGAAGTTTGGACGGTCGAGTGGTGTCAGCGAGGACGCTTCTTCGTCAGGAAGGCCGAATGTTAGAATAGGTGAACTTTAACGGCGCCATCCAGTATAATGGCGGCCGCTATAGCGACGGACCCTAGCAATGGGGAACAATATCCATGACTCTAGGATTGTTGACAGAAAAGAATAAACAAGATTATAATATATAGTCTGACAAGTTCGAATAGAAATAAATATAAAATAGCTGTTTACTGATAAGTCTGTTAACAATACGTATACAATGAACTTATTATTGTATGTGAGTCGTAGATAAAAATGTTTACTGCTCTGCTACTTAATAAGTAATACCTAGTGTCCCTGCTCCGAAGGAGAAAGGTATTGTCAGCCAATTCCGTGTCCGTAGCTCATTGCAAACTTAGTAATTAAAAAATGTTACAAATCAGTTTTAAATTTTATAAATTTTATTGTATTCTAATAGAATTTTAGCGAGAGCTCCCGGGCCGCACAGTAGAGTTGCGGGGCGCATGCGCCCCGCGGGCCACAGGTTTGACATCACTGCCCTACAAGATCCGATATGTTATTACAATTTATAATGTTCCAAAGTTTTATTCAAGGTTTGCATATCATAGTCATTAAAGTTATTCGAAAAGACAATGTCCATTTACCCAAGTTTTTAGGTTATTTCAAATTTGATATGTTCCTATTTGCAGCACGAAATTGTGCTCTAAACGTGAACCAAAAATCCATAAATGGAAGTTCGTATTGCTTATTGTGGTTTCATATTTTTTAGATTGAACATCAAAGAAGAGGAAATGGATTTGATTGAAACTACTGTAACAGAATTCGGACAATCTATGTCTCCGAAAGCAGAACCACCGGAGGACGTATTTCTGTGTAGCAAGTACGACGACTCAGCTGCGCAATCGATGCATCTTAAAGGGCGTGAGGAAGTTTGTAAGCCATTGGGAACAAATACTGACGAGAAACCATTTAAGTGCACCATATGTGATTACGCTGGTGCAAAGAGTAGTAATCTAACAAGGCATATGACTCTACATACAGGAAAGAAACAATTCAAATGCACCTTATGTGATTATGCTAGTGCACACAAGACTCATCTGATTGTGCATATCAGAACGCATACCGGCGAGAAGCCATTTAAATGCATCGTATGTGATTATGCTAGTGCAGCCAGGACTCATCTTATTCTGCATACGAGAACACATACAGGTCATAAACCATTTAAGTGCACCTTATGTGATAAGGCATATGAGGACGCATACAGGAGAGAAATCGTTTAAATGCACCTTATGTGATTATAGTTGTGCACAAAAAAATCATCTTATACTGCATATGAGAACGCACACAGGTGAGAAACCTTTTAAATGCACCGTATGTGATTATGCTTGTACACAGAAAAGTTATCTCGTACAGCATATAAGAGCACACACAGAAGCACATACAGGAGAGAAGTCATTTAAATGCACTTTATGTGATTATAGCGCTTCACGAAGTCAATATCTAACACGGCATAACAGAACGCATTCCGGAGAGAAGCCATTTAAATGCTCCTTGTGTGATTATGCCAGTGCACGCCAGTGCACTCTTGTACATCATATGAGAACGCATACAGGTGAAAAGCCGTTTAAATGCACCGTATGTGATTATAGCTCTACACAAAGTCATCATCTTATTCGGCATGTTAAAACGCACTCGGGAGAGAAATTATTTAAATGCACCGTATGTGATTATGCTGGTGTAAATAGTGGTTATCTAACAAAGCATATGAAGAAGCATTCAGGAGGAAAAGAACAGGCCTGATGCATATAGTATTACAGGTTGACGTCGATTTCTAGTTCAGGCAACACGTAATGTAACACATCCTATGTTCAACGGAAATGAGCCTTGTTGAGATGGCCTAATTTTAATAACTGGATGTACTTAGACTATCGAGATAATAATTTAGGGATTAGGATACATACAATAAAAATATTCGAAAATAATTTTTTATTTATTTATGGGTTTTATTTATACTTTTGGTGGTATTTGTGATAATTGGCATTATTTTTGTTTGTGAGATCATTGTTATTGCGCGGTGGTCTGTGAGAGACATTCAACGTGTATTCTTATCGCATGTGAAACTTTTTAATGGTTTTTATTCCCATACATCTAAGGGTAAGTCTTTGGTAACTTGTGTCTTAAACTGTATAATCTACTGCTGAGCGATATATTTATACTTTTAGGGCAACCGACTTGTCATCTACACATTTTGTTTAATTTGTCGTGTGGTCCATTTTTCTCCTATGAAGTCAAGGAGGGGGACGTTTAAATAAATATGGAAGGCGTAAATTCATTGGCATCTAGAAGAGATACAGACTGGTTTGAGATGTAAAAACAAACCAGTCGCAAGCATCCCGCTTGCTTAATATTAAACTGTAGTTTTTTAGAGTGTGCTTTTCTAAATGGTAAGCCGATCATTACTTTCTTACTTATTGTTTGATTTTAATTTAATGTGATTTGTATAATCTGACAACTCCTCAAAATATTTGGTAGATTTGGAGTTTCACTTCATTGTTTTAATTCTTTTGTTCTAATTGTAAATAAATATTTGTCATTATTTTATTGAGATTTGAGTTTTACTTTTGACTAAGTTTCTTTTAATATTAGATGAACGCAAAAAAGCTAATATTTAGTGGTAAAGATTTTGATTATAAATTTATTGAGTTCAAATAGTATCATGGTGAGTGTGATGGGCTTTGTCTGATAAACTTCTGCATTGATCCTATCGCAAGAATTTACGTGCTGAGCGTGTTTAGAGAGAAAAATTTTATAATGGCTAAGGTTGTGGTACTTGGATGATCTTAAAACCAAAAAGTATGGTTACTTTATAACCAGATTTTACCCAACCGACGAACTATTACATTTACACTGAAAGGGAAAAGTGGGTGGCTTTCTATATTTTGCTGATGATAGAAAAGAAATTACCGAAATGTGTTAGAGGACAATTAAAAATAGTTAACAGCCAGTTTCAAGTAATAAATCTTAAACCTCAGTTTGGGTCTCGGTAGCAAGCACGCATAAACATCGAAAAGGGCGTCATCGGTCTCCAGTATCAACATAATATCAAAGCGGTGGTGCAGTTCTCGATTATCTATCGGTTCTGTCCGTACTGGATAATAAAGAAAATATTTACGTTCCCTATAGAATTTTAATATTTATTTGTTAAGATTTATTTGTTTTTGAATCTTTTCAACTTAAAATTTAAATAATGCCAGCCGGAGAAAAAAATCACTTACAATTTACACGGTATATTCAGTTAGTCATCTTATAGTGCATAAGAGAACACATACAGGTAAGAAACCATTTAAATAAATAATAACTCCAGGTCAATAACATTTACCACAATATTTATTCATTTTTGCATAGTTAGTACATAATCGGGCCAAATTCGCACTTCACAAAATTGTTTTAAATTTTTCACGAAAACGGTAGAGGTGCATCCAAAATAGTGCAAAAAATTGCAACCGATCTGTCTAAAAAAATGACGAAATTTTGAAAAAGGGGGGGTCAAGTTCACTCTTTATAAAATTATTTTAATTTTTTATCGAAAACAGTAGGGGTGCAAAGAAAACTAAAAAATAGCGCAAACAAGTGCAAACGAATTGTAACCAATCCGTAGAAAAAGTGAAATTTTGGAAAACGGGGCCAAATTAACCCTTTACAAAATTATTACTAATAATTACTAAAAAGGGCGCAAACAAGTGCAAGCGAATTGCAAACGATCTGTAAAAACAGAATTTCTAATTTCGAGAAAGGAGGGGCTAGTGTGAATGTGGGCCCTCCGAATTTGTTTTAATTTTATCTCGAAAACAGCGGGCTGCAAACGTAAAGAAAACGGATGCAAACAATTGCAAACGATCTGTAGAACCAGAATTCCAAATTTCGAAAAGGGAGCGGCCAAGTTCACAGAGGTCACATGATTCAGGAACCTTAGCCGTTGAATAACCAGTGGCAAGGGGTCGGTAGTTCTAATAAGTTCATTTGACTACACAAAAACAAAAGGAACGCTACATGTAACTTAGTTTTGAATATCGCAGCTAAAAAATGGGGGCATTCAGCCGTTCCAGCCAAAGCTGCTTGCGCTGCCGGCGCCGAGACTAAGCGCCCGCGGCGGCTGAACGGTTAGATACAAATACATGTATTTACGCTTTGTGCTGAGTGAAAGCGCTGGAAACTCAGCTCTAAGCGTAAATACACATATTTGTATCTGGCCGTTCAGCCGCCGCGGCCGCTTAGTCTCGGCGCCGGCAGCGCAAGCAACTTTGGCTGGAACGGCTGAATGCCCCCAATGTACAAATGCCGCTGAGCGATCAAGCACACTTTATTTTTCATAAGAGCTCAGCGCCTGAAGCACTCGTAGTGGCTGAACGGAACGATATGTAACTAACAAATTACATAACCTCAACATCTCTGATGTCAAAGTTCGTTGGTCGCGTGTGAATTAGGTAGATATAAAGTAAAATTGATAACTATACTTTAAACGATCAAAAACCCATTAAACTGTCAATGACATTCGTGAGAAAATAATTTTCTCCATCATTTATTAAGGAGACAGTATATACCATATGAGATAAGAAAATGCCGAGAAAGATGCTTAGTTTGTATCGCATTTTACATCAAGATAGTCTAATACCACATACCACACTTAATTTGGATATTACATAGCTTATAGCGTTCAAACTATTGCAGCACTCCTTATTTGTTTGTTCTTCAGATTTCAGGAAATAAAACAAATATGACTACGTTTCAACATTCGTCAATGAAACATGAAGGAAACGATGCGATTGAAGACCTTCCTCCAGTTACGAAATTCAGTTGCAGCTTATGCGGGTTTAGTTTTAGCAAGAAGGAGTTCTTGATAAATCACGATAACTTTTGTAAGGATGTTGATAATCCCGCAGACAGGTTGGGCGCGGACATAAGTAAGCTCTTCGCATTACTGGCTTCACTTTTAAAGTGTAACTTACATTTTGCTTTTATTGTTTTAGTCACTAAGCCTTGTAAGGAGGAGATCCATGTCACAACAGAACCAATGTAAGTTTTCTATAATCCAACCTAAAACTCATTTTTATTGTGGGAATATATACAGTAAAGGCTCAATAAATGCCCCTGGTTCACCAATTTTTAGCTGCTGAACCTAATCGGCTTGGCTAAAACCTAATAGGGTATTTGACTGTATTCAAAATATGATTTGGATTATAGTCATCCTATTAGATTACAGTCTAAGGAAACTATTTGTTATTACTTTTCCAAAAAAATATGCATTATTTCTCTTAAAAACAAAAATTAAAATTGAATGTTAGTCACGTGATTGAAAATCCTCTGTAGTTGGCTCAGTCTCCAGTGACATCACACCATATTAAGCTTGTGCTTTTTCCCATTTGTCTTTACTACATTAGTTTACAAACAATAGAAAACAACTTTGTTAAAGCTGATAGTGTTAATCTACCGAAGGTTAAAGCTTTGATGGTGAGATTCTTCTTTAAAAATAATCCTTATGTATATGCTCCGGAACTAACTAATGTATAAAAAGTGCAATGTAAGCATAACTTTGTAGGTTAGGTTAGTCCTAATCTCAAACTGTCAGGTTATGCGTCGATCGAAAACACGATGTGACTGCCGAGGAGGACGCATAGACTGACGCATAGCGATATCAGTCAGCGTAATACAGACGTGATAATATGTTTCTTACGAATAATGCAATCTTTATTTATGCCATGAACGAAATAAATCCTATAAAATAAATGATTGATACAAATTACTAATACCTAATATTTGTATCTAGTTATTTTGACGTGGAATTACTGTTGAAACTGAAACTGTCTAAATACAACTGAAACTAATGTGTAAATAATCAGACACAAATACATAAGCGTATTGGTGGCCATGGCTAACACAGCTAAAGCCATATGTTGAACGAAAAAAAAATTATTGATACAAATTATAGATATTATTTGATATTATTTTACTAGTACTTATTATAGTGAGCATTACACGCATGAAGATTGTCACTTGCTTTTATTTTTATTTTTTTCATTTAATATCACTATTTTTTTGCCGCTGGTAACAGTGGAAATGAAAAATAATAGAATAATGGCATTGTGTCTTTTATAGCATCTACCCGGTCTATAAACATAATGTCGTTGTCGGTGTTCGTATTTCACGGTGACATACATTTTTTGCGTGTTCGTCAAGTAGGTACGCATATAGACGTAAAACCCATATTTTTTGTGTCACAATTTCGGCGCTAAGAATGACAAAAAGTCATTCTATTCTTTGTTGCTTTTAGAATCGTCGGCCTCCTTTTGTCGGATTCCTTATATCGACAAACCAAGACAAACCTATTTATCAATTTTTGACAAATTGCGTATATTATTGACTATATTTGTATATCATATGTATGTATTATTGCTATTTTATATGTGCGTGGTGACAGAGATTATATTTTTGGTCATGTAAGTCGGTGAGGATTGAATTTTGTGAATTAATCCTAATAAACGTTTAGTGTGATGTGTGGTATTTATTTTGAATTATCTGGAGCAATTAATTTGTGAAATAAAAATGTGCTAGGCTCATGCAAGAAGAGAGCCAAATTTCCGAAATCAAATCGAACCAGTTTGAATAAAACTAAAAAGCAGTTTGAATCACTAAAGAACAATTTGAATTAGTTTGAATTAAGCAACAGTCCATATTTTACGTTTTTACTATTATTTAACCTTCACATTAAATATGGATCAGGAGGAAATTATCATCAATCGAATTTAATCAAAACACTTTTTAAAAGTAAACATTATAAAATAGGGGATAAAATTTCATTTAAAAATTTATGAGAAGAATTTAAAATGTATGTACATAATTTTTAATGAGGTTTTTTAAATGTTTCTTACGTGCGTGTCGAATGCCCTTATAAGAACCAATGGGTCAAAATTTATTTTGTAAAACGTCATAGATAATGAAACACTATACCTGTCGAAATATCGAAATCCGCTAATACAATATCAGGTGCATTTTAATTATTTAACACAATATACACAATATTTAACACAATATTTAACACCATCTTATCAATATCTAAAAAAACAATTAAAGATATGAATAGCGAACCACAGTCTGCAATGATGAAGAGTGTTAATTTACTTGACAAAAATGAGTCAAGGCAAATAATTTAATAAAAATTATGATTCCATTTAACATAACGAAGTTGATACTGACTTCCTGTTGACCGGATGTGAGTAAATTCCAGATTATTTTAATTCAAAAGTTCGGATCGAGTAGACCCGGATTCCAGAAATTCAAACAGAAATAGTGGTACACAAAAGATTCCGGGTCAGCTCACATCACCCGGACAACTTATACCAGGACAACTCACACCAAGGGACAACCCATAACACTACAACTCATACCGGGACACCTCATACCAAAAGACAACTCATACCAGGACAACTCATACCAGGACAACTCATACCAGGACAACTCATACCAGGACAACTCATACCAGGACAACTCACACCAAGGGACAACCCATAACACTACAACTCATACCCGGACACCTCATACCAAGGGACAACTCATACCAGGACAACTCATACCACGACAACACATACCAGGAGAACTCATGCCAAGGGACAATTCATACCAGGATAACTCGTACCAGGACAACTCATATAACGACAACTCATATAACGACAAGTCATACCAGGACAACTCATACCAAGGGACAACTCATACCAGAACAACTCATACCAGGACAACTCATACCAAGGGACAACTCATACCAGGACAACTCATACCAGAACAACACATACCAGGACAACTCACACCAAGGGACAACCCATAACACTACAACTCATACCGGGACACCTCATACCAAAAGACAACTCATACCAGGACAACTCATACCAGGACAACTCATACCAGGACAACTCATACCAGGACAACTCATACCAGGAGAACTCATGCCAAGGGACAATTCATACCAGGACAACTCATACCAGGACAACTCATACCAGGACAACTCATACCAGGACAACTCACACCAAGGGACAACCCATAACACTACAACTCATACCGGGACACCTCATACCAAGGGACAACTCATACCAGGACAACTCATACCAGCACAACACATACCAGGAGAACTCATGCCAAGGGACAATTCATACCAGGATAACTCGTACCAGGACAACTCATATAACGACAACTCATATAACGACAAGTCATACCAGGACAACTCATACCAAGGGACAACTCATACCAGAACAACTCATACCAGGACAACTCATACCAAGGGACAACTCATACCAGGACAACTCATACCACGACAACTCATACCAGGACAACTCATACCATGACGATTAATACCAAAACGCCCATAACAAGCCGACAAATGATTGTTGTCTGGTACGGTGTCATCTATAGGAAATTCTCTTTAACGACTTATTATTAGGTAATTAGTTTAAATTTCTACACTGTAGAGTATTGGCAAACATCACATTTTATTTAACGCGGAAGGCTAGTGCCATCTAATACACAGTGGGCCAAAAAAAGGTATACATTTTTAATCACTTGTATTTCCAATAATATTTAGTCAATTCAAATATTTCTTTTAAAAACGAATTGCTCGTAGTAGGAAGATTGAAACACCATACTCGCAATAACAAAACGTTTCAATCCAAAGTTCTGTGTCTTTATGCTTGGCTATGCAACATTTCTGATAACATCGAGTCAATTTAATGTGAAATGAAAGGTGTAATAAAATTAGTAGTTTCTTATGGACGCGTTATTGAATTTTTACAGATTATTGAATATAATATTATATAATAAATATTATAAATAGAATATTGAATATTTTAAATAGATTTGATTTCACTAAACTTATTAATAAATTTTCCGTCATGTACCAATCTGAATCTATTTGATTTCAGTTTATCCGAACTAATTATACCTATAAAGAAAATAAGACTTGCCTGACGCATTATTTATTGTATCTGGGTAATTCCAAGTCAAATCAATACAGTTTTTTCTCACCAGCTTTGATTCTGATGACATTTTGTACAATTGTTGTTTTCATGTATTTAAAGAAAAATACAATATTTTATGATAAATATGTTATCCCATAATTCTAAAACGGTTATGCTTATGGTTATGTTAATTCAAAAAAACAAACATAATAATTTGTCTACATTGCAACACAACATAACAACAGTCAATCAAAAAAGTGTTCATAGATCTCACAAATGTGTGAAATACAAGAACCTACAAAATTAAATTACTCATTTTCGTGTGGTGGACGAAGAATTATGGAACTGTATGTTATTTAAAAAAAACAGAGAATTTGTTGCCATTCCTCTACCCAACTTAAAAACAGTGTAAACATGCCTAAAAATAAAAATGCCGGCAGGAAACAACAGAGGCTCTAGCGGCATCCAGTTATGTATCAAACATAATCGCCAACGTCGGAAATCTCTTATTTTCTTTGTCGGCACCGGCGCACAGTGGTTTAAAATGAGAATATAGCCGTTCAAAATTATTTTAGCGCTATGGTCCAATTTAATCAAAAGTGACATGAACATGTTCTTAGATAACCAAATGACTTAAAACTAATCAGTGTGCCGCCCTGGAAAATTTAGATAACGTACAGGAAGGGGCTAAAGTCCGATGTAGATTTTGCAATAAGCTTTAATTTCCGCATTAATTCACGACTGTCGTGTTGAACAATTTCTTACTAACTTATTGTGAATGTTGTAGTTGTAAACTTTAATATGCCCGTATTATCTGAGGATAAAAATTTGGAAATTTAATTACGCTTACAGTTTTTGCAATAACTAAAAGAAAATTTTTAAATTTTCCTGATAGCTTACTTAGTTACATGACCACGTAGATATCATAGCAGGTCATATTTGCTTTAAATATTTTTTAGTGTCCACTGGTGCAATCGCTTATTATGGGTTACTAGGGTCGTCAACATAAACATATACATATATGATCTTTCTTGGTTATCTGACGTCACAGAGTCTCAAGAAAGTAATTTACGTAACATCAAATACCTGATGGATCTAACAGTTTTGATTTCCATAGTACATATATCGAAAGTAGTGATAACTGCATGGGGGTGGAATTTATAAACAGTACCTAGGTCGTGTGTAGTATCATTTGATAGATATTTTAATGACACAATATTTGGTTGAAAACATTGTTTATAAATACAGTATACGAAAGAAACCATAATCAGCAGAGCCGAGCAGAGATCGGGCAAATCAAGTTTTTTCGGGGTTATTCCAGTGGCGGGTAGACCGAGAAGTGACTAGGGTCACGCGCGCAAGCACAGCGGTCCTATTCGCTGTTTTCTTTCTTTTCGATGCTGGTTATTATTATACGTTTAGCCGTTAATAGTATGAAATATTTATTATTGCATATTAAATTATGTAGAATAAAAGCTTTGTGCAAAAACCTTGCAACATTTACATATATTTTTATATATTAATTATAGAATGCAAAAAAATATTGAAAGAACCTTGCCTTAAAGAGCAACTGGAATTTATTCATAGCAATTTTTCATTTTTAATTACAGACATTAAATATTTCGAATGGCATAACATCAAAGTGGGAGGATCGATAGCAAAATTGTCCAAAATAGTAAATAAATTGAAATCGGTTCCGGGAGAAATGTGTGAACTTTTAACTAATAAAGTTGACGTTATATTTGGTAGAAATCCTGATCTAAGAATAGTTCAAGAATTTTGGTATGATTAATAATTTTACAACTTGCAAAAAATATCAATTACATGCGCATTGCTTTACTTATGCCCATAAGCTGTGACGTTGAGAGAAGCTTTTCGACTTTTAATAGTTATTTAACCAACAAGTATATTTAAAAGATCGATTAATGCTCGAGACTGTTTAACACTCTTTTTCTTCGCCAATGTTTTTTAGGTTATATGGCAATTTATGTAATTTGACACTGACAGTTCTAGAGCGCGGTATGTTTTGATTGGAAGGTTTCATTTCAAATATGTTCGATTGGCCAATCAAACCTCGTCTTTACGTCGTGTGATTGGCTATAACAAATCATGCATTAATAGAAATCGTGCATGAGTAGAGTTATTTAATTGCATTTCCTGGATGCTGATGTTGCGTTTGTGGGCGATCTATTGGATGGTTTGGGTGTAGACCGATCGAACGTGGCGCCTGTGCGCCTTGGACGCTTTGATGCATCTAGTGAAGGGCTTTGTCGTCCTATAAAGGTTAAACTAGCATCAGAGGAATGTGTGTTGGCTGCAGTCCGGAAGTCTCGACAGTTGAAATCCCATGAACGTTGGCGCACAATTTCCATTTCTCGTGATCGCACACCAATGCAGAACAAATATTACAAGTCTGTCAAGATTGAACTTGACAGCCGCGTATCGAAAGGGGAAACAACCCTCAAAATTAAGTATATTGCTGGTATTCCCACCATTGTTGAGTCGGAAAACTAGATTCGCCCAACAGAGACTCCATTGTTTTTAATTTATACTATCAAAATGTTCGTGGATTGTGTTCAAAGACACATTCCTTTTATATTAATACTTGTGATATGTCCTTTGATGTTATATTTCTTACGGAAACTTGGCTCAGCGAATCCATCAGAGACTCTGAACTTTTTCACAGCTACTACAGTGTTGAGCGCTCTGACAGAGATCGTTCTGTTGTGGGTCGTAACAGAGGCGGTGGTGTTTTGATGGCGTTTTCTCCCAAAATAAAATATTCTGTTGTGGATGTATCCCACCTCTCTGTTCTTGTTCCGCTAATCGATTTTGTATTGTGTAAGTGCTACTTTGCACACACTGTTTTCTTTGTTGGGGTTATATACGTGCCTCCTGATCTCAATGCAGTTGAGTTTGAGCTGTTTTTTGATTCTTTGTCTGTGATGCTGATTGGTGACAGGGCTCTTCTTCTTGGTGACTTTAATGTGCCTGGTTTTGCTGCATCTGCCGATTGTGCCAGGGGGTTGGTTCTGCGAAACTTTTGTGATTTGTTGGATCTTCGCCAATTGAATTGTATTGTAAATCACAATAACAGACTGCTGGATTTGGCTTTCACCAATAATAAGGAGTCCTTATCTGTTGAGCGGGATTGGCAGCCGATGACTCCTGAAGACCCTCATCACCCTTCACTTTCTATAACTTTTCGACCTGGCGTGGGCGAGGACACTTCCCGATTCTCCTCTAATCTGCACAATGTAAGGTATAATTTTGGACGGGCAGATTTCCATCAGCTGTATGCTGACATCGCCAGTATTGACTGGACATTTCTCGAGGAGTCTGTGGATGTGAATGTTGCTGTCGATAATTTTTATTCTGTAATCTATGCTGCACTTGACCGGTCTGTGCCCAAGTCTCGGACCGCGTCATCGGAATATCCTTATTGGTATACGGCGGAGATAATCAGAAATATAAGGACCAAGCAATACTACCGCCGAAGGCATCTAGCCACCGGGAATTTCTGTTATCTTCGGGAGTTTAGAAGAGTCCGTGCCTTGGTCAAAAGTCAGTCGACCGCAGCGTATTCTGGATTTCTTCGGGATGTGGAGAGTAAGATTGGATCGGACCCTGCCGGTTTGTGGAAGTTCGTCAGACTTAAAAGTGGTAGTTCACGGATACCTGGAACTATGTATGATGGTGATGAATGCTTTGAGATTCCTCAAGACGTAGTAAATGCGTTCGCACATCATTTTTCTGCGATTTATTCCCGTCCATCTGAGATATTCTATGACAGTAATACGTTTCGACCCGCATTTTCGCAGAATATGGTCAGCGCACCTGACGTGGTGGAATTGATGAGAGCACTTCCCAACAAGAAGACAGCTGGCGATGACCTTATCCCTTCCTTCTTGGTCCGTGATACCAGGCATGTATTGGCTGAGCCGCTTGCGATCATTATAAACCTGGCAATCAGATCATCAACATTCCCTAACCTTTGGAAAACTGCAAGAATTGTGCCAGTTTTTAAGAAGGGGGACAAGGCTCAAGTGAAGAATTATCGCCCTATAGCCATTCTATCGAACTTCTCGAAGATATTCGAAAGGGTATTGTACAACACGATTAGTTTTAACACGCGACCTTATATCTCCCCTTCCCAACACGGATTTGTTTCCTGCAGATCGACGCTCACGAATTTGGCGTCTATATCGCAATATCTTGCCGAGGTTCTGGATGGCGGCGGTAGAGCTGATGTCATTTATACCGATTTTTCTCATGCGTTCGACGTGATTGATCATGGAGTCTTGATTCGTAAGCTCAGTGACTTTGGTTGCAGCTTAACTCTCCTGAGGCTTCTTCACTCCTATTTGGATAGTAGATCAGGTTACGTCTTTTACAATGGATTTTCATCGCGTCGTTTTGCTGCTACTTCCGGCGTGCCTCAGGGCTCCAACCTTGGTCCCTTGATGTTCAATCTATTTTTGGATGATTTGTTGGAGAGTCTAACTTGCCCTGCACTCGCGTACGCTGATGACCTGAAGTTGTACGCATCCATCAGTGACCACCGGGATATTCAGCTACTTCAGAGTAACATCAACATCGTTGAGGACTGGTGCGTAAGAAATAAGTTGATCATAAACGTTCAGAAGTGTGTGTGCGTCACCTACACGCGAAAACTTATCCCAGCCTTGCCGTCTACGTACTCTTTGTCTGGTGATCTGCTCCCAACCTCAGCACGTGTGAGGGACCTGGGAGTACTTTTTGATTCGCGACTAACATTTGTCCCCCACATAGATGAGATGTGCAGTAAAGCAAATAGAATGTTGGGATTTGTCCTTAGATCAACGAAGGAGTTTCGTGAAGTCAGTGTAGTCAGGACTCTTTACTTTGCTTTTGTGGCCTCTATCCTGGAATATGCGTCGATTGTTTGGTCCCCGCATTATGTGACCCATCAGTTAAAGGTGGAGCGAGTGCAGCGACGTTTTCTAAAATGCCTGTCCTACCGTGTGGATGCTGTTTACCCGGAGCGTGGACATGACTATGCGTCTTTGTTAGTGCGACATGATGTGGCGTCCTTATCTGTGCGGCGGGAGAGGTGTGGCGTGCGGTTCTTGTGGAATCTGATCGAGAATAAAATTGACAGCATTTACTTACTCTCGCGAGTATCTTTTTTGGTACCACGTACCGGTTCACGTGCGCGGAATATCTTCTACCTTCCGCGAATGCGCACCAATGTTTTAAGTGTCGCTCCTGTTTTTGCAATGTGCCGTAACGCTAATGGCGACCAGTACCGTGAAATGTTTTTTTAGGTTAGATCAGCTTTGTATTTACTTCGTCTTGTTCATTTGTTGGAAATGTCATATTTCTTTACCTAGTATGGTTTGTTATGAGTGTATATGGTTAGTTTTTAGTGTTCTTAGTTGTAGGTATATTTATACTCTTAAATTCTTTTAAATGTGTTTTTACAATTTATATACATTGCCTTGTAAGTGGAGTCTCTCTGTTGGGCAATAAATGGATATTATTATTATTATTATTATTATTATTATTATTATTTCCTATTCACTTAACTGACTCATAAAATTTAACGATCGACGGAAAAGTTATTTTTAACTTCTAAAAGAACATCATTGACTATCGAAAATTTGGAGAAAGTAGTAATAGCAAATGTTAACAGTAATATCTTGTTAAATAAATAATTATTATTAATACAAATTATTGCTAAAATCATTTGATATTATAGGCAAGTTATTTACAAGTTATTTACGCACTATCCGTCCGTCGAGTATAGTATAAAACAAAGCGTACGTCACGCCTGTGTATTCTAGCGTTGAATCGCCGAAACTTTTACTGTCATTCTTTCTCGTGGCGGCATATCGAATTATTTCATGAGCCAATGTTACTACGGTTTCGAGATAAGCGCACTTCTTTGGAGTACGGTGGTATATACGAAGGTGCTATTGCTTGACAAACGCCGCTCCATGCCTCAGGTGTCACCAGTTGCCCGATCTCTGCTCGGCTCTGATAATCAGTTATGGCATAAATATTAATTGCTGCATGAACTGTAAACGTGACGATAATTACAGGTAATAGTTACAGGTATTACAATTACAGGTATTTAGTTAGTAGTGAAGGCAACTGATATTATATCCATAGTCAATGATTTAGCAGATCTGTTGATGGCGATTGTAAACTCCTTAAGTTAGTTTCGAACAGTGGTTTATTTTGTAATAGGTACATATTATTGAGTAAGATTTCTTTCCAACGAAATGTATTTAATTATTAAATATCTATCCAATGATACCACACACGACCTAGGTTTTATTTTTAAATTCTAAAACTAAGTGTAGTTATGATTAGTTCCGGTACGTTCCGGAAATGAAAATTGTTATAATTAAAGTTTTCAGGATGGTTTATTTTATGTTAGTTTCTTCCCGCATCTCTGTGACGTCGCATACTAGAAAATAAGCCTTGGATAAAATTGGCTATATTTATAGATATAGTAACACTATACGATCCCATTGGTATTTAGATTTTTTAAACATTTTATATGTATTTAATAATAATAATAATCGTTTATTGACCCAAAGAACAACACAGTAATTACAAAATTACAAAACCCTAATTACGAAATAATACACAAATTATAAAACTAATATAGGATATACATAATGGGTCAAAAGGGTTGCCTTCACCGGAATTAGATATTACCGTTAGGAATACTTAAACCAGTGCTATTCCAGACACCCTGAGAAATGAAAATAAACATCAAAAGAAAATACCGTACACACAAAATGAAACAAAGCAAAAAAAACTCATTCATCGCATCTCCGCAATTAGACTGTTGAAAACTTTAGCTCTGAAGCACTGCACCGTCACAAACCGCCCTGTCGCAGATCGTCCTCTATACGCACTATATCTGTTCATCAACCAAGCAACACGGCAGCGAAATCCGCAGTCAAAAAGGGCAGTTCGGTGCACCGGCACGCTAATTCTGTCCCGTCGGCGCACATTGACATCGTGAATATCACCCCGAAAAACAACTTTTTTTAACAGGTAGCCGGGCCTCCTGGTTATCAGAATCCTGTAGAAAAATGTGGCACTGTGTAATTTACGCCGGCTTGCCATGTCAAGCCAGCCACTGGCTTGAGACCCCCATGTATGCCTGCCTCTCCTCTCCGAATCCCGTATATTAAGCGAATGCAAAAATTCTGCATTCTCTGCAGGCGACCAGCATCAATCCTACGCAAAAAGCCGTCATAAACTGTGTCCATGTAATTTAAATTCGAAAGAACCAGGAAATCGCATAATAGTTTCTTGCAGGGTCGGTTGAGCTAGCTCCTGTTGGCATATATTGCCTTCAGAGCCACAAAAGCACTTCTCACCAGCTCAGACGTGTTGCGCTGAAACCGTAGATCGCAGTCCATCCACAGGCCAAGGTTGCGTACACAGTTCACGAAAGGAATTCGATCTGCACCTAGGATAACATGAAGATCACGCACCACCAGCCCTCTCGCCCTTCTCGGTCCGAACAGAATAGCCTGCGTCTTAGTTGGATTTAGTGTAAGTTGGTGGTCCTTAGAAAAATCTGCAACGATGGAGAGCATCCGGCAGAGCAAGTCCTGGGCTTCTCTAATCTGTGATGTATCGAAAGAATGATACAATTGGGTATCATCGGCATAAGCCTACAATAAAACACAGTATTAAAAATAAGACAAAATCTTAATGTAAATTAAAAAACTTCTTAATTCTATTTCAGTAACTGTTAAAAAACGTTGCCGTTTTCCGCAAAACATGCTTCAATTCTTTTTAACATATTATTGCTGGTGGTGTCCTTGATAAAGTTAGCACAAAATCCCAGTGAAAGCAGCTCGAAGTGTATCTTTAATCTTCTCTTTATCAGTTATATGGTCCTCAATAATCGGGTCGTTTCAAATGGACAGCGCTCCAGCGGACACAACTGTTGCAGTAAGAAGCTTGCTTAACGAGTTGTTTGACGATCGGTGGATTGCGCTTAAGGGGCCCTACAAATATCCACCGCGTTCCCCCCACTTGACGCCAATGGATTTTTTTTTCATTTGGGGAGCTATTAAAGACGTAGTTTATGAGGGCCCAATAATTGATAAGGAGAACATGAAAGATAGAGTACTAGCTGCATGCAATGGGTTATGTACTAACTCAATCAGGGACGCCAAGTCAATAATTTGTAAAAAAAAATTGAAATATGTTTAGCGGAAAACGGCAACGATTTTGAACAGTTACTGAAATAGAATTAAGCAGTTTTTTTAATTTATTGTACGATTTTGTGTAATATTGTGTTTTATTGCAGGCTTATAATTTTATAAATACTAAATTAATTATAATGAAAAATGACCTAAGAAAACGTTTTTAATAAAGTTATGTTTATTCCAAATTGTTCCGTTGTTTTCAAACGCAATCTAGATTTGGCAATTTTTTTAATTTCTACCATGATGTTTAAAAACCGATTTCAGTAGGTACAAGTACATTTTAGGTATAGGACATTGTACACAAAGTTGATCTAAAATTTTCCATTTAATTAACAAATGTATTCATATGTTAGGGTTGCCATTTGAAAAATCGAGTTTTAGTGCGTTTCTCGAATTCAACTTTGAAATTATAATGTGAACAGCCTGTATAACTTTTAGAAGAGTTCTACCGATGTGTCGATAATACGTTACCTTCACAAAAATATTACCGGCCAACTTTTTTCCAACGGTCACAGGGGATAATATATAAGTAATGGAAAGTAACCATGCAGCTGTCATTTTTTAATGAAATAGGGAATGTAACAGAAAATTGATCTAAAATATAATAAAGATTTCAAAAATGCGTTAAAATACAGGTTGTTCCATTTGAAATATAAAAGTTGACATCATTTCCGGTGTAACAGGAAGTAACCGAAAACTCCAACAATATAAGTCCACAAATTTTCAATCTCCCATTTTCTTTGGTTCTCCATATACTTCTAATGGCAGCTCGTCGTGGGAGACCCTGTATATGTTTCAATCCCCTTAAAACATCCCCTATACGGCCGAGATTTTTTTCACTATTTTCCGCGTTTCTAACAACTATTTGAAGTTTATTTACAAAAGAAAAAATAAACTTGATCAGCTAAAAGTGCAAAATCGACCACTGTGCGGCGCGGCGTTACAAACGCTCGGCATCCATAACTTCCGCAATTGATGCGTTTACAAAAGTGCGGATGCGAAAGCGAAAGGGAAGTGGAAAAATATGCTAAAGTTCCGCGGTTGTTGAAGCGGATGCGGAATTCCGTTACAACCCTACTCGGCTACTCCAGACTATGCTTGGTGGATACATCCTTCAGCGCCTCTATATCCTCATCAATTTCATCATTCCCATCACTAAAATAAAAACTAGAGCGGTGGGTGCAGACGGGATAGGCTCGGACCGAGTTGCATTGTGCTGTCCTTTGGTTTTGCCATTTATTACACACATAATCAACTCGTGCTTGGAAAACAGTATTTACCCCGATACCTGGAAGGTGTCCAAGGTCATTCCTATCCCAAAGACAAAAAAAACCTTCGTCGGTTAAGGAATTGGCACCTATAAGTATTCTGCCTTGCTTATCAAAACTCCTCGAAAGGGTTATTCATATGCAGTTGTCTGGACATTTAAGTGCCAACAGTGTGATATCTGATAATCAATCGGGATTTCGTCCTGGATACTCATGTAGTACTGCACTCTGGAGTATGACCGACGATATTTTACGTGGCCTGGATGCCGGCGAGGTTACAGTTCTCGTGTCTCTTGATTTTTCGAAGGCATTCGATACGCTGAGCCATGATGTGTTGTTGGCTATCCTTCGGCATGTTGGTGTCTCTCGCTCGGGTGTTCGTCTTTTTGATAGCTACTTGCGTGGTAGACAACAGATGGTGTATTTTGAAGGCAGGAGTTCCCCAGGGATCCATTCTGGGGCCACTACTAATTAATATTTACTCTTCTATTTTACCGAATGTTCTTCAGAATTGTAAGTGGCATCTCTATGCGGATGACACATATATTTATTATTCTTTTAACCGCTCTGACTTTAATGATTAGCGTTAGGCTTAATAAATTCTGATATTCAGCGCGTTGTCGACAGGGCTCAGGACATGTGTTTCCGTGTTAACGGTGCTAAGTCATCGGCGATTTTATTTGGGAGTAGGGGTGCCGCGCCGTGGTTCCTGATGGTTTCCGCATCATAGTTGATGGCCAGATTGTTTAGGTCGAGCGTTAGGTGTCTGGGAATGATTGTGGATGATAGGTTGAAATATACGGAGCATGTGACCTCTAAAATCAGAATCCCCTATTCCAATTTAAAGTTGCTGTACTCTGGTAAGTCATTCTTTGATCAGCATGTGCGGGCTCGATTGTGTGACTCTTTGGTATTATCACATTTCAATTATTGTGATGTTGTGTACGGCCCGGCTCTGGACCAGTTTGATGGTAATCGAATCCAGGGTGTGTAGAACGCGTGTCTTAGATTTATCTATGGCATACGTAAATACGACCATATCAGTCACGCACTGCCATGGGCTAAATGGCTGAATATGTCTGTTCGACGGCGTTTCCATGCCGCCTGTTATATCCACAAATTGATTTTCTAACGCTCCCCTTCTTATCTCTACAACAAAATTAAGTTTAGGACGGATGTGCACAACATCAACATCCGCCGTAGGGATAATATCATCACTATCCCGCGGCATTCATGCACGAAGTTTAAGAGTTCATTTTCCTACACCGTTGCATGTCTGTACAATTCCGGCCCGCAGGCATTGCTGAGTTGCATACCAGCCAAGTTTAACAAGAATTATAAAAACCACATCTCCCAGTAACATAGTCTTGTAGTTTTTTTTTTTTAAGTTTCGGGTTATATTTTTGTACTTTCTGTTTTGTTTTTGATTAGTTTTGGCTTCTCGGTGGTTAACTGTGATAGCTGTTTGAGAACAGGTAGAGGTGGTAGACCGACTCTGTTGTTTTTTTATGTAAATCTGTATTTCTACTGTTTGTGGTGCAATAAATCATTTATTATTATTATTATTATTAATTTTAACCTGTGCAGCAACCATATTAGAACATATGACAAAATCGATATCTGTATTATTTCAGGTTATGGTACATGAAATTATTGCTTATTGAAGTTTACTTTTATTTCAGATTGGACATAAAAGTTGAAGAAGTGGAATTTACGGAAATACTGTATCTGGCTCCGCTTGTACAGTACCCGGACAATCTTTAGATCCTCCAAAGGCAGAAACAGCGGACGAAGTATTGCTGTATAGCAACTATGGCGAGGGAACTGTACAGTCAACGCAACTTCAACTTGTAAAAGTTTGTAAAGCAGAGAAGCAATATAAATGCCACATTTGTGACTATACTACTTCGCAACCTCAATTCCTAAAAGCACACGAACAAAGACATACAAGGAAGATGTCACTTAAAGTGCACACGAGCAAGCGGACAGCACTTGAACGCACTTCATGTGATTATACTTCTGGAACTGTTGGTAGTGTTAGACGTCATTTGAGAACGAGTACCGGAGAGAAACGATTTAAGTGCACCTTCTGTGATTATGCTTGTGCACGGCGTGCTCATCTTACAGAACATATGAGAACGCATACAGGAGTGCGACCATTTAAGTGCACCGTATGTGATTATTCTAGTGCACGATGTAGTCATCTTACAGTACATATGAAAACGCATACAGGAGAGAGACCATTTAAATGCACCTTATGTGATTATGCTAGTTCAAGTCGTGGTCATCTTACAGAACATATGAGAACGCATACAGGAGAAAAACCATTTAAATGCACCTTATGTGATTATTCTAGTGCACGACGTGGTTCTCTTACAGAACATATGAAAATGCATACAGGAGAAAAACCATTTAAGTGCACCTTCTGTGATTATGCTGCTGCAAGAAGGGATAGTATTAAAGTGCATGTGAGAAAGCATACCGGAAAAACCAGTTAAATGCACCTTATGTGTTTTTTCTACCGCGTACATTGCTAGTCATATAAGACATATGAAAACGCATACAGGCAGGGCCGCCGTCTGTGGTCCGGGCCCCCCTGTCCACCAAAGAGAATTTAAAAAGACGGGTAAAAAACATTAAACATGTATGACATAAGTTTACAATAAATTAGCATCATACAAGATATTACAACATATTTACACAAATAAATATTTTCTGTATTTACAAATTTATTTTATGAAATTTTTTTACATATTTATTGATCTAATATTATGATTCTGTCACATACAATGATACGTAAATTAACCGTCTTTACATTGTAAAATTATTTTCTTTTTTTAAATTGTTTCAACATACAGAATATTATCAGCTTTCACGAACTTGCAGTGTCGACGTTTGTGTGTGACTATTAGATGGCGCATGTTTATTTTATTTTGATCTTTTGTGATTTTGCCGTGACCAAAAATGGAATTTTTAGTCTAAAATTATCGTAAAAAATCGCGTTTTGTTTCATTACTATCTGTCCATATCTAATTTGTCATGTTTAATTTTAAACCAGTTTTTGGAAACAATACAAGATTGTTGTATTTTAATACCAATATACTCGAAATCAGATCAATATGGGGGGGCGGCTAAGTTCACAGAGGTCAAGATAACTTATGCTACTTTCCAGACATGGGGCCGTATTTTAATCTGTACGATGCATTTATTAGATTCGCCAACATAACAATCCCTTTCTTGGGCACATGTTTAAGAACCTCTCCTGTGATAAGATCATATACAGGTGCCTTCTTTGGATTCAGGTTTGTCTTGTTTTCTCTGACAATTTCCTTTGGAGTAACTAGCTGTATGGCTTCTTCTTCATAGGTTAAATCGTAGTCCGTGATTGGCTCTGATTCGTATTTGTGGGACTGGAATATTTCTGTTTATTGTTCAGTAAAAATTTCAGCCTTCTGTTTATTGTCTCTTGCCCAGGTGCCTCCTCTTCGTCTTATAGGTGGGACATGGGCCACTGCCCTCTTGTACTTCCTCACTGCTTTCCACAGCGAGTAATCTGTTTATCTATCGTGTGTCAATTTAGTTAAGAAGGATTTGAATAAAAAATAAACTCCTTAAGAAGGATGTCATAAATAAATATGAAACTTTTTTTTTCTCGAAAGTAATTGTCATTCTGAGTAAAAAGTTTCTAATAGTCTTATTGGTTTTTCGATTTCTTAAGGAAATACAGCCATTTATAACACGGTTTTGTTAATATTTCAAACGGCCGCAACTTTTTAGGGAGTCGGAAAAACGATAAATCCATGGGACTTTTTTATTCAGTATGATATTATAACTATCTAAAATAATATTTTTGCTGGAGAGAAAATGGGATAGTCTGCACATGTGTGTGCAATTCAGATTAATTTATTGTCTCCTTAAATTTATTGTAATTTGTATTTTATATTTTTATTTTAAATTCATAAGTGTTGGCTGGTTCACACTTACTTACTTATTTGTATTTTTGTTTTTTTATTCCAACTGCAAGGGTGCAAAAATAAAGAGAATGCATATGTAATTCAATGGTAATAAAATTCCGCGGACCATACAATTTTTGTTGAATGGAAATAAAACCTCTTTGATCCTTTGCTAATATTTATTTTAATAGATACCGGTTTCAATCATCGTGTGATCATCATCAGCCTAAATCTACAACGCAAAAAATTTTTGCAATTAAAAAATGCTTACTGTGATGAAGCAAATAAGGACAAAACAACATTTTAAAAAAATACAATTTTTATTTCAAACATTATTTTAAAAAAGCGAAGTGAGAACGATAAAGATGCAAACAAAACTAAAAAGGGGGCAAACAAGTGCAAACGAATTGCAAACAATCAGTAGAACAAAAAATTTTAAATTTTGAAAAATTGGGCCAAGTTTACACCTCACGAAATTGTTTTAATTTTTTCACGAAAACGGTAGGGGTGCAAACAATTGCAAACGAATTGCAATCGACCTATCAAAACAATGAAATTTTGAAAAAGTTTTAATTATATCACGAAAATGGTAGGGGTGCAAACAAAACTAAAAAGGGGTGGAAACAAGTGCAATTGAAAAAAGGGGACCAAGTTCACCATTAACAAAATTGTTTTAATTGAAACAAAAAACGGTGCAAACAATTGCAAGCGAAATGCAAACAATCTGTAAAAATAGAATTTTAAATTTCGAGAAAGGAGGGGCTAGTGTGAATCTGGCCCCTCTGAATTTGTTTTAATTTTATATCAAAAACGGCGGGGGTGCAAACGTAAAGAAAGAAGGATGAAGCAATTGCAAACGATCTGTAGAAACAGAATTCCAAATTTCGAAAAAGGAGGGGCCAAGTTTCATAGATGTTAGATGAATTCAGGAACCTTTGGTTGACTAACCAGGGGCAAGGGGTAGGTTGTTCTGCTAAGTTTATTTGACTTCACAAAAGCAAAAGGAACGCGACATGTAACTTAGTATTCATTACCTCAGCTAAGATCAACTAAGAAATGGGGGCATTCAGCCGTTCCAGCCAAAGCTGCTTGCGCTGCCGGCGCCGAGACTAAGCGCCCGCGGCGGCTGAACGGTTAGATACAAATACATGAATTTACGCTTTGTGCTGAGTGAAAGCGCTGGAAACTCAGCTCTAAGCGTAAATACATGTATTTGTATCTGACCGTTCAGCCGCCGCGGCCGTTTAGTCTCGGCGCCGGCAGCGCAAGCAACTTTGGCTGGAACGGCTGAATGCCCCCATTGCAGTACTGCATGAAAATAGTGCGCTTTTGCATCTTTACGGTGCAATTCGCACCGAGTGACTGCATAAAATCACTGTGATAAAATTGTATAAATCGAAGACGCTATAAGGCGCTAACCGATGTTTTCGTTGGAACTCAACGCCTGAAACACTCGTAGTGGCTGAACGGAACGATATGGAACTCGCGCATTACATAACCTCAACATCTCTGCTGTCAACGTGCATTGGTCGCCTGTGAATCAAGCAGATATTGGCCTCCAGATATAAACTAAAATTTATAACAAACTTTAAACGATCGAAAAACCACTGTCAATGACATTCGTGAGAAAATAATTTTCTCCATCATTTATTAAGGAGACATTATAAACCATATGAGGTAAGAAAATGCCGAGAATGACACCTCTGTGAACTTAGCCCCCCCATATTGATTTTTTACAGTTTTTTTTGCTTAAATCGTTTGATAGTCGTTTGATAGGGTTTGATAGGCTATTCCAGAGGTTTGATAGTTTTTCGTTTTTCCGGAAAACAGAAAATAAAATTTGGTGTGTAGTTAGCCCCCCCATGTTCGAATTCTCGGTTTTTTTAAGTTGCAATCGATTGCTTATGGTTTGGTTAGGTTTGATAGTCCATTCCCGACGTTTGATAGTTTTTCGTTTACCTGAAATCCGCAAAATTAGAATTTGTAGGTTATGTTATTGTCCGAATTTATTCCTTTCCAAAGGCTATTTTAAGCGGGAGGTGTTTGATTGTTCTTTCTTTTTGTTCGCTTGTTAGTTCTGAACGTATAATTGTTCTTAGTAACGGCATGATTGATAATATTGTAAGAATTAATGATCCTTATAAATAATATATTATTAATGTTCGAATTCTCGGGTTTTTTTAAGCTACAATCGATTACTTATGGTTTGGTTAGGTTTGATTGACCATTCCCGACGTTTGATAGCTTTTCGTTTACCTGAAATCCGCAAAATTAGAATTTGGAGGTTATGTTATTGTTCGAATTTATTCCTTTCCAAAGGCTATTTTAAGCGGGAGTTGTTTGATTGTTGTTTCATTTTGTTCGCTTATTAGTTCTGAAGGTATAATTGTTCTTAGTAACGGCATAATTGATAATATTGTAAAAATTAATGATCCTTATAAATAATATATTAATAATGTTCAATCTTCGGGTTTTTGAAGTTGCAATTGATTGCTTATGGTTTGGTTGAGTTTGATTGTCCACCCGACGTTTAATAGTTTTTTTTTGTTTTCCTGAAATCCGCGAAATTAGAGTTTAGTTTATTAGGTTAGTAATTAGTTATCTTATTGTCCGAATTGATTCAATTCCATGGGCTATTTTAAGCGGGAGTTGTTTGATTTCGGTTAGAAAATGTATCATAATCCATAGTTCTAATTAAAAGTTTGCATTAAATGAAAAACAATTGCATGAGTTTTATTTATTGTCCCGAATATCTAATTTGAATCAGCGCCATCTACAAAGGAACGGTCAAAGTTAACTCTGGGATTGTTTATAAGCTTTGGGACGTTCGACTTTAGACACGTATGCAGAAACTTTATGGTAGGTATTATAAAAATATATAATTGTTATAATTATATATTTTTAGGTTCCGAAACTTCGCGAGGCGGTTGCTAGACACCTAACCTAAACGAAACGTAGGAGCGTAGGCACGCCGAACGTACGAGCATAGTCACGTAGCGCGTGTAAGAGCATAGTCGTACTTTCGGTTTTTTTGCTACCGGCGATCTACCTAGGCGACCAGCAGGCCTATTAGGTCTGCACGTTTTGTACCCAATTAAAATACCTAATCTTTTTTTTACTATCAAACTTTAGATGCGTCGAAAAGCTAAGATACCAACCGAAGAAGTACTTGACATTTTATTCAAATATGGAGACCACTTTAAAGATAGTGTGCCCGGCTATTCATCTACCATTTGGAAAACGTTGAGTATGGAAACAGAAGGGAATGGTCTTCAGTTGTATTTTACAACAATGTTAAGCAGTAATATCCTTACTAATTTTACCTTATCTCTGATATGCTCCTTGGATTCCCCTACCTATGCCGATAACGTAGTAGCAGAGTTAACTTTGACCGTTCCTTTGTAGATGGCGTTGATTCAAATTAGATATTGGGGACAATAAATAAAACTCATGCAATTCTTTTTCATATAATGCCAACTTTTAATTAGAACTATGGATTATGATACATTTTCTAACCGAAATCAAACAACTCCCGCTTAAAATAGCCCCTGGAATTAAATCAATTCGGACAATAAGATAACTAATTACTAACCTAATAAACTAAACTCTAATTTCGCGGATTTCAGGAAAACAAAAAACTATTAAGCGTCGGGAATGGACAATCAAACTCAACCAAACCATAAGCAATCAATTGCAACTTCAAAAACCGGAAAATTCGAACATTATTAATATATTATTTATAAGCATCATTAATTTTTACAATATTATCAATCACGTCGTTACTAAGAGCAATTATACGTTCAGAACTAACAAGCGAACAAAATGAAACAACAATCAAACAAAACAACTCCCGCTTAAAATAGCCTTTGGAAAGGAATAAATTCGAACAATAACATAACCTACAAATTCCAATTTTGCGGATTTCAGGTAAACGAAAAACTATCAAACGTCGGGAATGGACTATCAAACCTAACCAAACCGCAACCAATCGATTCCAACTTAAAAAAAACTACACACCAAATTTTATTTTCTGTTTTCCGGAAAAACGAAAAACTATCAAACCTCTGGAATAGCCTATCAAACCCTATCAAACGATTTAAGCAAAAAAAACTGTAAAAAATCAATATGGGGGGGCTAAGTTCACACAGGTGAGAATGACCCTTAGTTTGTATCGCATTTTACATCAAGATAGTCTAATACCACACTTAATTTGGATATTGTATAACTTTTAGCCTTCCAACTATTGCAGCACTCCTGTTTTGTTTGTTTTTCAGATTTGAGCAAATAAAACAAATGACTACGTTTCAAAATTCGTCAAGGAAACATGAAGGAAACTATGCGATTGAAGACCTTCCTCCAGTAAAGACATTCAGTTGCAGGTTATGCGGGTGTAATTTTAGCAAGGAGAAGTTTTTGATAAACCACGAAAACTTTTGCAAGGATGTTGATAATCCCGCAGACAGGTTGGGCGCGGACAAAAGTAAGCTCTTCGTATTATTGCTTTCACTTTTAAAGTGTAACTTACATTTTGCTTTTATTGTTTTAGTGACTAAGCCTCGTAAGGATAAGATCCATGTCCCAACAGAACCAATGTAAGTTTTCTATAAACAAACCTAAAACTCATTTTTAATGTGGAAATATATCCACTAAAGTTGCTCAATAAATCCCCCTGGTTCACCAATTTTTAGCTACTGAACCTAATCGGCTTGGCTAAACCCTAATAGGGTATTTGACTATTGAAAATATGATTTGGATTATAGTCATCCTCATAGATTACAGTTTAAGGGAACTACATATCATTACTTTTCCAAAAAAATATGCATTATTGCTATTAAAAACAAAAACTGAATTTTATTGATGTGATTGAAAGCGTTTTGAGAGCGTTCTGTAGTTGGCCCAGTTTCCAGTGACGTCATATCATATTAAGCTTGTGCTTTTTCCCGTTTGACTTTACTACATTAGTTTACAAACAATAGAAAGCAACTTTGTTAAAGCTGATAGTGATAATCTACCGAAGGTTAAAGCTTTGATGGTGGGATTCTTCTTTAACACGTTGACTGCCAACTACGAGATAACTCGTAGGATTTATATTGAAATATCTCCTAAGTGGCAGTCAACGTGTTAAAAATAATCCTTGTTTATATGCTCCGGAACTAAGTAATGTATAAGAAGTGCAATGTAAGCATAATAGCCAGACTGTGGTCGAGTGGTAGCGCGCTTGGCTATCAGTCTGGGGGACAGTGGTTCGAATCCAACGCCCTGCTTTCAGAGTAAGGCCGTCTGCACATGGGGCAACCCAAAAGAAACTGTAGTAGCGTGGATACCAGGCGACTGCGCGACTAGGCTACGTGCATGTATATTTCAATGACTCAACGCACACGGCGCAACCCGAGTACCGGCGACTGGGAAACCGACGCGATCCAAGTAGCAGAGACCTGACATGTTGGGTTGCGCGTTGCCCAGTCTCTTAGCGACGTATTTATATTGACAGCTGACAGCACTAAACATCAAACATGGAGCAACAAGTCAACTTAAAATTTGTGAGTTTGGTAGAAAAGTATCCTGTGCTGTACAATTATAAAGAAAAGGGCTACACAAGGAAAGATGTAACGGACAAAGCTTGGAGTGAAGTGGGAAAAGAAGTCAATATGACAGGTAAGCTTATAATATCTTCGTTTATTAAACAGGTAGCCAACAGAGAGGTGTTAGTTATATGCAATATGTACAACAGTACTGAAATGAATATAATGTTACATTGTATCTACGACTCACATATAATAAATTCATTGCATACGCGTCTATGATATATAATCTCTATCATGATACACGACGAAGCAAGTACTACTACGTTAAGTTAGAAGTTATATACTAATGATGTTTTTATGTTGATATACAAATTGTTTGCAGTAAATGAAGCAAAAGAGAAATGGAGAAATCTTCGAGCCGTATATGTCCGCAACATGAAACCCCCTCCCAGTGGTGCAGGTATTAAAACCAAAAAACCGTATTATTTGGCGAAAGCGATGGAATTTACGCTTCCGTTTATTAGAACTTTGGGAACTCCAACTGGGAATTTACCCTCCATCCCCTCGCAGAATATTTTAGCGGATCAGGAACAAGAATCGACTGTTCCAATAGAAAATATTCAGGATCTGGTCGAAGAGGAAGGGGCTTCCGAATCACTTGTAAATTATTCGCCGTCCCCATGTTCATTCACAATACCGTCTTCATCCCAGATGCCAATAAGCTCAGAAGCTGGTCTTGGTCAGAAACTGCCGAGTGAATCCCCTACCTCACGCCCACGAACAACAATCCGTAGGGCCCAGAAACGAAGCAATGTTGATAAATCGTTCGCCGAGTATTTAGAAGAAAAATCAAAAAGACTTCGTTATAGTAACAGTCTAAATAACGAAACAGCACAAAACGATGAAAAAAAAATGTTTCTCTTGAGTCTTATGTCGGAAATTGCTCCAATGACGGAGCCTCAAATGAAATCATTCAGGCGTGGAGTGCTGCAACTGATAGATAATATTCTGAATACAGAGTATATAAATTTGAACGTACCAATATATCAGCACAACCTAAGTGGCACGGTCTCAACAATATCTGGCCGATCGTGTGTAGACTTTAGTTCTGAGGAGTTGTCGTCCGACACTCAATTACCGGAAGACCATGGTATAAGTACCGAAGAGGTTGATAAAATTATTCGCGATACATTACAAGAATAAATTTACATAATAATTAAATGTATCTTTTTTGTATGTAGGCACATTGGTTTATAGAAGGTTCTATTTCTTAATAAAAAACAGTAAATGTTACAGGTATATTATATTTTATTTCTATTTAACATATGTACAACATAAAACATGTATTACATTACTAATAGAAAAAAAACAGCAGGTTGTATTACAAATCTAATTATTATTATCATTAATGGTATATTTCCCTTGCCAGGGTAGAGATGCTTGAGGAGTAAGAAAATAATTAGCTAAATAATTTCTAAGAACCTCTGCAGGAGAAGTTACGGTTATTGTCATGTTTTGTGGTAGAGGTTGTACCGCGCCGTGATTATTGGTATCACATTCTGCAAAATAGGTAGGCGTGTAGCGAAGCCCGTCTCGTTTTCGCACATAGTTATGAAGGATGCAAGCTGCTTTAATGACAAAGTTTACATTTTCGGGATCTCTGATGCGAATAGGACCATTTAAAACTGCAAACTTTTCGCATGCCATCCCAAAAGCACATTCGATGGTTTTCCTTCCTCGGCTCAATCTGTAGTTGAATATTCTTTTGACATTATCTAAAGTTCTTTGAGGGTAGGGTCTCATTAGGTATCGTGACAAGGGGAATGCTTCATCGGCAACAAAGTAGTAAGGAAATGGGGTACGATTCCCATCGTGCTTGAGCGGTGAGGGTGGAGGGATATTAAGTCCGGCATGTTGGATCCAATATTTTATTGCTGAGCCTCGGAATATTCCCCCATCACTGTTTCTTCCTGCATAACCGGTTTCAATCATTGTAAACAATCCGTCAGCATCGCAGCAAGCCATTAACACTGTCGAGTGAAACGATTTATAGTTAAAATTAGATGAACCACAGTTTGCAAATTTTTCGATCTTGACATGTTTGCCGTCTATTGCCCCTATGCAGTTTGGAAGGTGCCATAGTAATTCGAAACGTTTTGCTGATGCTCTCCACTGTTCTTCACTTGGGACCGGCATGCATGACTCCTTCAACGATTGCCAAATTACTTTTGCAGTCTCCGTTACAATTATTCCAACTGTGGTCTCCCCTCTAGTAAAATATGCTGCAAGCGATGTAAATGTTGCACCAGTACCTAAATACCTGTTAAATAAAATAATTAAACATATGCTTTTTACATTTTACAAATGTTAAATTACAAATAAATATAAATGTTTCTTACCTGAGAGTGATTAATATCCGTTCCTCGGCACTCACGCATTCCCTCATGTTGGTATTTTCTTTATGTAGCCCTGGGGAAAGTAATTGCACCAATTCTAAATAAGTTTGCTTTGACATACGATAGAAGCTTAAAAATTTACTATCTGAAATATTGAGTTCTTTTGCTGCAACGAATAATCGGCGGTGTGAATTTCTTTTGATATACGGGTGGACCCAGAATCTTCTTTTTATTCCATTTGTTCTGCGATTGTAATAGTAGTATAGTAACATATCCTCATCACTGGAATCATCAGTGAAATCATTATTATCAACTACGTTTGACAATGATTGCTGTAAGGGTCCTGCTGCCATGATCACACCCAAGAATGTACTGATTTAACGGGCAGAGACGAGTAAACTGATATGGATCGCAACTGTGTGACTATAGACCGTGTGCGGACAAAACGCAACTTGAGTCGCCCAGTCGCCCAGTCTCCTGGTATCCACGCTACTACAGTTTCTTTTCGGTTGCCCCATGTGCAGACGGCCTAAAGGTTTTTCTGTGGTTTTCCTTTACTCCACGGCGAATGCTGAAAGCCAAACAACTTAAGACGTGCCACAGACGTGGGCCATAATAATGATAATTCGGGTCTGCCGATGCCCCCGTAGTGGCGAAAGCTGTTGGGGGATGTTAAGGCGTGGATTATTATTATTATAACTTTGTAGGTTAGGTTAGTCCTAATCTCAAACTGTCAGATTATACATCGATCTAAAACACGATAGATAATTATGTAGCTGCCGAGGAGGTCGCTTCCTGGAGGGCTATTTCCCCGAAGAACTAAAGCAGGCAATAGTCATTCCTATCTGCAAGGGGAAGGACGCAGACACCTGTGACGGCTACCGACCCATATCAATTTTACCAGTGGTCTCCAAGGTGATTGAAATAGCCATTAAAACCAGAGTGGTAGGGTATTTTAACAGATGCGACTTGTTCTGTGAAGAGCAGCACGGCTACAGAGAGGGGAGGTCCACTACCACAGCGCTGCTGCAGATGGTCGGCGGTGTGGTTCGAGCATTGGATGCCGGAGATGTGGTGCAGGTCGCGGCTTGTGACTTGAGTAAGGCTTTCGACTCCGTTCCTCATTTGGAATTGATCAGCAAGCTGGAGCAATATGGCGTCAGATGTCCTCCAGCTCGGCTCATAAGTGGCTACCTTCAGGGTAGAGTGCAAGCGGTTCGGTGGAGAGGAGATGTTTCTGGGATGCTGCCTATCACGTGTGGTGTGCCTCAAGGGTCGGTCCTTGGACCACTATTGTTTATAATATTTACAAACGATTTCACAGCACATATGGGTGAACATCGGTGTGTGCTTTATGCTGATGATACGTCGCTGCTGCTGTCGGGAGACTCTGGGGAGCAGCTCAGCCATAGTACACGGGACGCCCTTGAGGGAGCAGAGCAGTGATTCCAGGCGAATGGACTCAGGATGAACAACACCAAAACACAAATCATGCAGTTCAGTACGGCACCTGGATCAGAACTAACAACAATAAAGTTCCTGGGAGTGAATGTCGACAGTAGGTTGAGTTGGACGCCGCATGTGGAGGCTCTTTGCAGAAGACTGTCGTCTGCGGTTTTCTGTGTGAGAAGGATGAGGCAGGTTGCAACGTACCAGTGTGCTCTGCAGGCATATTATGAAAGCGCACCTTAAAAAGGTAATTCAAATTCTGACAGATTTATTTGTTTATTTATTTGGTCATGACACATCCCTACCAACATACTAAAATAAAACTACACTCATCGCTATACTTTATTTATAATTTTCTCAATGTATCGTTTTTAGAATTAGATATAAAGACGGGTTGATATTTCTTATCAACAAACAATCAAATTGGTGATCGTAATTTATTTGAAATTTGTATTTTATAATTTGCCGCACTACAGCGGCAACGTTCCATAGTGGTTTTCCAACCTCTGATATGCCTCTGATGAGATCAGCTGTTTTCGAATGTGACAACACAAAAAAATATTTGTCAAAATCCTGGCTACTATGTAATTTCATATCAATGCAGATGCGACCGATCTCGATCAAATAGAATTTATATTGATAAGAAGATTGACGATGCATGGGCGGCAACAAGTAATTGGCGTTTCTGGTATGATGCTCACGACCGTAAGCATGATTGAAAACACCTACACGCGCATGCACAAAACTTACTGTCTCTAAAATATAAACATCCCAAAAAGTGAGAAGTTTACTAAACTACTATGAAAGTACATATATTCTTCTATAATTGTGGTAAATTTGACACAGGTAATTCAGTATTCTATACTAGATTGTCTACAGGCTTAATGCAAATGTATTAGTACATAAAAAAAGTTAGTTTTACAGATAAACTGTAAACATACATAATTTTACAATACATGTTATGCAATATTAAGTGCAAACTGTAGAATTTAATTTGGGGAATCGTCATTTGGGAAATTTAAAAATAACGATGAAACTTTTACAAAGGATTTTTAAATGATATTAAAATGTGAATTGAGTTTATCCCAACTTTTATTTTAAATTTTAATGGATAATTAATCTTTTCCGCTATTTCTATCTGTGACATATATTTTAATATCAACGTTTCGATCATTAATTCCCGGTAATATTCATGAAGTTTGACAAAAAATACATTAAAATGTCACAATTGCCACTAATATAAAATAAAATTACATAAGAAACAATCAGTAAGAATTACAAATGTGTATAGGTACCTACTTATGTTAGTTGAATGTTGTATGCTATTACTGATCAATAAATTTTATTTCTATTTCTAATTAAGAATATTGCGATTTCTGATCTCTGATTTCGAGTATATTGGTACTAAAATACAACAACCTTCTGTTGTTTCCGAAAACTGGTTTAAAATTAAACATGATAAATTAGATATGGACAGATAGTAATGAAACAAAACGTGTTTTTTTACGATAATTTTAGAGTAAAAAATCCATTTTTGGTCACGGCAAAATCACAAAAGATCAAAATGAAATAAACATGCGGCATCTAATAGTCACACACAAACGTCGACACTGCAAGTTCGTGAAAGCTGATAATATTCTGTATGTTGAAACATTTTAAAGAAAGAAAATAATTTTACAGTGTAAAGACGGTTAATTTACGTATCATTGTATGTGACAGAATCATAATATTAGATAAATAAATCTGTTAAAAAATTTCATAAAATAAATTTGTAAATACAGAAAATATTTTTTTGTGTAAATCTGTTGTAATATCTTGTATGATGCTAATTTATTGTAAACTTTTGTCATACATGTTTTATGTTTTTTACCCGTTTTTTGAAATTTTCTTTGGTGGACAGGGGGGGCCCGGACCACAGACGGCAGCCCTGCCTGTATGTGTTTTCATATGTCTTATATGACTAGCAATGTATGCGGTAGAAAAATCACATAAGGTGCATTTAACTGGCTTTTCCAGTATGCTTTCTCATATGTACTGTAAGATGACCACGTTGTGCAGCAGCATAATCACAGAAGGTGCACTTAAATGGTTTTTCTCCGGTATGCGTTCTCATATGAATCACAAGATCAGCTTTTTGTATGCTAGCATGACTACATAATGTGCATTGATATGGTTTTTCTCCTGTATGCGTTCTCATATGCCGTTTAAGACGACACTTTCCTGCAGCAGCATATTCACATACGGTGCACTTAAATGGTTTTTCTCCTGCATGAATTTTCATATGTTCTGTAAGATTACTACGGTGTGAGCTAGCATAATCACATAACGTGCATTTCAATGGCTTTTCTCCTGTATGCTTTATCATGTGCAGTTTAAGACCAGTCCTTGCGGCAGCAGTATAATCACATACGGTGCACTTAAATGGTCTCTCTCCTGTATGCGTTCTCATATGTTCTGTAAGATGACCACAATTTGAACTAGCATAATCACATAAGGTGCATTTAAATGGTCTCTCGCCTGTATGTGTTTTCATATGTACTGTAAGATGACTACATTGCGCAGTAGAATAATCACATAAGGTGCACTTAAATGGCTTTTCTCCTGTATGCGTTCTCATATGTTCTCTAAGACGAGCACGCCGTGCACTAGCATAATCACAGAAGGTGCACTTAAATCGTTTCTCTCCGGTACTCGTTCTCAAATGACGTTTAACACTACCAACAGTTGCAGAAGTATAATCACATGAAGTGCGTTTAAGTGCTGTACGCTTGCTCGTGTGCACTTTAAGTGACATCTTCCTTGTATGTCTTCGTTCGTGTGCTTTTAGGAATTGAGGTTGCGAAGTAGTATAGTCACAAATGTGGCATTTATATTGCTTCTCCGCTTTACAAACTTTTAAAAGTTGAAGTTGCGTTGACTGTGCAGTTGCCTCGCGGTAGTTGCTATACAGCAATACATCGTCCGCTGTTTCTGCCTTTGGAGGATCTAAAGATTGTCCGGATACTGCACAAGCGGAGCCAGATACAGTAGTTTCCGTAAATTCCACTTCTTCAACTTTTATGTCCAATCTGAAAAGAAAATTAAACTTCAATAACCAATAATTTCATTTACCATAACATGAAATAATCCAGATATCGATTTTGTCATATGTTCTAATATGGTTGCTGGACAGGTTAAAATTAATAATAATAATAATAAATGATTTATTGCACCACAAACAGTAGAAATACAGATTTACATAAAAAAGCAATTTATAATAATGTTTAGTGGCGCAACCAGGTTGAGGTTCGACTCCTAACGAGCACAGTCGGTCTACCACCTCTACCTGTTCTCAAATAGCTATCACAGTTAACCACCGAGAAGCCAAAACTAATCAAAAAGAAAACAGAACAAAACAGAAAGTACAAAAATATAACCCGAAACTGACAAAAAAAACAAACTACAAGACTATGTTACTGGGAGATGTGGTTTTTATAATTCTTGTTAAACTTGGCTGGTATGCAACTCAGCAATGCCTGCGGGACGGAATTGTACAGATATGCAACGGTGTAGGAAAATGAACTCTTAAACTTCGTGCATGAATGCCGCGGGATAGTGATGATATTATCCCTACGACGGATGTTGATGTTGTGCACATCCGTCCTAAACGTAATTTTGTTGTCGAGATAAGAAGTGGAGCGATAGAAAATCAATTTGTGGATAGAACAGATGGCATGGAAACGCCGTCGAACAGACATATTCAGCCATTTAGCCCATCGCAGTGCGTGACTGATATGGTCGTATTTACGTATGCCATAGATAAATCTAACGCACGCGTTCTGCACACCCTGGATTCGATTACAATCAAACTGGTCCAGAGCCGGCCCGTACACAACATCGCAATAATTGAAATGTGATAATACCAAAGAGTCACACAATCGAGCGCGCACATGCTGATCCAAGAATGACTTACCAGAGTACAGAAACTTTAAATTGGAATAGGCCATTCTGATTTTAGAGGTCACATGCTCCGTATATTTCAACCTATCATCCACAATCATTCCAAGACACCTAACGCTCGACCTAAATGGAACGCCATCAATGGCCATCAACTATGATGCGAAAACCATCAGGAACCACGGCGCGGCAGCCCTATTCCCAAATAAAATCGCCGATGACTTAGCACCGTTAACACGCAAACACATGTCCTGAGCCCAGTCAACAACGCGCTGAATGTCAGAATTTATTAAGCCTAACGCATCATTAAAGCCAGAGCGCCTTAAAAGAATAATAAATATATGTGTCATCCGCATAGAGATGCCACTTACAATTCTGAAGAACATTCGGTAAAATAGAAGAGTAAATATTAAATAGTAGTGGCCCCAGAATGGATCCCTGGGGAACTCCTGCCTTCAAAATACACCATCTGTTGTCTACCACGCAAGTAGCTATCAAAAAGACGAACACCCGAGCGGGAGACACCAACATGCCGAAGGATAGCCAACAAAACATCATGGCTCAGCGTATCGAATGCCTTCGAAAAATCAAGAGACACGAGAACTGTAACCTCGCCGGCATCCAGGCCACGTAGAATATCGTCGGTCATACTCCAGAGTGCAGTACTACATGAGTATCCAGGACGAAATCCCGATTGATTATCAGATATCACACTGTTGGCACTTAAATGTTCAGACAACTGCATATGAATAACCCTTTCGAGTAGTTTTGATATGCAAGGCAAAATACTTATAGGTGTCAATTCCTCAACCGACGAAGGTTTTTTTGTCTTTGGGATAGGAATGACCTTGGACACCTTCCAGGCATCGGGATAAATACTGCTTTCCAAGCACGAGTTGATTATGTGTGTAATAAATGGCAAAACCAAAGGAGAGCACAATGCAACTAGGTCCGAGCCTATCCTGTCTGCACCCACCGCTCTAGTTTTTATTTTAGTGATGGGAATGATGAAATTGATGAGGATATAGAGGCGCTGAAGGATGTATCCACCAAGCATAGTCTGGAGTAGCCGAGTAGGGTTGTAACGGAATTCTGCATCCGCTACAACAACCGCGGAACTTTAGCATATTTTTCCACTTCCCTTTCGCTTTCGCATCCGCACTTTTGTAAACGCCTCAATTGCGGAAGTTAGGGATGTCGAGCGTTTGTAACGCCGCGCCGCACAGTGGTCGATTTTGCACTTTTAGCAGATCAAATTTATTTTTTCTTTTGTAAATAAACTTCAAATAGTTGTTAGAAACGCGGAAAATAGTGAAAAATTCTCAGACGTATAGGGGATGTTTTAAGGGGATTGAAACATATACAGGGTCTCCCACGACGAGCTGCCATTAGAAGTATATGGAGAACCAAAGAAAATGAGAGATTGAAAATTTGTGGACTTATATAGTTGGACACGATCGTCTCAAATAAATATTTTGAGTTTTCGGTTACTCCCTGTTACACCGGAAATGATGTCTACTTTTATATTTCAAATGGAACACCCTGTATTTTATCGCAATTTTTAAATCTTTATTATATTTTAGATCAATTTTCTGTTACATTCCCTATACCTAACATGTGTCACTTTTGAGATATAAATTATTTTTCATTAAAAAATGACAGCTGCACGGTTAGTTTCCATTACTTATATATTATCCCCTGTGACCGTTGGGAAAAAGTTGTCCGGTAATATTTGTGTGAAGGTAACGTATTATCGACACACACAGAACTCTTCTAAAAGTTATACAGGCTGTTCACATTATAATTTCAAAGTTGAATTCGAGAAACGTACTAAAACGCGATTTTTTCAAATGGCAACCCTAACATATGAATACACTTTTTAATTAAATGGAAAATTTTAGATCAACTTTGTGTACAATGTCCTATACCTAATGTACTTGTACCTACTGAAATCGGTTTTTAAACATCACGGAAGAAACTAAAAATATTGCCAAATCTAGATTGCGTTTGAAAACAACGGAACAATTTGGAATAAACAGAACTTTAATAAAAACGTTTTCGTAGCTCATTTTTCATTATAATTAATTTAGTATTTATAAAATTATAAGCCTGCAATAAAACACAATATTAAACATAAAACAAAATCAATAAATTTAAAAAAGCTGCTTAATTCTATTTCAGTAACTGTTCAAAATCGGTGCCGTTTGCCGTTTCAATTTGTTTAACAAATTATTGGCTTAGCGTCCCTGATTGAGTTAGTACATAACCCATTGCATGCAGCTAGTACTCTATCCCTCATAAACTACGTCTTTAGTAGCTCCCCAAATAAAAAAATCTGATGTGGCCAGGCACATGACTTTATCATACAACATATAAAATTAATTGTTTAGCTGCATGAGAATCTATTTGATTGAGAACTAGTTAGCCAGGATTTAACAGATAAATAAATAATTAAATAAATAAATAATTCCTTTATTAAAATAAGACAATATTAATTGCAACAAAATATTATTTATATTTAGGGCGCAGTTCAGCACACTTGTTTCCAAATTGCCTAACTCTTCCACTCAACTCCTTACGCAAACTAGAACTAAGACATAATTGTAGCAATAATATATAAATAATTCCGAGAACTTATCAAAACAAAAACAAACAAGAAAATTACTCTAGAGTCTAATTACACGTAATTGCAGCAAATCCAACTCAACAAAACATCGCACCTGCCCATAAAAAATAAAAATCAAAAAGCCTCCAATGTGCGCTCGATGCCTAAAGTCCCCCTGTTGAGCAAACAGCCAACGCCTCACCTTTCCCACAAAACTGTTTCACGATAAATTTTTCATATATTCCCTGAGACCATATGTGACTGACCTGGTAAGAGAATGACCGTTTATACAGCTCAGTGCGATGGGCAGGCGGAGCAAACAAACCCCCGAATTTTAAATTAAGTTTATGGACATACATTCTACAGCATATCTTCCGCATGAGGTATTGTGGGATCCTAGTGGATAGCAACTTATGATACAATATTGCTGCATGCAACACCCTAGTGTTATCCATGTTCAACCACCTTAAGTCGGCCAGCCCATTCGATGCATGATCATACTTCGTCACACCAAAAACAAACAGAACACATGCATTTTGGACACGCTCAACACGCTGCCTATCCGATGCCATCAGGCAAGGACTGTACACGGTATCACAATATGAAATCTTTTGATACTATTAACTACGGTCAATATTAATTGTGAGATAATGTCAAAACATCAGCATTTGACACTACCGGTCCTGTCAGCATTTGACACTACCGGTACTGTCATTAGACTGAAAAATTTGCAAATCCTGGGTCACTATATAGTATTAAATCAATGCAGATGCGACCGATCTCGATCAAATAGAATTTGCTCTTGCAGCTAAACTATTAATTTTACCAAAAAATGTCATAAGCATAAATTATTCAAAATTTTCTCTGCTTTAATTTATTATTTAACTATTTTGACGAAATTACAGATGGCGGCTCATTTCTAAAATCCTTGAAAAAGGCTTGGAGTAAACACCCAGTTCCTTTGGACCCTTTTGAACCAAAAGCTTTTCAACTCTAAGTTTGGTCATGAAACTTCTAAATATGAAGTTCTGTGCCGATACCTTTAGTAGTTTCTCCGGAAATGAATTAACAAAAATTGGGTACACACACACACACACGCACGCACGCACGCACGCACGCACGCACGCACGCACGCACGCACGCACGCACACACACACACGCACGCACGCACGCACGCACGCACGCACGCACGCACGCACGCACGCACGCACGCACGCACGCACGCACGCACGCACGCACGCACGCACGCACGCACGCACGCACGCACGCACGCACGCACGCACGCACGCACGCACGCACGCACGCACGCACGCACGCACGC